>CM065719.1:63879959-63884959 GCA_033310375.1 Conus canariensis | reverse complement strand
TTCCTGAGTCATCAAGTTGAACTATCAGTCTTTCAGATCTCCACTCACTCACGGACGGTGCATGCTGGGTGTGTACGTGTCATACATACCAACGGTCTAAGTGGCCTTCTCTTTCGAAAGTTGGTGAGGGGATTTAAACGTGTGCGCAAGATGTTATGCGTGCGTTCATACACGGAGCCTCGGTTTATAGTGTCACTCGAAGAACTCTTTTGCAAATGGGAGTCAGAACCCCGAAGGAAAAATTACTCAGTACCGACACGGCCCGGCGAAGATTCGGACCCACGACTCGACTATCACAAGTGCGGCACTAGATCAACGAGAGAGAGAGAGAGAGAGAGAGAGAGAGAGAGAGAGAGAGAGAGAGAGAGAGAGAGAGAGAGAGATCCAGACAGACAGACAGACAGACAGACAGACGGACACACACACACACACACTCGCGCGCGCGCGCACACACACACTCAGAATTTAACTATTCACTCAAGTGATATACTCACTCTCCCTCCCGACCCCCGCGGGGCGCCCTCGCCCGCCCTCCCCCCCCCCCCTCCCGGCCCACCTCTCTCTCTCTCTGTCTCTGTCTGTCTGTCTGTCTGTCTGTCTGTCTGTCTGTCTGTCTGTCTTCTCTTTCTCTCTCTCTGTCTCTCTCTCTCTATCTCGCTTTCTGCTGTAAGACTCCGTTACAGCGGATCACACCGAAACTATGGTTAAACCCACACAAACGAGTGCCTTAACTTAATCCTTCTAGGGAAGAAAAAAAAAAGAAAAAAAAAAGAAAAAGAAAAAAGAAAAACAAAACAAACAATGCAATTCATAGAAATACTCATTATATATGTGTGAAAATCTCTGCGCACTGGCTTTTTTCTGCGCATATGTAAGCTCTTGTATTACCTGATTAAAATGCGTGGAGAGAGAGAGGAAAAAAAAAACAACAGAAAAAAAGAAAAAGAAAGAAAGAAAGAAAAAAAGCCTCATAGAGCCAGACTTGAAATACATCCCGTCCCTTCCTTCAAGCCGCAGTCTATAGAAGACAAGGGGTCCATTATGCTGTACAGATTGTGAACAGAAACGCACCCTTCACCTCGCTAAGTCTGGGTCCGATTCCTGTCCATCGTATTCCAGTCCATTTTTCCCGTTCCAACAATAACTGAGTGGTGTAAATCAAGCTTATCCTGTTCGATCTCTACACAATGGAACTCCCTCCCCATAGTCACAATGGAACTCCCTCCCCATAGTCACAATGGAACTCCCTGCCCATAGTCACAATGGAACTCCCTCCCTATAGTCACCATGGAACTCCCTCCCCATAGTCACAATGGAACTCCCTCCCTATAGTCACCATGGAACTCCCTCCCCATAGTCACAATGGAACTCCCTCCCCATAGTCACAATGGAACTCCCTGCCCATAGTCACAATGGAACTCCCTCCCCATAGTCACAATGGAACTCCCTGCCCATAGTCACAATGGAACTCCCTCCCCATAGTCACAATGGAACTCCCTGCCCATAGTGACAATGGAACTCCCTCCCCATAGTCACAATGGAACTCCCTGCCCATAGTCACAATGGAACTCCCTCCCCATAGTGACAATGGAACTCCCTCCCCATAGTCACAATGGAACTCCCTCCCCATAGTGACAATGGAACTCCCTCCCCATAGTCACAATGGAACTCCCTCCCCATAGTCACAATGGAACTCCCTCCCTATAGTCACAATGGAACTCCCTCCCTATAGTCAATCAGACACGATCTCTACACAATGGAACTCCCTCCCTATAGTCAATCAGACACGATCTCTACACAATGGAACTCCCTCCCTATAGTCACAATGGAACTCCCTCCCCATAGTCACAATGGAACTCCCTCCCTATAGTCACAATGGAACTCCCTCCCTATAGTCAATCAGACACGATCTCTACACAATGGAACTCCCTCCCTATAGTCACAATGGAACTCCCTCCCCATAGTCACAGTGGAACTCCCTCCCCATAGTCACAATGGAACTCCCTCCCCATAGTCACAATGGAACTCTCTCCCTATAGTCACAATGGAACTCCCTCCCCATAGTCACAATGGAACTCCCTCCCTATAGTCACAATGGAACTCCCTCCCTATAGTCACAATGGAACTCTCTCCCTATAGTCAATCAGACACGACCGATGTATAAGAATTTTTCTGAAAAAATATATCAACGACCCCTAGTGATGATCTTGAGATACCCTCTCTCTCTCTCTCTCTTTCCTCATACACACACAGACACAGACAGACCGGCCGACCGACAGAAAGACAGACTCTCTGTCTGTCTCCCCCCCCCCCCCACACACACACACAGACCGACAGACAGACTCTCTCTCTCTCTCTCTCTCTCTCTCTCTCTCTCTCTCTCTCTCTCTCTCACTTTCACTCTCAATCTTTCCCCATACACACAGAGACACAGAGAGACCGACCGACAGACCGGCAACAGACAGACACACACACTCTGTCCACACACACACACACACACACACACACACACACACACACACACACACACACACCACACTACATCTATGCATATATGTATAGGATAACATGAAACCTGAATCCATTCTTGTCATTAAAGTGCCCTCAGGAAGACCTTGGAAGGTCGGAATGTAGGAATACTTTATGAGTCTGTTGTTCATATCGTCGTTTTATGTCCGTTCACACACACACACACACACACACACACACACACACACACACACACACATATATATATATATATATATTATATATATATATATATTGTTCAGCATAATATTGTTTGGTCAATCAGAGAGAAATTGCATAGATAGATAGATAGATAGATAGATAGATAGATAAAAGATAGATATAGACATATAGATATATCGATATATATTGTTCAGCACAATATTGTTTGGTCAATCAGTGGGAAACTGCATCTCTTAGGAGATCCAAGTAAAAGGATGTTCTGCACAAGTCTTAGCTGCTGACAATGCTTGGGCAATTAAACAACAGGGCCTACCACTCTGACCGTTGGATACCTTTTGACCTCCCATGGATCCTCAAGCTTAGGCTCAAAGATTTTCCTCCACATTGTTATACTGTTTATATAATGATTTCAGTTTTTCGGCAGCTTATTACCTTACCACGCTTTCTTTTCGTTTTACTTTTCTATCCTTATGTGGCTGCTTTGGGGTGCTGCTGGATTCTATTTTTGAACCCTTGGTGGTGAGAACACCGCAGAATTTTATAGACTGTGGTCTATCTCCATCTGATCCCAAAGGAGCGCAGACACAATCAGCCGTGCCTTCGTGATGACTTCGATCCAGGTGACGGAAGGCCTCGGAACACGCGATATGAATGGATCTGTCTTCAGGATGGATTACAATCGTTCCCATATGCTGTTAGCGAAGGGTTTCATTTCTCTAATATACATCACTAATGTTTTGGTCTCATCTGTGTGTGTGTGTGTGTGTGTGTGTGTGTTCTATACCTCTTCCTCCCTCCCTTCCTCTGTGCTATCCGTCTTTTTCTCTCTTCCAGTCTCACTGTTCTGTCAATCTGTCTGCCCTCTCTCTCTCTCTCTCTCTCTCTCTTCCGTCTGGATATTTGACATTTGAGATGAAAAGTTACTGAATTCATCTCTTCAGACACACACCACGCACATTCAGTGGAAATTATTTCAAGAGGCATGAGCTCCAACCGATGTGACTCATCTGCGCCTCCCTTTTCTCTCCCCCTCCCCCCCCCCCCCCACACACACCCGGTGTGAGTCAATTTCTTTCGTAGCGTGTGCCTTGGGGTCATGGCGAGAGCGGCGACAGTATCCCTAATCCAATCCACAGTGGACCCAACAGGACTGTACAGCTGGCCACCCAGGGAAAACTTAGGGACCCAACAGGACTGTACAGCTGGCCACCCAGGGAAAACTTAGGGACCCAACAGGACTGTATAGCTGGCCACCCAGGGAAAACTTAGGGACCCAACAGGACTGTATAGCTGGCCACCCAGGGAAAACTTAGAGACCCAACAGGACTGTATAGCTGGCCACCCAGGGAAAACTTAGGGACCCAACAGGACTGTATAGCTGGCCACCCAGGGAAAACTTAGGGACCCAACAGGACTGTATAGCTGGCCACCCAGGGAAAACTTAGGGACCCAACAGGACTGTATAGCTGGCCACCCAGGGAAAACTTAGGGACCCAACAGGACTGTATAGCTGGCCACCAGGGAAAACTTAGGGACCCAACAGGACTGTATAGCTGGCCACCTAGGGAAAACTTAGGGACCCAACAGGACTGTATAGCTGGCCACCTAGGGAAAACTTAGGGACCCAACAGGACTGTATAGCTGGCCACCTAGGGAAAACTTAGGGACCCAACAGGACTGTATAGCTGGCCACCCAGGGAAAACTTAGGGACCCAACAGGACTGTATAGCTGGCCACCTAGGGAAAACTTAGGGACCCAACAGGACTGTATAGCTGGCCACCCAGGGAAAACTTAGGGACCCAACAGGACTGTATAGCTGGCCACCCAGGGAAAACTTAGGGACCCAACAGGACTGTATAGCTGGCCACCCAGGGAAAACTTAGGGACCCAACAGGACTGTATAGCTGGCCACCCAGGGAAAACTTAGGGACCCAACAGGACTGTATAGCTGGCCACCTAGGGAAAACTTAGGGACCCAACAGGACTGTATAGCTGGCCACCTAGGGAAAACTTAGGGACCCAACAGGACTGTATAGCTGGCCACCCAGGGAAAACTTAGGGACCAAACAGGACTGTATAGCTGGCCACCCAGGGAAAACTTAGGGACCCAACAGGACTGTATAGCTGGCCACCCAGGGAAAACTTAGGGACCCAATAGGACTGTATAGCTGGCCACCCAGAGAGAAGACTGTATAGCTGGCCACCCAGGGAAAACTTAGGGACCCAACAGGACTGTATAGCTGGCCACCCAGGGAAAACTTAGGGACCCAACAGGACTGTACAGCTGGCCACCCAGGGAAAACTTAGG
>CM065719.1:63857459-63864959 GCA_033310375.1 Conus canariensis | reverse complement strand
CTAGAACATACTGCAGTGCTGACAATCACTGTCTAACTGTCTCCTAGAACATACTGCAGTGCCTACAATCACTGTCTAACTGTCTCCTAGAACATACCGCGGTGCCTACAATCACTGTCTAACTGTCTCCTAGAACATACTGCAGTGCCTACAATCACTGTCTGTCTTCTAGAACATACTGCAGTGCCTACAATCACTGTCTGTCTCCTAGAACATACTGCAGTGCCTACAATCACTGTCTAACTGTCTCCTAGAACATACTGCAGTGCCTACAATCACTGTCTAACTGTCTCCTAGAACATACTGCAGTGCCTACAATCACTGTCTGTCTCCTAGAACATACTGCAGTGCCTACAATCACTGTCCAACTGTCTCCTAGTAGAAAGAAACTCGTGGAGAGCGTGGCAGCAGAGAGTCCTCAGAAGAGAAGCCCCCTTCAAGCAAGTGTTTCGGCCCTTATCTCCTGACACTCTAGGGGGGTTGGGCCACACCCGGTTCATGACTCCGGATGTCCCTCTGCTGCCCCCCCTTTTTTTTCCCCATCTTGGGACGAGCCATGGCTGGGATTCGAACCCATGACCCTCTGGACATGCTCATTTTCCACTTAATGACTCGCGCTTTAACCACTGAGCCACAGGGACACCTGATATTTGTAGGAAATTTAAGCCTTATGAAGTTCACTTTTGTTCCTCCTTGACCAGATCCAGCTTGAACACCTCTCTGCCGCTTCTGCCATTGCTTTCAGGGCTCTGGTTTCTTCCTTCCCTGCAACTGAGAGCTGTTTCATGAGGCTGTATGCAGACGTTCCTACAAACCCCCTAGCTCCAATTTCTGCAGTGAGGACTTTGACCTGATAGCCTTCTCTCCTCAGGCTGTTTGCCAGATCAGCATACTTTTCAGTCTTGTAGATTTGAGCTGCCTCCATTCTGTTCTCATATGGCACCGTGAGCTCGATCATGATCAGCTGCTTGGTTGACTTAGAGTGGACTACTATGTCTGGTCTCATGCCACTCTTGCTGATGATCTCTGGGTGACTCTTCCATTCTGGGAGGTCTGCAGTGCACTCCCAGTCATCTGCCCCGTCCAGCAGACTCTGCCTGCATGTTTCGAGTGGCACTGTTGTTCTTGGCCATGATTTGCTGCCTCCTGCCGTGAAGAATGTTGCGGGTGCTTTTGGAGTCCTGATTTTCCCTTTTGTGGTGTTGGTACTAGCCCAGACTACTTGTACAATCTCTTTGAGCACTTGGTTGTGCCTCCATGTGTACCTTCCTTGAGCCAGGGCTACTTTACATGAGCTTAGGACATGCTCCACTGTTTGTTTTTCATGGCAGAGGGGGCATGCAGGATCGTCTGTTTTCCCCCACTTCACCAGGTTTGCATTTGAGGGCAGAAGGTCATATGCAGATCTGAGAATGAAGCTGATCCTGAGAGGGGCTATGTGCCAAATGTCATTCCAAGTGAGACTTCTTTGGAGTGCATTCTCCCACGTTGTCCATTGCCCTTGCTGGCTCTGCTGGACTGCTTTTTGGAGTCTTTTTTGGTCTTCTTCTTTTCTCATCTCCTGAATCATCATGTCTCTTTTGGCTTTTCCTTTGGCCTTTGACCACCATTCAGTTTTGGTCACCCCCAGTCCTTGTCTGTTGGTCTGTGTGTGTCCTGTTATTTCTCTGATCTTGAGACTTTCTTTTGCAGAATCCATCGCCTCTTGAACTTTCCATTTTCTGCCTGTCTTCAGCTGGGGCTTGATTGCTTCTACCACCTTGTCTCCTGAGTCCTCCAGCATGCTTTGAAGTCTGATCTTCCCTGCTTTGTATTCCTCCAGGATGGATTTCAGTGGTAGTTTCAGCTTTGCTTGGCGACAGTACAGCGCTATGTCAGTCAGACAGGGTGGGACACCAAGCCATTTCCTTGTGAACTTGTTGATTTTGGCTTCCATTGCCTCCACTATGCTGGTGCAGATGTCGTATATCATCAGAGGCCATAGGAGCTTTGGTATCAGCATGAACTGCAGACACCAGACCTTGTATTTGCCAGGGAGCCCACACTGGTCAATGGTCTCCAAGCCTTCTTCCGCCATCTGCTTGGTTTCTTTTGCTCTTTGTGTGTCTTTCAGCGTATCATCATACCATCTTCCAAGGCTCTTGACTGGTTCTTCTGTGACTGTTGGAATGGCCTGGTTGGCAACACTGAAGACCACAGATCCGGCCACTTTTCCTTTCCTCAGTGAGAGACTCCGTGATTTCTTTGGCTTGAACTTCATTCTGGATGAGGCAACTATGTCGTCCAGCCTCTCCAGCACATGACGTGTCTCGTCTTCTCTGGATGAAATCACTGTAGTGTCATCCATGAAGGCCTTGAGAGGAGGCATCTTGTATCCATCGCCAAGGTCTGTTTGTCTCGCGTTGTTTGTTGCTGCTTTCAAGATGAGTTCCATTGCCAGCACGAACAGTATTGGGGAAATTGCACAGCCCATTGCAATACCCACTTCCAAGTTGATCCAGTCTGTTGTGTACTCCTTGGTAGAGAACCGCATTGAGAAGCCATTGAAGTACTTCTTGAGCATGTCGCGGATGTTCTTTGGCACATGGTACATCTCAAGAGCCAACTGTATCATCTCATGGGGCACAGATCCATATGCGTTTGCCAGATCAAGCCACACTACGTCCAGGTCTCTCTTTTCTGTTTTTGCTTTTTGGATTGCGTCCCAGATCATTGTGGCGTGTTCTACACAGCCAGCCACGCCTGGGATGCCACCTTTCTGGACTGACACATCCAAGTACTTGTTTTCCATCAGGTACTTGGTCAGCCTTGCTGCCATGACAGAGAAGAAGATTTTCCCTTCGACGTTCAGTAGTGATATTGGCCTGAACTGGCTGATGTCACTTGAGTTTTGCTCTTTGGGAATGTACACACCATCTGCCGTCATCCACTGGCCGCTGATCTTCTGGTTTCTCCAAGCCGATCGCAGCAGCCTGTGGAGCCACTCCAGCACCTTGGGACATTTCTTGTAAAGCTGGTAAGGTATTCCGTTTGGCCCTGGTGATGATTTGGCTCTGGCTTTGTCGACCACCTTCTTGATTTCCGCCAACGTTGGAGGCTTGCCATTGAACTGTTCCTCAGGGTTGGTTGGCCACACCAGACCTTGAATGTCGAGTGGTGCTTTGCTCTGTGGGTCAGAGTATGTTTTCCTCAGATGCTGCTCAAGAACTCCTTTGTCCACACTTAGGGTCCTAGATTTTGGCTGCTCAAACAGTGTTCTGGCAAACTGGAAGGGGTCTCTGAAGAAGCGCTCTTGTGTCTTCTTCATTTTGCTCTTCCTCTTCCTCGCAGATTCCGCTTTGCTGAGGGCGCTGTGTTTTTCTTTCAGGTCTTTCCACAGTTTTTCCAAGCCTTGTTTTTCAGCTGGCAATGCGGTCTTCATTTGCATCTTGAGGTTTTTCTTTTGGACCCTGATCTTGTCCATCTTTTCTTGGCGTCTGGATTTCTTTGGAGGTGTTTTCTCTTTGGGTAGTTTTGCTCCATAGGCGTCTCTACATGTGGCATACACAATGTCCCCATATGTGGCTAGTTTGTGTTCCAGGGTGCTTTTCCCTATCAGTGCATCGAGTCTTTGGACGATTTTTGCATCCAGTTTCTCCCAATCTTCAGTTTCGTTTACTCGTGGCAGGTTGAGTTTCAGGCGCCTGGCATCGAGGGCCTGTGCAAATTCCTCATCCGAACCAACAGCGTGGATGTCCTTGGCACTGTGGTTTAAATCCTGGCCTTGGTCTTCCGACGTCTTATCTGCTGATGCAGTGCGCTGCTGCTCATTCAGATGAGTCTTCACACATCCCATCTTTGTTCTGTGGATCTTCATGCCACGGGTGGTAGCGAAACGCTTTCCACAGACACATGGATATTCCATTTGGTCCATGTTCATAGTCCGTTTGGGATTTGCAGTCATGATTGGTTGAGCACCGATGGATTCATCATTCTCTCCCCCTTTCGGTGAATCCTGGGAGCATCTTTTCCTTTTATTCTTAGTGGCCACATGTTTAAGGCAAAGTGGGGAGCCAGCCCACAGAGCCCTTGGTTCTGGTCTTTCCCAGTGTCCTCCGGTCTTTCCCGGACGTCCTCCGGCCTATTCCCGGAAGTCAATGGTTTACCCATGCATCAGTAGAAAGAAACTCGTGGAGAGCGTGGCAGCAGAGAGTCCTCAGAAGAGAAGCCCCCTTCAAGCAAGTGTTTCGGCCCTTATCTCCTGACACTCTAGGGGGGTTGGGCCACACCCGGTTCATGACTCCGGATGTCCCTCTGCTGCCCCCCCCTTTTTTTTCCCCATCTTGGGACGAGCCATGGCTGGGATTCGAACCCATGACCCTCTGGACATGCTCATTTTCCACTTAATGACTCGCGCTTTAACCACTGAGCCACAGGGACACCTGATATTTGTAGGAAATTTAAGCCTTATGAAGTTCACTTTTGTTCCTCCTTGACCAGATCCAGCTTGAACACCTCTCTGCCGCTTCTGCCATTGCTTTCAGGGCTCTGGTTTCTTCCTTCCCTGCAACTGAGAGCTGTTTCATGAGGCTGTATGCAGACGTTCCTACAAACCCCCTAGCTCCAATTTCTGCAGTGAGGACTTTGACCTGATAGCCTTCTCTCCTCAGGCTGTTTGCCAGATCAGCATACTTTTCAGTCTTGTAGATTTGAGCTGCCTCCATTCTGTTCTCATATGGCACCGTGAGCTCGATCATGATCAGCTGCTTGGTTGACTTAGAGTGGACTACTATGTCTGGTCTCATGCCACTCTTGCTGATGATCTCTGGGTGACTCTTCCATTCTGGGAGGTCTGCAGTGCACTCCCAGTCATCTGCCCTAGAACATACTAGAACATACTGCAGTGCCTGCAATCACTGTCTAACTGTCTCCTAGAACATACTGCAGTGCTGACAATCACTGTCTAACTGTCTCCTAGAACATACTGCAGTGCCTACAATCACTGTCTGTCTCCTAGAACATACTGCATTGCCGACAATCACTGTCTAACTGTCTCCTAGAACATACTGCAGTGCCTACAATCACTGTCTGTCTCCTAGAACATACTGCATTGCCGACAATCACTGTCTAACTGTCTCCTAGAACATACTGCAGTGCCTACAATCACTGTCTAACTGTCTCCTAGAACATACTGCAGTGCCTACAATCACTGTCTGTCTCCTAGAACATACTGCATTGCCGACAATCACTGTCTAACTGTCTCCTAGAACATACTGCAGTGGCGACAATCATTTTTAAGTTATTACCCTGAACCCATTACCGGGCGCACAGTCAATGTCTATAGAGGCCAACGCAGTACCGACATCCTCTGTCTGTCTGTAGCTATCACATGCGATCCATTTCGGAGATGAGAATATGTCTTTTCCTACCATCCGCAACCAACCGTACAGCTGGCAAAGTCTGTCTATACCCATCACCTAGAACCCACTTCATTCAGAGCTAAGAACCTACGTCTACACCGATCAGCCCCAACCCACTGCCGTGATGGCAACTACTGTCTATAGCGATCGGTCAGAATCTCTTTCATTGCTGAAAATTACTGTCTATGGCTCTCACACAGAACCCACTTCGGTGCTGACAATACTGTCTATGGCAGTCACACAGAATCCGTTTCGGCGTTGATAATCACTGTCTATAGCCATCATTTAGAATTTTGGTGCTGACAATCACTGTCTATAGCCATCATATAGAACCGACTTCGGTGCTGACAATGACTGTCTATAGCAGTCACATAGAACCCATTTTAATGCTGACAATCATTGTCTATGGCTGTCACACAGAACCCATTTCAATGCTGACAATCACTGTCTATGGCAGTCACTAAGAACACTTAGAACCCATTTCAATGCTGACAATCACTGTCTATGGCAGTCACTTAGAACACTTAGAACCCACTTGAATGCTGACAATCACTGTCTATGGCTGTCACATAGAACACTTAGAACCCATTTGAATGCTGACAATCACTGTCTATGGCAGTCACTTAGAACCATTTGAATGCTGACAATCACTCTCTATGGCTGTCACATAGAACCCATTTCAATGCTGACAATCACTGTCTATGGCTGTCACATAGAACCCATTTCAATGCTGACAATCACTGTCTATGGCTGTCACACAGAACCCATTTCAATGCTGACAATCACTGTCTATGGCTGTCACATAGAACCCATTCAAATGCTGACAATCACTGTCTATGGCTGTCACATAGAACCCATTTCAATGCTGACAATCACTGTCTATGGCTGTCACATAGAACCCGTTTCAATGCTGACAATCACTGTCTATGGCTGTCACACAGAACACATTTTAATGCTGACAATTACTGTCTATGGCAGTCACTTAGAACTCTTAGAACCCATTTCAATGCTGACAATCACTGTCTATGGCAGTCACTTAGAACACTTAGAACCCATTTAAATGCTGACAATCACTGTCTACGGCAGTCACTTAGAACACTTAGAACCCATTTCAATGCTGACAATCGCTGTCTATGGCTGTCACATAGAACCCATTTCAATGCTGACAGTCACTGTCTATGGCAGTCACACAGAATCCATTTCAGTGCTGACAATCACTGTCTATGGCAGTCACACAGAATCCATTTTAATGCTGACAATCAATGTCTACGGCAGTCACTCAGAATCTATTTCAGTGCTGACGATTACTGTCTATGGCCCATTTCAGTGCTGATAATTACTGTCTATGGCAGTCACACAGAACCCATTTCAATGCTGATAATCACTATCTATGGCAGTCACATAGAACCCATTTCAGTGCTGACAACTAATGTCTGTGGCAGTCACGCAGAACCCTTTTCAATGCTGACAATTACTGTCTATGGTAGTCACATAGAACCCATTTCAGTGCTGACAATCACTGTCTATGGTAGTCAGACAAAACCCACTTCGGTGCTGACAGTCACTGTCTATAGCCACCATATAGAACCCACTTCAGTGCTGACAATCACTGTCTATAGCCACCACATAGAACCCACGTCAGTGCTAACAATCACAGTCTATAGCCTTCATATCGAACCCACTTCGGTGCTGACAGTCACTGCCTATAGCCATCATAACACAGAACCCATTTAAATGCTGGCAATCACTGTGTACAGCCATCATCATACAGAATCCATTTCTATAGCCACCTTATAGAACCCGTTTCGGCGCTGACAATCACTGTCTACAGCCATTATATAGAACCCATTTCGGTGCTGACAATCACTGTCTACAGCCATCATCATACAGAACCCATTTCGGTGCTGACAATCACTGTCTACAGCCATCATCATACAGAACCCATTTCGGTGCTGGCAATCACTGTCTCTAGCCATCAGCCAGAGCCCACGGCAGATCGCCAATCAGGCTGCCTGGCTGACTGTCACCTGACACCCCGGCCCCAATCCAAGGCAAACAAGACAACACGCTTCAGCCCCGTGACCTAACCCGCGCGCACTGA
>CM065719.1:63839959-63852459 GCA_033310375.1 Conus canariensis | reverse complement strand
GCGGGGACAGTGGTTGACAGTCGCAAAGAAAAAGAAATATTGGGGAAAATTATGAAAAGTTGAAAAAAAAAGGAAAAAAAAACAAAAATTAAAATATTAATATTAGCCCCCCTCCCCCCCCCCCCCCCAAAAAAAAAAAAAAAAAAAAACACACCCAAAAACAAAGAAAAAAAAAAAACATGGACAAACGAATCATAAGAAAAAAAACACGACGCGTTTCGACCTCTTAGGTCTTCTTCAGGCAAGAAAACAACACAATCAGGACAACGAAAATGAAAGAGCAATCACTTATCTTCATCCACTCAGCGCAAGATAGGCGTTGCAACTAGATCTAAGGAGGACAAACTTTTTTTGTTACACATTATATCGCTGGGAATAAGAGTGGAAACGTTGTAAGACAAAAGGACAACGTGGAAAAAGCAAGAGAACGTAGAAAAGAGGAGGAAGAGGTATAAAATAAGGTTAGAATTTAAAAAAAAAAAATAAATTTCAGCCTGTTGTAAAAAGTAGGAGTAGGTCTTTAAACATAGGAAACATAATGTAGAAACGGGGACACGGTGGGGGGGGGGGGGGGGGGGGGGGGGGGGGGGCGAAAACGATTAAACCAAATTTACAGGTAGGAAAAGATACAAGAACAGGTAAAAAATGACGTGCGAGAATGGGGGGGGGGGGGGGGGGGGGGGGGGGGGATGGAGGAGTTTTATGTCATTTTTTTCAAAGATGTAAGTAAAAGAAACAAGTATTGGAAAAAAACAGTAAGGAGTTGCAAAGAGAGAGAGAGAGAGAGAGAGAGAGAGAGGAGAGAGGAGAGAGAGAGAGAGAGAGAGAGAGAGAGAGAGAGTTATACAAAAGCAGGAGCAAATACCAAATAGAAAAAAAAAAACCATGAAAACTAAAAGTCAGGAAAACCGACATTTAAAAAGGTTGTTAGAAAGAAAAGTAAGAACTAACATCAAACTATATGACAACATCGAAAACACGAAAAAAATCTCTCTCTCTCTCTCTCTCTCTCTCTCTCTCTCTCTCTCTCTCTCTCTCTCTCTCTCTCTTTGTGCCTGAAATATATATATATATATACATATGTGTGTGTGTGTCTCGTGCGGCGCGCGCGCGCGCGCGCGTGTGTGTGTGTGTGTGTGTGTGTGTGAGGAAGAAGGATGGGAAGAAGCTGACAACAGTGGGAACATTATAAAAAAAAAAGCAAAGAAAGTAGCAAAAGAATAATCAAAAAGCAGTCAAAGGAAGGGGAAAATTAACAACAACAAAAAAAGGTTTATTTAATAAGGAAAGGAAGATTGAACATAAAAGTAAAAAGCTCAAGCCAAAAAAACACAAAAAGAAGGTTGGAAAAACTGCAGAATGGGACGATTTAATGCACCTTGACACTATCGACATATTCGTGGCTAAGCACCTGAAATACTGAATCTGCTCTATAACACTGAACACAAAGGAGTTGTTCTTCCGAGTCTGATCTGCAAGCGACTCACAAGCCAGGAGCTGGTCGATGCTACAAGGGGTCTGTACTCCAAATCCTCCGAGGGATTTCATCCACTGCCGCTAGGACCTGTGTTGTAAACACTCTTCAACGGGGATGTGGACAACGTGAAAACGGCCTGTTCAATCAACCTAATACCACTTGATATGTCACCAGTTTCAGTTTCAGTTTTATCAATGAGGTGTCACTGCGTGCGGACTAGTCCATGTACGTTACACCACATCCGCTAAGTTTTGAGAGCACACTGCGCATGATTTAAAGCTGATGGATACACGAATTGATGATTAAGATGAGAGAATTTCAGAAGAGGGCCTCGTGGCTGCGACTTAGCAGATGTCTGACCTACGCATTAGCCCAGCGCGCTGGTCAGACCTTGAGTGCCTATGTAACAATGGTTGTGCCAATATTATCATTGTATATGTGTGTGTGGTGAGTGTACCCATGTGTGTGTATGGGTGTGTGGGCACGGGCCCGTGTGTGTGTGTGTGCGAGCGCATTGGGGCGTGCGTGCGTGCGTGCGTGGTGTGTGTGTGTGTGTGTGTGTGTGTGTGTGTGTGTGTGTGTGTGTGTGTGTGTGTGTGTATGCATGTGTGTGTGCGTATGTGCACTGCCAGCCCCTTTGGTATCAACGACCATGGCAAGGTTCTGTTTTCTATAACCGCGTATCGGAAATCTTGGCCAGCTGACACAACAAACTGTTTGTTCGGTGGTTGAACCCAAACTTCACGTAATGAGGAAAGAGACTTCAGTGAACATTGTTGGTGGAACATCAGAGGTGTTTGTACAAACTGATCTCGATATCTCTGCCAGACCATCGTGAACATTCTCAGAACATCGGGCTTTCATGTAAAATAGTTCTATGGAGGGGATACATACTTTAAAGGGGATTCTGTCCTCTGTATCATGGTATGTTTGTCGAGATGTACATTCATCAGTATACAACTGAACACAAGTCTTCCAGATATATTCGTTTTTTTCAGTGCAGTTGAATACTAGATATAGACCTAGGAAAATTAGAATTTGCTACAGTTTCACAGGGTTTTTTTTTTTTTTTTTTTTGGTCATTTCCAAAGCATACAAACTGATTCTTCACTATACCACTAGACATTACTTTTCTTCCAGACGTAATTTTTGTGCAGAAATACAAATAGTGGTTCCTTTGACTCAGACGTTACCCAACTACGTTTCTGTCAAATTTCATTTTATCAGTAAAAACCTGAAAACGAAAAATTTCCAAAGAGAACGGGAAGGAAAAAGAGCACAAAAAGTATCTTTGCACACTCAAAAAAAAAAAAAAAAAAAAAAAAAAAAAAAAATATATATATATATATAATGTACACAAAATATGGAATTTTAAAACTAAACATCTATTGATGCTAGCTTGGATGGATGGATAGATACATACGTTTATACACATGCGTATATGGACGAATGCAGATCCGTGTACGCATGGGTGTGCACACATGTGTTTCCGTATTGATGAATGTCTACTAGATGGCGTCCTTCATAACTCATTCTGATGTTGTTTTCTTTCTTTCTTTTCTTTTTTTTTTCTTTAACAAGGAAAATGGTAATTTCAAAATTGGTTGGTTGGTTGATCGTTTTTTTTTTCTGTTTTCTTTCCTTTTTTTTCTTTAACAAGGAAAAAGGTAATTTCAAAATTGGTTGGTTGGTTGTTCTTTTTTTTTCTCCCTAGGAAATAAGAAATTAAAAAATTCTTTCCGGAAAAAAAAGCTGGGCAAACGCGGAAAAAGGAACTCTTGTATGAACTAGGGATCCAGTCAATAATCTAAACGCCACGACTGACAAGGGATACGATCCACCTATTGGAGGGTCGTTTTGCACGTCAAGGACGACGATGGCTCTGACCAGTGTTGAAGGATCTGCGTTGTCAGCCACAGACAGCTTAGGATCAGGCCCCTGTCACAGTGATGTCTTTCGTCACTTCACAGCGGCTTGGGCTCACTTAGCTTTTTGACTTTACAGACAATTGTGGAGACTGCTGTTTTGTTTGGTTGGTTCTGTATTGCAACAACAACAGCAACAATGACAACAACAACAACAACAACAACAACGTCACTTGGGCTTTCACATACAGACAATTGTGGAGACTGCGGTTTTGTTTGTTTGGTTCTGTATTGTAACAACAACAATGGCAACAACAATGACAACAACAACAACAACAACAACAACAACAACAACAAGTCACTTGGGCTTTCACATTACAGACAATTGTGGAGACTGCGGTTTTGTTTGTTTGGTTCTGTATTGTAACAACAACAATGGCAACAACAATGACAACAACAACAACAAACAACAACAACGTCACTTAGGCGTTGACATTACAGACAATTGTGGAGACTGCGGTTTTGTTTGGTTCTGTATTGTAACAACAACAATGGCAACAACAAGAACAACAATAACAACAACAGTGACAACAACAATAACAACAACAACAACGTTACTTAGGTTTTCACATTAGAGATAATTGTGGAGAATGCGGTTTTGTTTGGATGGTTCTGCATTGTAACAACATTAACAACAATAACAACAACAGCAGCAACAACGTCACCAAGGTTTTTACGTTAGAGACAATTGTGGAGAGTGCGGGTTTTGTTTGTTTATTTCTGTACTGTAACAACAACAAACAACAACAACAACAAAAAGCAACAACATCACTTTTTACATTAGAGACAATTGTGGAGAACACAGTTTTGTTTTGTTTTGTTCCGTACTGTAACAACAACAACAACGACATTTAGTTCTCTACTGTGACAACAACAGCAACGTCACTTAGGTTTTCACATTAGAGGTAATTGTAGAGACTGCCGATTTTTGTTTGTTTGTTTTTTGTTCTGTACTGTAACAACAACAAGAACAACAACAACAAGAACAACGTCACTTAGGTTTTAACATTAGAGATAATTGTGGAGACTGCTGTTTTTGGGTTGTTCTGTTCCATGACGACAACAACAAGGACAACAACAACAACAACAGCAGCAGCAGCAAAAACAACAGCAGCAGCAACTAAGAACAACATAAACAATGTCACTTAGGTTTTCACATTAGAGATAATTGTGGAGGCTGTGTTTTTGTGCGTTTGTTTTGGCTTTGGTTTTGATCTGTGCCACAACAACAACCACAACAACAGGTGACGAAGGAAAGAAGAAAGACCTGGAATCTATTGCAAGTGGGAGGTCTGTGCTCTAAAGCAAAGGCCAGTTCAAGTTCTGGCATTCCCGGGACCGTTTTTGTGCCCGAAAGTTAATTCAGTACTACGATGTCAGTCAGAGTGTCCCATACACCACAGGCGAACAGGAATCTGATCTTGCTGAGACTGTTATGCAAGTCAAAGATCTAAAATGACTACTATCTCATTGTAAACCAGCTCAGCGCGCAAAACATGGAACCAATGTGATTTGGTTTCTGAACCAACGACAACCGAGGAAATCGAGTCCAACGACAACTAACAGTATGGAGTCTGTTCTATTCACCGAAGACAACAAGGAACATGAAACCTGCTCTATTCATCAAACACAACAAGGAACATGAAACCTCTTCTATTCACCGAAGACAACAAGGAACATGAAACTTGTTCTATTCACCGAAGACAACAAGGAACATGAAACTTGTTCTATTCACCGAAGACAACAAGGAACATGAAACCTGTTCTATTCACCGAAGACAACAAGGAACATGAAACCTGTTCTATTCACCGAAGACAACAAGGAACATGAAACCTGTTCTATTCACCGAAGACAACAAGGAACATGAAACTGTTCTATTCATCAAAGACAGCAAGGATATGGAGTCTGTTCTATTCACCAAAGACAACAAAGGATGTGGAATCTGTTCCATTCACCAAAGACAACAAAGGATATGGAATCTGCTCCATTCACCAAAGACAACAAAGGATATGGAACCTGTTCCATTCACCAAAGACAACAAAGGATATGGAATCTGCTCCATTCACCAAAGACAACAAAGGATATGGAATCTGTTCCATTCACCAAAGACAACAAAGGACATGGAGTCTGTTCCATTACCCAAAGACAAGAGTCACAGAGTCTCTCTTATTCACCAATAACAACGAGGAATATGGAATCTGTTCTATTTGACGCAGACAACAAGGGACATATTTTAGTCTATTCTGTTACCCCAAAACATCTACAGACACGGAATCTGTGGTATTAACTAAAGACAACTACGGATACGGAATCTGTTTTATTAACCAAAGACAACTATGGCTATGGATTCTGTTCTTTTCACTAAAGATAACTTCGGATACGGAATCAGTTCTGATCACTAAAGACAACTTCGGATACAGAATCTCTTCTATTTACTAAACACAATTTCGGATATAGAATCCGTTCTTATTTAACACAGCAAAGAAGGGATATGTTTACTTTAAGACTGAAATCTGTCCTATTAACCAAAGACAACTTGGAACTCTGTTCCACTATTAACCAAAGACAACTTGGAATCTGTCCTATTAACCAAAGACAACTTGGAATCTGTCCTATTAACCAAAGGCAACTTGGAATCTGCTCTATTTACCACTGCCAACAACGGCTACGGAATCTGTTTTTATTTACTGCAGGTGACATGGGGGATATGGACTGTGTTCTATAAACCACAGACAGCTACAGGTATAGAATCTGTTCTATTTACTACAGCTGACATGGGCTATGGAGTGAGTTCTATAAACCACAGACAGTTAGGGGTATAGAACCTGTTCTATTTACTACAACTGATG
Organism: Conus canariensis; assembly: GCA_033310375.1. NCBI lineage: Eukaryota > Metazoa > Mollusca > Gastropoda > Neogastropoda > Conidae > Conus > Conus canariensis. The sequence goes on along the minus strand of CM065719.1, from coordinate 63,846,208 downwards.
GGGGCTATGGACTGTGTTCTATAAACCACAGACAGAAGTATAGAGTCTCTTCTATTTACTACAGCTGAAATGGGGGATATGGACTGTGTTCTACAAACCACAGACAACTTGAGGTATAGAATCTGTTCTATTTACTACAGCTGAAATGGGGGCTATGGACTGTGTTCCACAAACCACAGACAACTTGAGGTATAGAATCTGTTCTATTTACTACAGCTGAAATGGGGGCTATGGACTGTGTTCCACAAACCACAGACAACTTGAGGTATAGAATCTGTTCTATTTACTACAGCAGTTATGGGCTATGGAGTGTGTTCTATAAACCACAGACATCTTGAGGTATAGAATCTGCTTTATTTACTGCAGGTGACATGGGGGATATGGACTGTGTTCTACAAACCACAGACAGCTACAGGTATAGAATCTGTTCTATTACTACAGCTGGTATGGGTTTTGGAGTGTGTTCTATAAACCACAGACATCTTGAGGTATAGAATCTGTTCTATCTACTACAGCTGACAAGGGGGATATGGACTGCGATCTATAAACCACAGACAGCTAGATATAGAATCTGTTCTATTTACTACAGCTGACACGGGGGATATGGAGTGTGTTCTACAAACCACAGACAGCTAGAGGTATAGAACCGGTTCTATTTACTACAGCTGACATAGGGAATGGAGACTGTTCTATAAACCACAGACAGCTAGAGGTCTAGAACCTGTTCTATTTACTCCAGCTGTCATGGGGTAGGGGGACTGTTCTATAAACCACAGACAGCTAGAGGTCTAGAACCTGTTCTATATACTACAGCTGACATAGGGAATGGAGACTGTTCTATGAACCACAGACAGCCAGAGGTCTAGAACCTGTTCTATTTACTACGGCTGACGAAGGATGTGAAGATGGCTCCGCTGCGGGAAGCAGAGACAACCAGGGACATGGAGTCGATGTGGACTCGGATCGGAACATTATCATCGCTTTCATGAGGTGAGTCAACACTGCGCTTTGTACGCACGCACGCACGTACATGTACACGTAAGCAAATGCACTCATGAACACACACACACACACACACACACACACACACACACACACACACACACACACACACACAATATATACACACAGGCGCGCGCGCGTGCGTGCTCACACACATACATACGCGCGCACACACACACACACACACACACACACACACACACACACACACACACACACACATATACACACAGGCGCGCGCGCGTGCGTGCTCACACACATACATACGCACACACACATACACACACGCGCGCGCGCACACGAACACACACACACACACACACACACACACACACACACACACACACACGCACGCACGCACGCACGCACGCACACATAGACACAGACACACACACACACACACACACACACACACACACACACACACACACTTGCATCTCTCTCTCTCTCTCTCTCTCTCTCTCTCTCTCTCTCTCTCTCTCTCTCTCTCTCTTTCCGAAGAATCAAGTCTTTTTTTTTTTCACAGGCCTCTCCCCACCTCAAGTGACCTTAATTAACTTTCCCTTAACCTCTGTGTCGAAAAAAAAAAAAAAAAACCGTGTTGTAAATTCAATGCCAAAATACACCAAGTAGGTGTCTGAAAGTCGTTAGCACACGCCGCACCTCTGTCCTTCATTCCCCAGCTGCGTGTTTCCCAAATAACCACAAGATGTTCCGCAAGAACTGCACGACTCAACCCCCCACCCACCCCAACCCCCACCCCCTTCTCCCCTCCCAGCCCTTCCAACCCCTCTTTTAAAAAAAAAGAAAAAAAAGAAAAGAAAAAAAAAGAAAAGGAGCACGAGGAATTCCTAAACTAAATACAAAATCCTCAAAAATCAACATATGACATCCCCACCCACACGTTCCCAAATAAACAAACGCTCGAAATCAACAAGACCACCTCCCCATAACATTAAAAAAAAAAAAAAAGAAAAAAGAAAAACCCAAACGCAAAAGCACACAGAAAATACTAACACATGCGCGTGGTTCCCCTAAAATATACATAGGGCGGGCCAAAAACAGACACAGGAAAGGTGCACGCCCCTCCTCACCCCAACCCTCCCCCACCCATCCCCCATCCCCTCTCCTTCTCCGCTTCTGCATCCCCCCCACTCTCTCCCCCACTACTCCCCACCCCGCCCCCCAAAATAAACGGGAACTGAACTGCGTGCTGTAGAACCGAAGCAGGCCGAGATTCTCAAACACACGGAATAGGAGGACTCCGCCTGCAACACGGCTCGTAAAACACAGCCAACATGGGCAGATGCCACCCCTTCTCTCTCTCTTCTCTCTCTCTCTCTCTCTCTCTCTCTCTCTCTCTCTCTCTCTCTCTCACCTGCCTCTCTCCCCGCCTCCTCCCTTCTCCTCCTCCTCCTGTCCCGCAGCCCTTCCATCCCCACCCCGCCCCCGCCCCTCCACCCTTCGGCCCGTCCCCGCTCAACCCAATAAATCCATCCATCTTCAAACCCCCCTCCAACATGGAAACTCAAACAACAACAAGAACAACAAGAACAGCAACAAAACCACACACACACACACACACACACACACACACACACACACACACACACACACACACACCAAAACCAAACCAAACCAAAACCCAACAAAAACAAACATAAACAAAAAAAACTAAAAATAGCAACAACAACAACAAAACCTTCAACAAACTTTTGATAAACTCACAGAACTTGGCACAGGCCTCTTGTTGCTCCTCCTCTGTCGCCATAGTAACGCACTCCCGTGCACTGACTTTCCGGCAAAGGGTTATCTCCCTTCCTCCCCTCCCTGCGTCTCCGCTACCAACTTCCACAGCCAGCCAAGCGACCACAACCACCACCACCACCACCACCACCTCCCGAACAACACTGAGTAATGTGCTTCAAGTACGACGTGGGAAGTCGTTTTGTCGTCGTCGTCGTCGTCGTCGTCGTCTTCGACAAAGGCGGGGCGGGCGGACCAGCGAGCGGCGAAGGCGGCTGGCGACGGACGAACACGAAGAACGGGGAGATCCCTGCCCCTCCCACTCACTCACTGCACGACGACACTAGGATTGTATCGGCAAGTTTCTCCACGAACACAAACACACACACACACATACACAACAAACAACGCGCGCGCGTGTGCGCGTAGGGTGAGCCTCCGCAGAGAAGAAGAACACCACCAAACAAAAGAAATTAAAAGAAAAAAAACAACAACACAACAAAACAACACAAAACAAGTTGTACACAACTTTCGTGAACTTCCGTTGTGTCCTGACAAAGAGTTGAGGAACTTCTGAACTGGAGAGAGAGAGACAGAGAGAGAGGGAGGGAGGGTGAGCGGACAGACCCAGAACTGTGTGAGAGGAAAGAGCCAGCAAGTACCTCTCTCTCTCTCTCTCTCTCTCTGGGGCAGCGAGCAAACACAAGCAGCGCCCGCGAAGTACATACAGACCGATGTATCGACTGGGGGAGGAGTTCCGCCGTGTGTGGAGGAGGAGGAGGAGAGGAGAGGGTGGGGATGGAGGGTGGGGGTGGGGGTGGAGGGCCTGGGCGGTGAGGCAGGCAGAGACTGACAGTCAGTGTGATATGGCTCACTGAGCTGCCGTCTTCAAGTCCACAGGCCCTCCAGGCGCTAAGCTAGCCCGCCCGCCCTTCTTCTTCTCCCTTCTCTCCCCCACTCCTCTGTCTCTGTCTCTGTCTCTCTGTCTCTCTGTCTCTCTCTCTCTCTCTCTCTCTCTCTCTCTCAACCAGGTAAATGGGGTGAGGTAAGTAAGTTGACAAGAACTCCGGCCAATCGCGACGCTCGACTCACACACACACACACACACACAACCATCGGAAATGGAAAGAGACAGACAGACTTTGAAAGTTAAATCGGACAGCCTACAATCTCATTCACCTGCCATGCCGAATTTTTCTTTCTCTTTTTTCTCCTTTTTTTTCTCTTTCCAAATACGTTTCTTCTTCTTCGATGCCAACAACACGAACTGTGATCTCTGATGGACAATGTAGACAGACAGATTACAGGACAAAATATGAGTTATTTCGACCTCTTAGCTCTTTTTCAGGTAAAACAAACAACATTCACAACAATGAAAACGAAGAACGAGCAATCGCTGATCTTCTCATATTCGGCGTAAAATGGGTGTTGAATGCTTTCAGAATGTCGAAATGCATCGTGTTTTGTCCTGTGATCTGTTTGTGCATATTGTCTTGCGGAAGCAATAGCATTTTCATTCTTTAAATTTTGTTTAAATTTCCGCCTTCAGTCATCTCACTTTCATTACCTCTGAAGGTTAACTCCCTCCCTCCGACGGCGTGTACTGTGTGCCATTAGCACGGCCGAGTCTCTACGCAGGAAGGACTACACTCTCTCTCTCTCTCTCTCTCTCTCTCTCTCTCTCTCTCTCTCTCTCTCTACGCAGGAAGGACTACACACGCACACACACCACACATCACACGCTCACACACACGCATTCTCTCTCTCTCTCTCTCTCTCTCTCTCTCTCTCTCTCTCCTCTCTCTCTCCCCCTCCGCCAACCCCCCCCGCCCCCCTGCACAATGCCTGTGGCGTAGGCCGTGACCATGACCGTCATCACAGCGAACACCCACACCACCACCTTCCAGCTATACACACTCACACTCCCCACCACTCACGTCGAACTCACCATCATTCAAACCTATGATGGGGTGCGTGCGGAAAGGGGGTTCATTTGAAATAACGAAATTTCTTTTTTTTTTTTTTAAATAGTTTGTTATTCTGCTGGACAAAAGGGACAAACAAATTACCAAGACAAAAAAAACGATGCGTTTCGACCTCTATGGTCTTCTTCGGGCAAGATGAACAATGTGTGTGTGTGTGCGTGCGTGCGTGTGCGTGTGTGTGTGTAATGGTGTTGTGTGTGTGTGTGTGTGTGTGTGTGTGTGTGTGTGTGTGTGTGTGTGTGTGTGTGTGTTATGATTTGTTTGTCCCTTTTGTACGGCGGAATAATATGACACATTTTTTAAAAGTTTGTTTCTATTTCTGCCTGCAGTCATCTCCCTTTGAAACCAACAAGATCCATTTTAGCCTCCAACCAAGTTGGAGAAATCCTTTTGGAGTTCTGTCCCTTGGTCTTTCACCCACCGCATGAAGCGGAATTTATGTAATACTCGAAGAATTTCTATATGCATAGACGGAAACTAAGTCAAACATCAATACTGTCCAAATCAGTGGGACAAGTCACATAGCAAAGTCTGTGAAACTGTTGGTGTGGCAAAGTGAGAGGAGCTGTGTTTTGCTGGGACAACCGATGAAGCGTGTCAACGAGAGCAACAAGAGAATCACTGGGCCGCAAAACGAATTAACCAATCAATTACCACACAAACACAACGCGTTTCGGCCTGTTGGATTTTGTTCAGGCGGGATGAATAACATTCAAAACAATGAAAAAAAAAAAAAAAAGAAAGAAAAGAAAGGCCGAACAGACAAGTCACTTATCTCTACGATCTGGGTTCAAAACGTGGTCTGGCTAAAGAAGCGAGGAATGGAAACCTACGCTCTGCCACACACTCAGGAAAAAGAAAAACGATAACATGAAACAAAAGACAGGACTAAAAAGTAACAGTCAGTTTCAATTATTAAGTTGGTTTCGACCTGGGGTCACTGCTGGCGAAAACTTTATAAAACAAACAAACAAACAAACCGACAAACAAACAAACCAAACCAAAACAAAGCAAAGCAAAAACAAGAATAAACAAAAAAAACAAAACAAAACAAAACAAAACAAAACAAAACAAAAGAAAAGGGAAAGAAAGCAAGAAGGAAGGAAATAGATAAATAAAGAAAGAAAGGTTTTAAGAAAGAAAGCAAGAAAGAAGAAAGAAAGAAAGAAAGAAAAAAAAGAAACAAAGGTCTTCAGGTTTTTAAATTTCCGCTACTGTTACCCTGTGTCGGCTTGAGTTCTAACCGCATAGTCTTTACAGCGAATGCGAAACACACTCTCACAGTATTCAGTGCGTAGGCTGTAAGCGCCATGGTAGTGTTTTGGACGTGGTGGTGGTATTCATGTTGCGTTACACCGGTGCCAAGTGGTACCGGATCAGTGTACGTCAGTAATCTGATTGTCGAGTGTCTTGGCTGAAGTACATATGACGTTTAGTTCTTACAGCGTTGGCTGAAGTACATATGACGTTTAGTTCTTACAGCGTTGGCTGAAGTACATATGACGTTTAGTTCTTA
>CM065719.1:63829959-63837459 GCA_033310375.1 Conus canariensis | reverse complement strand
ATTTCCAGATGGAACATTGAATAAGCAGAGAAACTGCTTTTTTACATTAAGCCATCATAACAAAACAAAGAAACTTGAATGATAAAATAATGAAAACGAAGAAATACAAAGAGGGAAAATCAGCGGAAAAGGGCGAGGGAGGTGGTGGGGGTGAAATCTGAGGGGGATGAGGAGGGGAGAGGAAATAGAGGAGGGAGGGGGTAGGATGGAGGCGTGGGGGTGGAGGGAGAGGGAGTACAAAAAAGAATTCAAGCCTATTATAGTTATCATATCAAGGAAGTAACAAGAGAGAGAGAGAGAGAGAGAGAGAGAGAAAGAGAGAGAGAGAGAGAGAGAGAGAGAGAGAGAGAGAGAGTTACGTTATGTACAATATCAATACATTGTCTACAAAGCATACACACGCATAAACAGACATGTACATAGGCATAGACATATACACAAGGATACATCATGTAAAATCACTGAAGAGCTATTTCAAGGGAATTTGAGAAAAAATTGATTGCTAAATATCCATAAGATGCTTTTTCAGATTTTTCTTAAACTGATTTTTGTTCTTTATGTTTTTCAAAGTGATTGGTAGCTTGTTCCATACATTTCCACCGGAGTACAAAAGACTAGATTTATAAAGATTATTTCTTGGTCTAGGAAAGGATAATAAATGACTATGTCTATAAGTGTTAGTTGTAAATGAATCTCTTATCTTTTTAGGAGCATATCCGTTTGTAACATTATGCATGCATACTGCCTTATTGAACAAAAGTCTGTTGTAGAAGGTTAACATATTAAGTTGTTTATAGTCTTCTTTTGTTAGGGTGCTTGATTTTAGTAATACTAATTTTAATACTCTTTTATACATTCGATGAATAATTTTCAAGTTGGTTTCACTGCAGTTATCCCATAGGGTTGATGCATAATCAATAATCGATAGAATATGAGCACAGAAAAAGAGCTTTCGAGAATGGGTGTCCAGGAAGTTCTTAATCTTCGCTAATTGAAGTAATTTTTTTGAGAGACGTTTCCCCATTGACGTTATGTGGTCGGTCCATGTTAAATCTTTATCTATTATTACTCCTAGTATTTTATGTGAGTCGACTTCTTCTATTTTTTGGTCATATATAAACAATGGTGGAAATTTTGACTTCATCTTTTGTCTTTTTTGTCGGGCACATACAAACATGCACTTGGTTTAGCTTGCATTTAAGGACATATGGTTCAACTGAGTCCATTCGATAAGTTTTTTAACATCATTTTGGAGTTTACTAGCTAATCTATATGGATCTGAATCACTGGAATGAAGAGATGTATCATCAGCAAACATTTCGCATTTACTTTCAAGAAAATAAGGTAAATCATTGACGTAGACAGTAAACAGTAGGGGGCCCAATACAGAGCCTTGTGGTACTCCATATTTGATAGACATGAAATTTGACGTTTTATTGTTGACTGTTACTGATTGTTTTCTATTACATAGGAATGAGGACATGAGATTTATTAATTCTGGAGTTAATTTGTAGAGTTCCAGTTTACGCAACAGGAGAGAATGATTTATTACATCAAAAGCTTTCTCAAAGTCTATAAAAAGAATACCAGTAAATTTATTTTCATTTATACTACATAAGAGGCTATCAATAAGCTGTACAAGGGTTGTATGGCAGGAATGATTTTTACGGAAACCAGACTGATCGTCGTGGAGTAAATTGTTTTTAGTAAGGTAAGAATATAGTAAATTTTGCAAGTGTTTTTCAATAGGTTTAGATAAAGCAGATAAAATAGAAATTGGTCTATAGTTTGATGGAATTGACATATCGCCAGATTTATAAAGTGGAATTACTTTAGCTTCCTTAAATTTCAAGAGAAAGGTTTGTTTCTCTATGCATAAATTGTACAAATACGTTAGAGTATCAGTAATTATTGGACACGAAATCTTTAGTATTTTTGCATCTAAACCATCTAAATCGCGTGTACCTGATTGTTTTAAGGATGAAATACTTTTACTAACGTCCATAACAGTCATTGATTGGAGGGTACAGGAAAAACTAATATCTTTTAAATCAAGGTAGTGTTTTAAATGCTCAAGGTCATTTTCACTGGACCTATCATATGATATAATTTTTTCTTTGATACTGGCAAAATGGTTGTTTAATTGATCTGCAGTTACATCTGTGATAATTTCCTGATTTCTTGAGACTTGTTTATTATTCAACATGTTAATGGCTTTCCAAATCTGACGTGAATCCTTTGTAGAAATTAACATCTTTTGAAAGTAATTACGCTTAGATTTACGTTTCATTGAGTTTACCTTATTTCTTTGTTTACGGAATTCTTTATTTGTTCCGGAATTGCTTAACTGATTTCTTATGTTAATTTCGATATCTATTTCTTTTGTTATCCACGGTGGTTTTGCTTCTTGTCTGACTCTTTTTTTGATGAATGGAGCATGTTTGTTATACACAGAAATAAATGTGTTAATCCAAAATTCAGTTGCTTCATCAGGATCTCTTATTTGGTATATATATTCCAATTGTGCTGTGGCAAGGTCTGAAAGGAAATCTTCTTCCTTGAAGTTTCTAAAGCTCCTATAATATATAATCTTGTGCCCTACTTTTGGAATTTTTATACGGTTTTTGAACCACGTCAGACAAACGGGATTATGATCGCTACATCCACATGGCGGAGAGCATACTTCAATGATGGACTGTTTTGTGTTTGTATAAATGTGATCTATTAAGGTACTTGACTGTTCAGTTATACGGGTTGGTATGTCAATAAGTTGTTCAAGACCGTGTAAAGTGTAGTTTTGATGCCACTTGGGTTTAGGTTTCATTAAATCTATATTAAAGTCTCCAAAAATAATAGTTTCAAAGCTTAGCATTGTTACTTCATCCATGAGAACATGAAATTTATCTTGCCAGTCCAAAGTTTCAGATGGATTTCTGTATAAAAATCCTATAATAAGTGGTTTATTGTTTTTCATACTGATTTCAATCCATACAGATTCAATCCCATAGTTTTCAAGGCTGTTTAGTTTTTTACAGTTTAATGAAGATGCTAGGTACAAAAGTAGGCCTGTACTTTTAGGTTTACACGGATCAAGTCTAATTATTTCATATCCCGGTATGCTCATATCAGCATCTGTTATTTCTGAGGACAAACGGGATTCCGCAAAACAAAATAAATGAAAGCTGTTACCACTGTTATGGAGAATAGTTGCGACATCGTCTTTTTTATTTCTTGAGTTGTTGATATTCAAATAGCCTATTCGGAGTCCCTGTTTAGTAGGCCATGTGTCCAAAGTTAAAGACATGTTGCAGTTAGTTGTGGACTTAGTGAAGAACAGTTTTCTTAAATTTTAAATATATATAACAAAAAGTGAAATGGAATTTTTAAGAATATATATATATATATATATATTATATACATGTATACATACATACATATACATACATATATATACACACATATATATCACACATACACACACTCGCTTGAGCCCTGAGCAAAGATACCGAGGCCTCGAGCAAGTCTTATAGTCAGTCTAAGCAAAATTAAACAATATACAAAGAAAAGACTAATATAATTTAAATTAATCACAATAGAAAAGCGAAAATAAGCGAAAATCACAATCAAGCGAAAATCACAATCAAAGTGCGAATAGCAATATTTCTATATATATAAACGTTTGAACACAGAAACGTGTTCGTTCTTAGAAAGCAAGAAAATATAATGTTTGTGTATTCTCAACACATATAACAAATACCCACATGACACCATTCGCTGCAGCAGTGGCCTGAAACAACTGTCTACAACAAATGCAAATAATCTTCTTTCAGTTAGTGACTTCCACCACAGTCCAGCGAGATGCAACACTTTCACAAGCACCAACTCCATACTGTCTTTTCCTTTTCTCACATACATATATACATATACATGCATACATACGCATGTATATACACACACATATACATACACATACACACACACACACACATATAATATATATATATATATATATATACATATATACACATATATATATACACATATATATCATCATGATGAAACATAAACACACATGCACACGCGCGCGCTCGCACACACACACACACCACACACACACACACACACACACACACACACACACACACACACACCATTGTGTATTCAACGAGCAGATTGACGCTGTTGCATTTGAGTGTTGACGTAGGATGTCATAAGGTTGAACAAAAACTGGTCGTAAGGAATAGCTGGGGTGTGTGTTTGTGTCATTGTCACGGTATTGTCAGGATTTATTGCATGGTCATAAAAGCTTCTAGTGTACACAGGAGCAACACGGTTCGTTACCGGAAAGGGGGGATAATGCGGTAAGACTTGGTTTGACTGAGTTGTCTGATCGCAGTTATACAGAGTGGAGGGGGATGGGGGAGGAGGGCCACGACATGTAAGATCAGAGGCACCTGAAATTTGTGTCGGCAGTGTGTTGTCTCGGTGATAAAGGGGAGGGTAGTGGAGAGTGGAGGGGGGTGGAAGAAAAGGGCCATGAAGTGAACGATCAGAGGCGCCTGAAGTTTGTGTCGGCATTGACATGTGTCTGTGAGAAAGGGGAGGGTAGTGACTCATGGATTCCATTGGTGGATACTCATGAAGTGGGGCACTGTTTTGCTGTCTGTGGTCGTCTGGGAACCTATTCTGTTGGTTCTGGATAGGATGACAGTTATTTACATTACGAACTGGACGGTTAGAACTAAACTGAGAAGATACTGGTCCATACTGTCTGGAGTTAAAATCATGAAATTGAGATGGAAACATAAACTGCTTAAAATGAATTGCTAGTTTGGCAGTGCCTGTTTTGCTGGGGTGAATCAAGTTGCTGTAAAATGCTAATTTAGGGTTTCCGTTTGGGGTTGTGAATGTGTTGTAGTTATCAATGAATTCTACATTCAGCATTTCGCAAGCTTTCTGCATATTGAGATTGGTTGGGGAAATAAAGGTATTAAGGTGGTGTTTTCCTCTTGCAGGTATTATAGAACTAAGGAATATTTTAGCATTTGGAAAAGTATGAGAAGCCAGGTGAATAAGGTCGCACCATGTCTGTTTGGAGACTTCTCCTGTCGTTCTACAATCATTCACACCCACATGCATGATCATCACATTGACATCAGGACATCTACTATGGTCTCGTAACCAGTCAAACAAGTCACCAGTACACATGCCCGAGACACAGATTTTGGAAACAAAGTCTTGTCTTGGCACTAATTCTGCGTGGGTCAATGTCTCTAATGACCGAATCACCAATCAGTGCAACAGAAGCTCTGTCAGACACTGACCGTTTCGACAGCATGTCCCGTACACTGTTTTTGTTGTTCAACTGTGCCTGAGACGAGGCAGGCAGATCAGAAGCTTTTCTGGCATCATTTCGAGAGGAGCTGCTGCAGGGGGCGGCGGCTGCTGGTGAGCTGCTGCAGGGGGCGGCGGCTGCTGGTGAGCTGCTGCAGGGGGCGGCGGCTGCTGGTGAGCTGCTGCAGGGGGCGGCGGCTGCTGGTGAGCTGCTGCAGGGGGCGGCTGCTGCTGGTGAGCTGCTGCAGGGGGCGGTGGTTGCTGGTGAGCTGCTGCAGGGGACGATGGCTGCTGGTGAGCTGCTGCAGGCGGCGGTGGCTGCTGTTGAGCTGCTGCAGGGGGGCGGTGGCTGCTGGTGAGCTGCTGCAGGGGCGGTGGCTGCTGTTGAGCTGCTGCAGGGGCGGTGGCTGCTGGTGAGCTGCTGCAGGGGGGGGTGGCTGCTGGGTGAGCTGCTGCAGGTGGGGTGGTTGCCGCACTGCTCTGGATATTCACCATCTCACACAGTGTGCTAGCATCACGTAAGGCAGTGGGCTTTTGTTTTTTATTTCAGAATAAATATTTCCCATTTGAGTCTTCAGTGATGATTTTCCTTCTTGAGAGTGATGACTTGTTTGTCTAACTCAAAAAATGTTTGTCTTGAGAGAATCAATTTGTGAATAAAGTAAGTCAGACTTTGAAGCCATTTGTGAGCGTAGGTCATTTTTGGCACAGACCTTAGCGTCCTCAATTTGTACATGTATTGAATTTTTCAAGTCAGCAAAAGACTGCTGAAGATCAGTCACTGTATCCTGAAGCTGCTGGAATCTCTTGGCATAGAATGTCAGTGATGCCGTTTGTTTTGGATTCCTGTTTAGCCGGGGGGTGACACACAGGGTGCGTCTCCGAAGTTTGCGCAGGACTTGTGGGCGGTTCAACTTCACAGAGTGCACAGGGGTGAAGAGGACTTGGGAATCCTCCTTCTTAGCACAAGGTGACCGATGATCTGCCCCTGACTGCTTCAGATATGTCTGTGACTCTGGAGTCAACTGTCCCGAGCCTGTGTCAGAACAGTCTAAGTCAGGAGTGACTAGATGGTCAACTTCCGGATGGGGCGACAGGTCGACATGGCTGGCAGTGGATTGGTTGATGGTTAGTTGGGGGTAGGAGGGAGGAGAACAAAATCCTCAGTGCACAAGGTTTTCTCTTGGGTGACGTGCATTGGAGGTACAGAATAGGAGCCAGTGAATGAGACTCTGTCACAGTGTGGAACCTTGACTGAGGTGACTGTCATTGTTGGGGACTTTAACAGAACACTGTCCGACACGGTACTTAAGAAGGTCAATGGAGCGCTCAGCAAAGTCTTGGTCAGACAGGCCACATCACCATGGACTAGGTAGGACTGAACGAGGTTTCTGATGACCTCACACTCCTTTGTGTCCCACTTTACACAGTCTTTACCCTGGCACAAGAAGGTACCAGCCTCCAGGCTGGACTTAAAATACAGAGTTAGGGTTATTCGCTTGGACTTGGGCTGGTAGGTGTAAATACGTATGACTGTCTTTGCCAGAGAATCACCTGTTTCACTTAACCACTGGAATGATGAAGGAAGGATGTGCTCTTCCTCATCATAGTCAGCAGTTTCTAGCTTGATGGAGTCGTTAGTAATGGCACAGTATCTGTAGAGAAGCACATTGCGCCAGACAATTAATTCGTTTTCACTGCACCAAAATCGCTTTTGATCCTTATCTAAAGTTGGTTTAAGTTTTTTTTTCAAACTTGGCTTCATGCGCCTGTTGTATGTCCAGCGCCATGTCATTCATTGTGGTATTTGCACGTGGATACACAGGTTAACTAACACACTCGTAAAACAACTCACTCACACTGTTGCATTGCTGATCTCTGGGGTGGGTCACCGTTTGTGTTCACATCATCAACAGGCAAGCAAAGTTTGTCACTTGAATATCAATATAATTCATCCTACTAAAAAGTAGCGCTGTCAAACAAAAACGTAGTCACATGTAAGGCGCCTGTGCTATCGCCGCTATTAGAAGACATGTAAAAGTTCAAACTGAAATCGAAATATGTTCTGACAGTTATTCACAGTTTTTTCACACAACCAAGGATCGATCGATGACAGTACCTACATAATTCACTAAAGGAAACTATCACACATCCAATCTCCTATGA
>CM065719.1:63822459-63827459 GCA_033310375.1 Conus canariensis | reverse complement strand
AGAGAGAAAAGAGAGAAGAGAGAGAGAGAGACAGAGACAGAGAGACAGAGAGACAGAGAGACGGACACGGATACAGAGAGAGAGAGAGAGAGGGGGGGTGCGGATCCGGCGAGAGAGAGAGAGAGAGAGAGAAGAGAGAGAGAGAGAGGAGAGAGAATTATTCACCACATCCGCTTCGGCACCGCGACTTGCGCTCAAAGGAACTGACCCTGAGGTTCTGTCATTCCACGCCAGCAAATCCAACTCCGAAACTGTCGGTGGGCAGTGGCCGCCCAGTCTTGGACTGCTCTGCGCTGGTGGAAGGCAGGTAAACCAAGACTTCGCTGCAGCAGTCAGCGGGCAGTGCAAAGCAGTGACCAGTGTCACGTCCAGTTCACACCAGCTGACCAAGCCAGAAAAAAATGATTTATTTCTGTAATTTGTTGGTCCATGTTGTCCTGTAAGTTTGTTTGTCCATGTTTTCCTGCGGAACCAATAACAATTCATTTAAAATTTATTTCAGTTCTGTCAACATCCCCAGTCACAATTCACACGGTGTTTTTTTTTTCTCTTTTAAACGGGAGGACCTCAGCAGCGAAAAAAAAATGTCTTCAGCTTCCTGACACTTTGACCTACAGATTTGTGGAGTTTCAGTTTCAGTTTCATCAAAGAGGTGTCACTGCGTGCGGACTAGTCCATGTACGCGACACCACATCTGCTGAGTTTTGAGACCACACAGGGCATGGTCTACAGCTGGTGGCTGAAGGATGGATTAACCGAGATGAGAGGATTTAAGACGAGGATCTCGTGGCTAACGACTTGGCAGATGTCTGACCTACGCATTAGCCCAACGTGTTGGTCAGACCTTGAGTAACCCACCTGGCATTGTCTGCACCACTGTGCTCAGTATTTCCCTTCCCTGTTTGTAAAGAGTGTCCTTGAACTTGGACTCGTGTCTTTACATTATGAATGTTCGGATGAAACACTGTGTTGGTATGGACGCTTAGATGGTCTCCGTGTCTATCAGTTTGACGAAGACTTCCCCCTCCCTCTCCCCACCTTTACTCTTCGTCGCTTCATGCCGTGAGTCAACAGCGTACGGCAATGAGCGTCTCCACGACTCTTCAGAGCCTGTCTGACTGTCTCCACGACCCTTCAGAGCCTGTCTGACTGTCTCTACGACCCTTCAGAGCCTGTCTGTCTGACTGTCTCCACGACCCTTCAGAGCCTGTCTGTCTGACTGTCTCCACGACCCTTCAGAGCCTGTCTGACTGACTGTCTCCACGACCCTTCAGAGCCTGTCTGTCTGACTGTCTCCACGACCCTTCAGAGCCTGTCTGACTGTCTCCACGACCCTTCAGAGCCTGTCTGACTGACTGTCTCCACGACCCTTCAGAGCCTGTCTGACTGTCTGTCTCCACGACCCTTCAGAGCCTGTCTGTCTGACTGTCTCCACGACCCTTCAGAGCCTGTCTGACTGACTGTCTCCACGACCCTTCAGAGCCTGTCTGTCTGACTGTCTCCACGACCCTTCAGAGCCTGTCTGACTGTCTCCACGACCCTTCAGAGCCTGTCTGACTGACTGTCTCCACGACCCTTCAAAGCCTGTCTGACTGTCTGTCTCCACGACCCTTCAGAGCCTGTCTGACTGACTGTCTCCACGACCCTTCAGAGCCTGTCTGACTGACTCCACGACCCCTCAGAGCCTGTCTGACTGTCTGTCTCCACGACCCTTCAGAGCCTGTCTGACTGACTCCACGACCCTTCAGAGCCTGTCTGACTGACTGTCTCCACGACCCTTCAGAGCCTGTCTGACTGTTTCCACGACCCTTCAGAGCCTGTCTGACTGACTCCACGACCCTTCAGAGCCTGTCTGACTGACTGTCTCCACGACCCTTCAGAGCCTGTCTGACTGACTGTCTCCACGACCCTTCAGAGCCTGTCTGACTGACTGTCTCCACGACCCTTCAGAGCCTGTCTGTCTGACTGTCTCCACGACCCTTCAGAGCCTGTCTGTCTGACTGTCTCCACGACCCTTCAGAGCCTGTCTGACTGACTGTCTCCACGACCCTTCAGAGCCTGTCTGACTGACTGTCTCCACGACCCTTCAGAGCCTGTCTGACTGACTCCACGACCCCTCAGAGCCTGTCTGACTGACTGTCTCCACGACCCTTCAGAGCCTGTCTGACTGTCTGTCTCCACGACCCTTCAGAGCCTGTCTGACTGACTGTCTCCACGACCCTTCAGAGCCTGTCTGACTGACTCCACGACCCCTCAGAGCCTGTCTGACTGACTGTCTCCACGACCCTTCAGAGCCTGTCTGACTGTCTGTCTCCACGACCCTTCAGAGCCTGTCTGACTGTCTTCACGACCCTTCAGAGCCTGTCCGACTGACTGTCTCCACGACCCTTCAGAGCCTGTCTGACTGACTGTCTCCACGACCCTTCAGAGCCTGTCTAACTGTCTGTCTCCACGACCCTTCAGAGCCTGACTGACTGTCTGTCTCCACGACCCTTCAGAGCCTGTCTGACTGTCTGTCTCCACGACCCTTCAGAGCCTGTCTGACTGTCTGTATCCACGACCCTTCAGAGCCTGACTGACTGACAAGTTAAACGTCACGGCCCTTCAGAGCCTCTCTGACTGACCAGGTTAAACGTCACGACCCTTCAAAGCCTGTCTGACTGACCAGGTTAAACGTCACGACCCTTCAGAGCCTGTCTGACTGACCACGTTAAACGTCACGGCCCTTCAGAGCCTGTCTGACTGACCAGGTTAAACGTCACGACCCTTCGGAGCCTGTCTGACTGACCAGGTTAAACGTCACGGCTTTCCTGTCAGTTTCAGAATAACATGGACGCTGGTTCAGACGTCTGGACACGGCTCTCCTCCCAACTGGCACAGAGCTGTGATGTGCGTGTGTGTGTGTGTGGTGGGGGGGGGGGGGGGGGTGAGGGGGGAGGGGGGAGGGGGGGTGTTTGTAGGGAGCTGGGTCAGATATACGTCGTGTCTCTAAAGCCTGCGAGCTTCAAGGATGAAGCGTCTGGTAAGCTTACTTATCTACGCTTTGCGTGCTTATCAGTTCCTTTACATTTGGGTGATTTTCTTTGTTTTTTTTTCTTTCTTTTTTTTTTTTTTTTTTTTTTTGTAGGAGAGCTTGAATTTTGCAGTTCATATCGGGAATGTCTGTTTTCGAAGCTGTGACGTCATGTGGAATCGTGATATTTTCCGGGTTCGACATACTGAGGAAGCAAAGTGAAGACATCAAGGCACTTCAGCGACAGACAGAGCTGCCCCCATTCTTCTTCACACACGGCAACTGCTGCAAGACACCGTGTCGGGCACGCATGGGGTTAGTCGGCTACGAAAAGCACTACTCAAAGAGAAGTCAAAGTCCATTGAGGTATTGTACATTGATTGAGTAAATGAGACAATACTTTCTGTGCCGTAAGGCTGTTGTCTTCGATGAAAAGAGCCTTCCAGAAGTCATGCCAGAGGTTCCATGGCACCACGACTCTCACGCCTTTTGGTCGACACTGGGGAAAGGTCCAGTGACGGTGAGGAGAGACCCACTGACCGCAGGAAAGGCCTGTTGACAACGGGAAAGACTGTGACCCGGGATTCTCTTCAGAGGGCACGTAAGACCTCATGGCGAAAGCTTGGCCGTGTCTGGAGTTGTACTGTCTTCAACTGTGAATGGAACAGCAGCGTTTTGAGGCTGCGGGATGCACACGGCAGTTGCTGGACGGTGGTCATGAAATATGGGCTGGTACACCCATGGGAACGCTCCTGTGGAGGTTCTGTCGTGTCTCATCCAGTGGCCATTACACCAAGGCATCTACCAGGGAGCAGTTATGCCCCTTGACGTCTAAATTGTTTGTGTCTGCACTATATATGAACACAGCGCAGACTTCCAAGGGTGGTGCAGGATTGCTCCCAGCTGGTTTGTTCGGCAGTTGAGGACAGTACTTCTCTGGGTCCTACCCGCACTTTCGGGTGTATCTTTTTCCTTGGTCATGCAGGCTTTGATTCTGCACTCCAGCAGCTTTTTTTTTTTTCTTCAGCTTCCTTGCTGATGCTGTTCCCCTGGCCTGCTGTGCTCAAAGACTGGTCTCAGGTTGCACACCAACAATGACTGCGCCAAGGTCGTCCTTAAGGAGTCGAGTATTTATAGATTGGCTTAATTGATTTCTTTTGAGATTTTTTCCATTGTGTCTGAAAGTTGATTCTCCTCGTTTTGTTTCACATGCCACTAAGGGACAACCCAAGTGGTTCCATGCAGACAGATTATAACCAAAGGAATGGGACTATTTGGGGGATACCAGCTGGCGCAAAATTAGGGTCGCGGCTGCGTGCAAAGGCCTGAAATATGACGTCAGTCAAGGAGAAGGTCTTGTATTTGTTTGAAGATTGTGAATGATATCATTGGTGGAAATCGTCCCTACACAGATGAAATGCTGGTTCAAATTTATGCTAGGCCTCAAAACGCTTACATGGTTTATGTAGTGATTTGGTGCAAAATCCTAATTGTGGCGTGTGGCCTCATCCCCCACCCCCTACCCCCAAGCCCACCCCCTCCAGAAGCTTCCTCCTCATGCTGCCATCCGCTTCCCTCAACGTTCCAGACAGTTTCTTCATAAGAACCGATCCTGGCTTTATAACCACTGAGCACTTATTCATGCATATGTATACACACATTTATACACTTACCACACACATATACAATGATGATAATGGCATAGCTATTGTTACATAGATACTCAAGGTCTGACCAGCGCGTCGGGTTAATGCGTAGGCCAGACATCTGCTAAGTCGTAGCCACGAGGCCCTCTTCTTAAATTCTCTCATCTTAGTCATTAATTCATTTATCCATCAGCTTGAAATCATGCGAAGTGTGGTCTCAAAACTTAGCACATGTGGTGTAGCGTTTATGGACTAGTCCGCACGCAGTAACACCTTGATGAAACTGAAACTGAAACTTAAATCATGCGCAGTGTGGTCTCAAAACTTAGCAGATGTGGTGG
>CM065719.1:63802459-63807459 GCA_033310375.1 Conus canariensis | reverse complement strand
GGAAAGTTCCATGGTAGATAGGGAAACAGCAAGGTGAGGGGAAAGTTCCATGGTAGAATAGGGAAAAGCAGAGGGTAGGGAGGGGAAAGTTCCATGGTAGATAGGGAAATAGCAAGGTGAGAGGAAAGTTCCATGGTAGATAGGGAAATAGCAAGGTGAGGGAAAAGTTCCATGGTAGATAGGGAAACAGCAAGGTGAGGGAAAAGTTCCATGGTAGATAGGGAAAGAGCAAGGTGAGGGAAAAGTTCCATGGTAGATAGGGAAAGAGCAAGGTGAGGGAAAAGTTCCATGGTAGATAGGGAAAGAGCAAGGTGAGGGAAAAGTTCCATGGTAGATAGGGAAAGAGCAAGGTGAGGGGAAAGTTCCATGGTAGATAGGGAAATAGCAAGGTGAGAGGAAAGTTCCATGGTAGATAGGGAAATAGCAAGGTGAGGGAAAAGTTCCATGGTAGATAGGGAAATAGCAAGGTGAGGGAAAAGTTCCATGGTAGATAGGGAAATAGCAAGGTGAGGGAAAGTTCCATGGTAGATAGGGAAATAGCAAGGTGAGGGAAAAGTTCCATGGTAGATAGGGAAATAGCAAGGTGAGGGAAAAGTTCCATGGTAGATAGGGAAATAGCAAGGAGAGGGAAAAGTTCGATGGTAGATAGGGAAATAGCAAGGTGAGGGAAAAGTTCCATGGTAGATAGGGAAATAGCAAGGTGAGGGAAAAGTTCCATGAAGGTAGGGAAATAGCAAGGTGAGGGAAAAGTTGCATGACAGTAGGGAAACAGCAAGGTGAGGGGAAAGTTCCAGGCAGGTAGGAAAATAGCAAGGTGAGGGAAAAGTTCCATGGCAGGTAGGGAAATAGGAAGGTGAGGGAAAAGTTCCATGGCAGGTAGGGAAATAGCAAGGTGAGGGAAAAGTTCCATGGTAGATAGGGAAATAGCAAGGTGAGGGAAAAGTTCCATGGCAGGTAGGGAAATAGCAAGGTGAGGGAAAAGTTCCATGGCAGGTAGGGAAATAGCAAGGTGAGGGAAAAGTTCCATGGTAGATAGGGAAATAGCAAGGTGAGGGAAAAGTTCCATGGTAGATAGGGAAACAGCAAGTGGTGAGGGGAAAGTTCCATGGCAGGTAGGGAAATAGCAAGGTGAGGGAAAAGTTCCATGGTAGATAGGGAAATAGCAAGGTGAGGGAAAAGTTCCATGGTAGATAGGGAAACAGAAGGTGAGGGAAAGTTCCTTGGTAGATAGGGAAATAGCAAGGTGAGGGAAAGTTCCATGGTAGATAGGGAAATAGCAAGGTGAGGGAAAGTTCCATGGTAGATAGGGAAAGAGCAAGGTGAGGGGAAAGTTCCATGGTAGATAGGGAAATAGCAAGGTGAGGGAAAAGTTCCATGGTAGATAGGGAAACAGCAAGGTGAGGGGAAAGTTCCATGGTAGATAGGGAAATAGCAAGGTGAGGGAAAAGTTCCATGGTAGATAGGGAAACAGCAAGGTGAGGGGAAAGTTCCATGGTAGATAGGGAAACAGCAAGGTGAGGGGAAAGTTCCTTGGTAGATAGGGAAATAGCAAGGTGAGGGGAAAGTTCCATGACAGTAGGGAAATAGCAAGGTGAGGGAAAAGTTCCTGGTAGATAGGGAAATAGCAAGGTGAGGGGGAAGTTCCATGGTAGATAGGGAAATAGCAAGGTAAGGGAAAAGTTCCATGGTAGATAGGGAAATAGCAAGGTAAGGGAAAAGTTCCATGGTAGATAGGGAAATAGCAAGGTAAGGGAAAAGTTCCATGGCAGGTAGGGAAATAGCAAGGTAAGGGAAAAGTTCCATGGTAGATAGGGAAATAGCAAGGTGAGGGGAAAGTTCCATGGCAGGTAGGGAAATAGCAAGGTGAGGGAAAAGTTCCATGGCAGGTAGGGAAATAGCAAGGTGAGGGAAAGTTCCATGGTAGATAGGGAAATAGCAAGGTGAGGGAAAGTTCCATGGTAGATAGTGGAAATAGCAAGGTGAGGGAAAGTTCCATGGTAGATAGGGAAATAGCAAGGTGAGGGGAAAGTTCCATGGTAGATAGGGAAATAGCAAGGTGAGGGGAAAGTTCCATGGTAGATAGGGAAAAGCAAGGTGAGGGAAAAGTTCCATGGTAGATAGGGAAATAGCAAGGTGAGGGGAAAGTTCCATGGTAGGTAGGGAAATAGCAAGGTAAGGGAAAAGTTCCATGGCAGGTAGGGAAATAGCAAGGTGAGGGAAAAGTTCCATGGCAGGTAGGGAAATAGCAAGGTGAGGGAAAAGTTCCATGGTAGATAGGGAAATAGCAAGGTGAGGGGAAAGTTCCATGGTAGATAGGGAAATAGCAAGGTGAGGGGAAAGTTCCATCGCAGGTAGGGAAATAGCAAGGTAAAGAAAATGTCCCATCGCAGGTAGGGGACTACAAAAGAGGAACACACACACCACACACACACACACACACACACACACACACACACACACACACACACACACACACACATCGCACGCACGCACGCGCGCGCCGCGCGCGCGCACACACACAACACCACACACACACACACACACACACAAAACCACTCCCCCCCCCGCCCCCCCCCACCTCGCCGCCACCCCCCCCCCCTCCACTACCACTCCCACACCCCCCCCCCTCCCCTCCCAAAAACAGGTCTCCAACAAGAACGAAACATGTACAACTGGAGAAAAACAAACAACAAAACAACGTCAGTAATAGACCGGGCCGGGGTGGGGGTGAGGAGTGGGGGAGGGGGGGGGGGGAAGCGTGCAGAGAAGGAGAGGTGGGAGTGGGGTGGGCGGGGTGCCAAAACAGGCGAGTATTAAAGTCACACAGGAAAAACACGGTTTTGTTGTTGTTGTTGTTGTTGTTGTTTTCACAGCGAGACCAGAAACAAACAAACTTGCAACAGTGGTGGAACAGGCCTACTACACGAGCGCGACGATCGATGGTCGACAAGGATTACTACACAGACGCTTATGTCAAAATATCGGTACAAAATACAATGCTTTTCTTGCTGTTCCGTCAACAAATAACCACTAGTAGTCCATCGATTCCATAACTCCTTTAAAAAAAAAATCGTTGTTTTTAAATGGGCCTTCTTTATTTTTTTTTCTTCAAAAGGTCTCAGAGCTTCTTTCTAGTTGCTGCTGGTCTCCAAAACACGCAACGCCCGCCCGAGAGCTGTGTAAAGGGAAATAACGCGACAACGATAATGAATAGGACTTGGTACGAGTTCTTTCCCTGGAAATGAAGACGTAACAAGTCTCTCTCTCTCTCTCTCTCTCTCTCTCTCTCTCTTCTGGCTGGCTGGCTGTCTGTCTGACTCTCTCTCTCTTTCTCATTTTGTCATTCCATGTTGATCTCATTCTTTTCTCTTGTTGTTTTGACGTTGGGGATGGAGGAGGGGGGGGGGGGGTGAGGATGTGTAGGTGCTGCTGCTATGGGCATTTCTGGTGTTTTCAGCTCTTTCTTCTTTATTGCATGACTTGATTTTGGTACGACTCTTTTTTCACTGTATTTTGTCGTTTGTGATGTGGTAATCTTTTATATGCTTCTCTCTCTCTCTCTCTCTCTCTCTCTCTCTCTCTCTCTCTCTCTCTCTCTCTCTCTCTCTCTCTTTGTGTCAGAGACTGTCTCTTTATTCAGTGTCGCCACTTCCCTGCCCACCTCTCTCTCTCTCTCTCTCTCTCGTTCTCTGTCCGTCCCTCCCTCCCACACTCTCTTCCTCTATTTACATAATGCATTCTATTATTCTAAATTACTATGTATTCATTGTTCTTTATGTGCTGATATGCAGTTCTATGCAAAGTTTTCTTCCATAAATTTTAGATACTTTTCCCTTGTTTCAGGGCTGGATGAAAAAAAAAAAACCCACTGACTTGTGCTTATTCCTTTCCCTCGTTAAACAACATTTCCTTCGTTCCCTCCCTCTCTTTCTCCCCCTCTCCCTCCCTCTCTCTCCCTCCCTCTCCCTCCCTCTCTCTCTCTATCCCTCCCTCCCTCCCCCCCTCTCTCTCCCTCTCTCTGTTACATGGTCTGCACAATAACCTTTGTCAGTTTCACTTAGGAACGTTCCATGGAAAGAGACCAAATGAGAAAAGACACGCGGAGCCCTCTTACACATCCTCTTGAAGGCCGGCCGTCTGTGACATGACGTAGCTCGTGAGTCTAATAGGCACGCCAGGCTGGGCACCAGACTTCACTGGACCCGGGCGGCGTCACTGTTTTAAGCTGGCCAAAGACGGCCGGCAAAGTTGATTGCCCTTTCCCGAAACATGACGTCAGTGTCAGGGACTTGAAGACTGTTGGCAACTTGCAGTACGTCATGCCAGTCAGAATGATGGCTTTCTGTCAGTAAACACACACACACACACACACACACACACACACACACACACACACACACACACACAACACACAGAGATGATGTCAGAGCGGGTGTCACACCTAACAAGGGCAGTCACGCGGGTTCGTGGTTTGTTGTTGCTGGTTTTTTTTTTTTTTTTTTTTTTTTTTTCCCTCCTTTTTCACCTTCACCACTCTCGCCTGTCCTTCCCCCCTCCCCCACCCCTCCATCCCTTTCCCTCCTCTTCTTCCCCCTCCACCGCACTCCTCACTACCTTCCCTATCTCTGCATGTCCTCTCGGCTCTGTCACGGTCCGTTAAAGTTGGAGGGATGGGGGGAGGGGGGGGGAGAGGGGTGTGTGTATGTGTGTGTGTGTGTGGGGGGGGGGGGGGGGTAAAGGAGAAGGGGGTAGGGGAGGGGAGGAGGTACAGGTGGCCCGCACAGACTCAGTTTCAGCGTTAGTAGGGCGGGGTGAGTGTAGTCTACAGCTGCACACACACACTCACACACACACACACACACACACACACACACACACACACACACACACACACACACACACACCAAAAAAAAAAAAAAAAAAAATGCGCACAAGGCCTTGCTTGAGGAGTAACGTATAATTAATTATAAAGACAAGCACAATTTCTTTCTTTCTTTGAA
>CM065719.1:63764959-63779959 GCA_033310375.1 Conus canariensis | reverse complement strand
CGGCCGTTTTGTCCAACCTCGGACAAACCCGCTGTTTTGTCCGACTTTCCATCTTTAGTCGGACAAAACGGCCTGGTTGGACAAAACGGCCGGCTCTAAATAAGTGGCCGTTTTGTCCGATATTTCACTGGCAAAGAAGTATAAATTCGTCGCGTTCTGTTTTTTGTTTTTTGTTTTTGTTTGTTTGTTTGTTTGTTTGTTTTCTGTCTGTCTACCCCCAAGTAAAGAAATCCGGCCGTCATGCCCCTAGGTGGCCAATTTGGTGTCTTAAGCTGACCATTGGCCGTCAGGGGCCATGACTACCGAGTGGGTCTTATTCTCGTGATTTCTTTACTTGGCTGTAGGGGAGAGAGAGAGAGAGAGAGAGAGAGAGAGAGAGAGAGAGAGAGAGAGAGGAGAGAGAGAGAGAGACAGACAGACAGACAGACAGACAGACAGACAGACAGACAAACAGGGAGAGACAGAGACAGAGAGAGAGACAGGTGGTACATCACGATACAAAATTTGAGGTGACTGTGTCAAACCGTTGGGGTCTTGGGACAAACAATTGACCCACCCCAAAACTGGGCAAAGAACAATTAAAAAATATATCGGACAAAACGGCCGCTTACTTAGAGCCGGCCGTTTTGTCCAACCAGGCCGTTTCGTCCGACAAAAGATTGAAAGTCGGACAAAACAGCCGCATTTTAGCCGTTTTGTCCGAGGTTGGACAAAATGGCCGGGTCGGACAAAACGGCCGGCTACACGTGACCGTCAGCGAGAGACAGACCATCAGCAGACAGACCATCAGCAGACAGACCTCAGCAGACAGACCGGGTTACCTCACGCCAATGCCTGCCATGGCGTCCTTCCTGGCAGCTAATCCAGGTGATGCGATGACGATGCCAGCGACGGTCGGTCAATCTCGCCTTCCCATCTCTGCACACACCCGTCCACGACTGCCTCCGGTGAGGTTCAACAGCCAACAGGTTAAGGACGTGTCACTGTGACAAGGGTCTGACCAGACTGTTCCGCCGGCGTTTGCCTGTTTATTTGTTTATTCATTCAATCATCTATTTCTTTCTTTCTTTATTTATCTATTTTTATGTCTATTCATGTATTCATTTATTTACTTTTCTATTTATCTATTTATTCATTTCTTTTTTTCTTCTTCTTTTTTTCTATATTTTTTTAAAAAGCAAAATGGGTTCCCTTTTCAGCGAAAAACGAGCTTTACTTGTAAGCGAGATGAACATGGCATTTCTAGCGAAGATATTTGTAGTCTTTGTTTGTTTGTTTGTTTAAGGAAATAACATCACCCCCACCAGCCCTTCGCCAGGTATAATGTTATTAATTTGTCAATTATTAGGCATTGAAGTACCTAAGGTAATAAAAATAAAAATACACTTGACCATTTGTAGCCACAAAAACATACATACAGAGACAAAAACCTAGTTTTTTTTTCAGCAGACGTTTTTGTGGGAGAAGGGGGTAAGGGGGAGAGGCTTCCATTTGTCAGAAAAGTACAAGTGTACAAGTACAAGTACATTTGTGTCTACAAAACATACGAAAGTTCTTCCGACACGCATTGTTTCAACAGTCTCCGTGTGTTTCGCAGAAGTGTTCGAAGATTTTGTTTTCTCTCTCTCTCTCTCTCTCTCTCCCCCCCCCTCCATCCCCCTTTCTCGTCCTCCCACCCTCACCTCCCACCCCCTTTCTTTTTTTTGTAAATTCTTTTCTTCCAGTTCCATTTCTGGCATTAGAGTTGCATTGTCAGCACATCTAGTCTTGCCGTCGTCAGTACCTTCAAACTTCACGAGGACATGTACCGCTGTGAACATCTGGCTGGGTCCATGAAGGATGAGCGTTTGGACGAGCAAGGAATGACTCTGGGCCAGGTATGGTTCTTTGTGAATGAAGGATGCTGTGTTCAAACCTTGGCGGGGGTGCTGGGGGAGGGGGAAGGGGGGGGGCGATTCATCAAGTTGTCAGGCAAGAGATACCGTGCTGCGCCCCTCAGCTGGTTATTTCCAGGGAGGAGGTGAGGATGGGGGGGGGGGGGGGGGCGGGGGGGGGGGACGACATGGTTGACTGGCCTGTCACCGCTTTCCCCTCTGCCCCTGCACCTTCCACTATATCCCCCCCCCCCCCCCCACAAACACACACACAAACACATCCACCTCTTACCCCCCCCCCCCCACCCACACCACGATCTCCATTCCCCCTCCTTTCTTCACCCCCCCCCCCCTCTCTTTCAACCGCACAGATTGCTCACGGGTGAAATTATATGGTATGCGTGTGTGTGTGTCGGGGGGGGGGGGGGGGGTAAGGAGTGTGTGTGGGGGAAGAGGGGGTGGTGATGAGGGTGAAGGGGTTGGGGTGAGGGGGGGGGGGGGGGGGGGGGGGGGGGGGGGGTATACGGGTCAGACTGTAGGTGATCGGGAGAGGAAAGGAGGGGGAGGGTGGTGAGAGGGTGAGAATGGGGGTTGGGGTGAGGGGGGGGGAGATAATATAGGAGAGGATAAAGGCTGAGGTACAGACTAAACAGATCGAGTACAGAGCACATAGATCAAAAACATGTAACATGGAACTCGCTGTCTTTCTGAATGCTAGGATTCGGTTCCACCAACGATCCTGCAAGACAACAGGAAACAAAAAAAGAGACAAATTGAAAACAAAAAGGGAGACAACAACCTCTCGGCAGCTCCGAATCCTTTCGAAGCATTGGTCAGGAAGGAGAACTACAGTACAGACAGGCGTTGATGGACTGATGTCCTTTAGCTTATCGAAGTCTTGGTCAGGAAGGAGAACTACAGTACAGACAGGCGTTGATGGACTGATGTCCTTTAGCTTATCGAAGTCTTGGTCAGGAAGGAGAACTACAGTACTGACAGGCGTTGATGGACTGATGTCCTTTAGCTTATCGAAGTCTTGGTCAGGAAGGAGAACTAAGTACAGACAGGCGTTGATGACTGATGTCCTTTAGCTTATCGAAGTATTGGTCAGGAAGGAGAACTACAGTACAGACAGGCGTTGATGGACTGATGTCCTTTAGCTTATCGGAAGTCCTTTCCTTGTGGATATTGCTTCCCAAACCTCAGGATATTCTGTTCAATGAAATGCGCAGAATGCAGTGTGTGTGTGTGTGTGTGTGTGTGTGTGTGTGTGTGTGTGTGTGTGTGTGTGTGTGTGTGTGCGCGCGCGCGTGCGTGCGTGCGTTTGTGTGA
This sequence comes from Conus canariensis, assembly GCA_033310375.1. Lineage (NCBI taxonomy): Eukaryota > Metazoa > Mollusca > Gastropoda > Neogastropoda > Conidae > Conus > Conus canariensis. The sequence continues at coordinate 63,776,753 of CM065719.1, read as the reverse complement.
GTGTGTGTGTGTGTGTGAGAGAGAGAGAGAGAGAGAGAGAGAGAGAGAGAGAGAGAGAGAGAGAGAGAGCGTGCGCTCTTTTACGTCAGTTTTGTGACATGACGTGAATGTGTATGCCGATTGGGTGGCGAGGACAGGGTAGATGGTTTAATGGATGATCTAATGGCATTGTTATTAAATGAATAAGTATTCCTGATGATGATGATGATGATGATGACGACGACGACGACGACGACGACAACAACAACGACAGCAACAACAACAACAACAATAATAATAATGATAACAATGATAACAACAACAACAACGACGACAACAACAATAATAATAATAATGATGATAATAATAATGATAACAATAATAATAATGATGATGATAACGATGTTAATCGGGAATATTATGAGTTTGAAGTTGGTACGATTTTCTTTTCTGTCCCATTTTCTGTGCCACCTCAGTGGCATTGCATCCACGCCACTCATTCCGCCCCCTCCCCCCCCCCCCCCCCTCTCCCCAGTCCATGGCCACAGCCCGGCCCGGTCCACCACAGCCCCGGCACCGGCAATCCACAGGAAGCAGTCACCGTCAAGTCGTCAGGAGGCAACCCACCAGAGGAGACACTGCACTGCTGCCGAGTCATTTTGGGGGTGTTCAGTGGCGCCTGTTCTGATCCAGCATACGCAGGACCCACCTTCTAAGCCCCCTGCTGAAAACAATAATGGATAAGTCGCGAGGCCAGGGTGAGCGAGCTCTCCCTCCGGCGGGCGCCACCACGCCTATCCAACGACAATCCCATGAATTTGCCGATATCGGCGAATCCCACCAAATCAAACCAATGCCGTAGATGCGGAGAGGCAATCTAAACTGAGGTCACCATGAGAACAGAGCATGAAGGGCCACAAAATTTGAGACTCCTTTTTTTTTTTCTCTGCTGATCGATGAGAATGAGAATGATGAAGATGACGCTACGGTTTTCCATTCTGGTCTGAGACTGCATGACAGGGCTGTACTCTTCGCGTACTTTCATGATATATCCCGGCGTCAACTAGGCCCAAGAGATACAGACACCTGCAATGGTGGCCAAAAAATTTGAGCAACACTCTCAAAGACGCATCTATTCAATGGATGAAACTCGAACGTGTGATCCCAGTCTTCCCAAATGAGCCCGAAGCAAGCTCAGCTCTGGGTAGGAGCCGGTCGGGGCAAACGTAGGAAAAATTGAGCAAACCTCCCTAGATGTCCAAAAGCTCCTTCCACCACCCCTCCCTCTCTCCCCAGGTTCATAGGTCAACGCTCAACGCTTATCACACAGTATCAGCATGGCTCACTGGCGAACAATTTCTGACTTGACTTCTAGAACGAGAGGAGGGGTCATCACGTGCACTGACTGACACCCTGTCCGTCTTGCCTCGCCTCCTGTGTGTCGTCTGCTGTTGGATCAAACCCTGATGCCTCCTTCCCTTTTCTGTGCCGCTACCGCGTCCACCGAACTGTTTCCCTACGGAATTTCTGATTGGTCGGTTCACCTCGCCTCGGTAGACCTACTGTCTGGGTTTCTGATTGGTCATATCACTGTTCAGTGGTACTGTCTGATTTTTGACTGGTCTTCTTATTGGTACTATTAGGATTGCTGACTGGTTGTATCATAAGTACAGCCTGAATTTTGGACTGGTCGATCAGTAGCACTGCCTGGGTTTTTTCCTTATTGATCGTATCACTCGTTATGTCAGGAGGTTTGGTGAGTCGCATTACTTTGCTTTGGTACTGTCTGGATTTTTTTAGCGGTCGCACCAATGACAATGTATGGAGGTTTGACTGATCGTATCACTGGTACCATCTGGATTTTCTGCATTGGTGTATCACCAGTACCGTTTCGACTTGTGACTAGTCATATCACTGATACTGTCTGGATTTTGACTGGTAGTTTCACTGGTATTATCTGGAGTTTGATTTGTAGTATCACTGGCTCTATACGGATTTTAATTGATCGTATCACTGGTACTATACAGACTTTAATGGATCATATTACTGGTACTGTATGGATTTTATTGGATGGTACCACTGGTACTGTATGGATTTTAATGGATCATATCATTGGAACTCTATGGATTTAAATGGAACATACCATTGGCACTTTACGGATTTTAATGGATCGTATCACTGGTACTGTATGGATCGTAAAGGATCATATCACTGGCACTGCATGAATCTTAATGGATCATTTTACAGGTACTCTATTGATCATAATGGATCATATCACTGGTACTATCTGTAATGTAATACTCTGTGGATCTTAATAGATCGTGTCACTGACACTATATGGATTTAATTGGATCGTATCACTGGTACTCTATAGATTTTCATGGATCGTATCACTGATACTATATGGATTATAATGGATCGTATCACTGATACTATATGGATTATAATGGATCGTATCACTGGTACTCTGTGGATTTTAATGGATCGTGTCACTGTTACTGTGTCCATTTTAATGGATTGTATCACTGGCACTCTATGGATCTTAATGGATCGTATGACTAGTATTATATGGATCTTAATGGTTCGTATCATTGATACTTTATGGTTTTAATGGATCGTATCACCTGCACTCTATGGATCTTAATGGATCGTATCACTGGTGCTATATGGATTTTAATGGATCGTATCACTGGTACTCTATTGATCATAATGGATCATATCACTGGTACTCTATTGATCATAATGGATCATATCACTGGTACTATATGGATTGTAATGGATCGTATCACTGGTACTCTATGGATCTTAGTGGATCGTATCACTGGTACGCTATGGATCTTAATGGATCGTATCACTGATACATTATGGATTTTAATGGATCGTATCACTGATACTCTGTGGATCTTAATGGATCGTATCACTGTTACTATATCGATTTTAATGGATCGTATTGCTGGTATTCACACACACACACACATACACACACACACACACACACACACACACACACACACACACGCATGCACGCACACGCACACACACATACACACCACACTACCCCCCCCCCCCCCCCCACACACACACACACATACACACTTACTTTCACACACACACACACACACACACACACACACACACACACACACACACACATTCACACACACTTCACACACACACACACACACACACACACACACACACACACACACACTTTCACACTTTCACACACACACACACACACACACACACACACACACACACACACACACACACACACACACACACATTGTACAAACTTAAGTCTCACACACAGTTGTACCAACATGCACCACCAGTGACAGTGACGACTGATGGCTCTGGCGCCTTGTGTCACGTTGACGTGGGTCAGCCCCATTGAGACAGGCTGACAGGGAGGTCAAGTCCCATCCTTGTGTCTCGTTGACGTGGGTCACCCCTATTGAGAGAGGCTGACAGGGAGGTCAAGTCCCATCCTTGTGTCACGTTGACGTGGGTCAGCCCCATTGAGGGAGGCTGTCAGGGAGGTAGATCTCCATCCTTGTGTCACGTTGACGTGGGTCAGCCCCATTGAGGGAGGCTGTCAGGGAGGTAGATCTCCATCCTTGTGTCACGTTGACGTGGGTCAGCCCCATTGAGGGAGGCTGTCAGGGAGGTAGATCTCCATCCTTGTGTCACGTTGACGTGGGTCAGCCCCATTGAGGGAGGCTGACAGGGAGGTCAAGTCCCATCCTTGTGTCACGTTGACGTGGATCAGCCCCATTGAGGGAGGCTGACAGGGAGGTCAACTTTCACCCCTGGACGACGCTGCACCCGATCTTGGATCACACAGCTTCCTTTTCAATTGATCGTCATCTGCCAATTCGTCACCAAGAGGCGAACACCAATCTGTGCGCTCTATTCTGATTGGCTAATGCTTTCTGATTCAGCTAATCGCTCGACACGATACATTATCATCTGCCATTTCGTCACCAAGAGGCCAAAACCAATCTGTACACTCTATTCTGATTGGCCAATGTCTTCTGATTCAGCTAATCACTCGGCACGATATATTCTCATCTGCCACTTCGTCACCAAGAGGCAAAAACCAATCTGGGAGCTCTATTCTGATTGGCCAATGCCTTTAGATTCAGCCAGTCACTCGGAACGATACATCATTATCTGCCATTTCATCACCAACAGGCAAAGACCTATCTGCGCGTTCTGGTCTGATTGGCCAATGCCTTCAGATTCAGCCAGTCACAGGGCAAGATACATTATCATCTGCCACTTCGTCGCCAAGAGACAAAAAGCCATCTGTGCGCTCTGTTCTGATTGGTCATTGCCTTCTGATTCAGCTAATCACACGGCACGATACATTGTCATCTGCCACTTCGTCACCAAGAAGGAAAAACCAGTCTGGGAGCTCTATTCTGATTGGCCAATGCCTTTAGATTCAGCCAGTCACTCGGCACGATACATCATCATCTGCCATTTCATCACCAACAGGCAAAGACCAATCTGTGCGCTCTGTTCTGATTGGCCAATGCCCTCTGATTCAGCCAGTCACAGGGCAAGATACATTATCATCTGCCACTTCGTCACCAAGAGGTAAAAAGTAATCTGTGCACTCTGTTCTGATTGGTCAGTGCCTTCTGATTCAGCTAATCACACGGCACGATACATGATCATCTGCCACTTCGTCACCAAGAAGCAAAAACCAATCTGGGAGCTCTATTCTGATTGGCCAATGCCTTCAGATTCAGCCAGTCACTCGGCACGATACTTTATGCTGTCGATGTTAATAACTTGAAAGAGTTCGCGTTGCAGTAGTAGTAGTTTCATTTGACGTATTTCACAACATTATATGATATTAGACGAGAGAGAGAGAGAGAGAGAGAGAGAGAGAGAGAGAGAGAGGAGAGGAGAGTGAGTGGAGAAGAGAGAGAGAGAGAGAGAGAGAGAGAGAGAGAGAGAGAGAGCGTGTGCGATAGCGCGCGCGCGTGTGTATGTGTGTCTCTGAGATGTGCGGGTGTGTGTGCAGACGTGGGTATGTACATATAATCACACAAAAACCGCCAACATCATATTAAATACCTAAGTGGACTCTGTGTATGTGTGTGTGTGTGTGTGTGTGTGTGTGTGTGTGTGTGTGTGTGTGTGTGTGTGTGTGTGTATGATGCGTTCGTGCGTGTGCGCGTGTACGTGCATGTCTTGTGAGCAAGATCGGGGAGGGGGATGGGGTCGTGAGGGAATGGGAGAGGGAGGTGGAGAAGGAAAGCAATGTCTAGCCTCCCCTGTAACCAGAAGGGCGGGAAGGACGGGAGCTTGGACTAAGGTGGCAAGGAAATGATTTATATACAGTTTTCCTGCTGTAGAGTCAAATGAATTCATCTCTCTCTCTCTCTCTCTCTCTCTCTCTCTCTCTCTCTCTCTCTTCTCTCTCTTCCTCCCTCCCTCCTCCTCCATCCTATCCCTCCACTTCTCTCTCTCTCTCTCTCTTCATCTTCCTCCCTCCCTCCCTCTTCTCCATCCTATCCCCTTCACTTCAATCTCTTCTCTCTCTCTCTCTCTCACTCTCTCTTCTCTTCCTCCCTCCCTCCCCTCTTCTCCATCCTATCCCTCCCTGAAAATTTTCTCTCTCTCTCTCTCTCTCTCTCTCTCTTCTCTCTCTCTCCATCATATCCCTCCACTTAAATCTCTCTCTCTCTCTCTCTCTCTCTCTCTCTCTCTTTTCCGTCCTATCCCTCCACTTAAATCTCTCTCTCTGTCCTCTCCTCCTCACTCACTCTCTCTTCCTCTCCCTCACTCTCTCTCTCTCTTCTCTCTCTCTCTCTCTCTTTTCCGTCCTATCCCTCCAATTAAATTCTCTCTCTCTGTCTCTCCCTCACTCACTCTCTTTCTCTTCCTCTCCCTCACTCACCTCACTCTCTCTCTCTCTCTCTTTTTCCGTCCTATCCCTCCACTTAAATCTCTCTCTCTGTCTCTCCCTCACTCACTCTCTTTCTCTTCCTCTCCTCCTACTCACTCTCTCTCTCTCTCTCTCTCTCTCTCTCTCTCTTTTCCGTCCTATCCCTCCACTTAAATCTCTCTCTCTCTGTCTCTCCCTCACTCACTCTCTTTCTCTTCCTCTCCATCACTCACTCACTCTCTCTCTCTCTCTCTCTCTCTCTCTCTCTCTCTTTCTTTCCGTCCTATCCCTCCACCTTAATCTCTCTCTCTGTCTCTCCCTCACTCACTCTTTCTCTTCCTCTCTCTCTCCTTCCCTCTCTCTCTCTCTCTCTCTTCCTCTCTCTCTCTCCTCCTCCTCTCTCTCTCCTCTCTCTCCTCTCTGTATAAAATATGATGATGCCAGGAGGGGAAGGAGATTATGACCTCCCACGGCATGGGCAGACTACTCCGTCTCACTTCTATCCCTCCATCCGTCTCCCCTCCCCCCCCCCCAACCTTTTCCCCCAACACTCGCCCCGCCCCCCTTCCCCCGCCCCACTCCCCCAGCCCCTTCTCCCACCACTCAGCCTCATCAGCCCCGTCTTCCAGACTCCTGGTTGTCAGTGTTGTGATTTGACCGACTTTCTCCGCGGGTCTGTGTCCTATCCTTCTTCCCTGCACCTCTCCCCCTCCCCTCCACCCTCGCCGCCCCCCCCCCCTCCCCTCTCCTCCTTTCCAGCTTCCCAAGCCTTCTTTTTTCTCTCTCTCTCTCTCTCTGACTGCCAAACCTTTCTGGTCAGTATCTGTATGCTGACGTCATAGAACGCACGCGCACTGGGCAGAAAAACTTCTGACTTCTAGGCTGGACGCTTGCGTGTGAGAAAGTCAGCAAACACGATTGATTGAGCTATACGGGTTTCAATATCAGCATTTCCTCCCTGCGAGTATTTCTTCTTTTTTTTTTCAGAATTCTCTCAGAGAGTGATGTTCCAAAGACAGCCCCCCCCCCCCCCCCCCACACACACACACACAAACCTGAGCCAGCGGACTAACTGCTCACTAGTTCCAGACTGGAAACGCTGTGGTCACAGGCATACGTCACATCATGTTTTGTACAGTCCACAGGGCTGTGGTGTCATATACACACGTCACACCATGTTGTGTACAGTGCACAGGGTTGTGGTGTCATATACACACGTCACACCATGTATACAGTGCACAGGGCTGTGGTGTCATATACATACGTCACACCATGTTGTGTACAATCCACAGGGCTGTGGTGTCATATACACACGTCACACCATGTTGTGTACAGTCCACAGGGCTGTGGTGTCATATACACACGTCACATCATGTTGTGTACAGTCCACAGGGCTGTGGTGTCATATACATACGTCACACCATGTTGTGTACAGTCCACAGGGCTGTAGTGTCATATACACACGTCACACCATGTTGTGTACAGTCCACAGGGCTGTGGTGTCAGATACACAGGTCACACCATGTTGTGTACAGTCCACAGGGCTGTGGTGTCATATACACACGTCACACCATGTTGTGTACAGTTCACAGGGCTGTGGTGTCATATACACACGTCACACCATGCATACAGTCCACAGGGCTGTGGTGTCATATACACACGTCACACCATGTTGTGTACAGTCCACAGGGCTGTGGTGTCATATACACACGTCAAATCATGTGTACAGTGCACAGGGCTGTGGTGTCATTTACACACGTCACACTATGTGTACAAACCACAGGGCTGTGGTGTCATATACACACGTCACATCATGTTGTGTGCAGTCCACAGGGCTGTGGTGTCATATACACAGGTCACACCATGTTGTGTACAGTGCACAGGGCAGTGGTGTCATATACACACGTCACACCATGTTGTGTACAGTGCACAGGGCAGTGATGTCATACACATACGTCACACCATGTTGTGTACAGTCTACAGGGCTGTGGTGTCATATACACACGTCACACCATGTTGTGTACAGTCCACAGGGCAGTGGTGCTATATACACACGTCACACCATGTTGTGTACAGTGCACAGGGCAGTTATGTCCCACACATACGTCACACCATGTTGTGTACAGTCCACAGGGCTGTGGTGTCATATACACACGTCACACCATGTTGTGTATAGTCCACATGGCTGTGGTGTCATATACACACGTCACACCACGCTGTGTACAGTCCACAGGGCTGTGGTGTCATAGACACACGTCACACCATGTTGTGTATAGTCCACAGGGCTGTGGTGTCATATACACACGTCACACCATGTTGTGTACAGTCCACAGGGCTGTGGTGTCATATACACACGTCACACCATGTGTACAGTCCACAGGGCTGTGGTGTCATACACACACGTCGCACCATGTTGTGTACAGTCCACAGGGCTGTGGTGTCATATACACACGTCACACCATGTGTACAGTCCACAGTGCTGTGGTGCTATATACACACGTCACACCATGTTGTGTACAGTCTAGTGCTGTGGTGTCATATACACACGTCACACCAAGTGTACAGTCCACAGGGCTGTGGTGTCATATACACAGGTCACACCATATTGTGTACAGTCCACAGGGATGTGGTGTCATATACACAGGTCACACCATGTTGTGTACAGTCCACAGGGCTGTGGTGTCATAGACACACGTCACACCATGCATACAGTCCACAGGGCTGTGGTGTCATATACACACGTCACACCATGCTGTGTACAGTCCACAGGGCTGTGGTGTCATATACACACGTCACATCATGTGTACAGTCCACAGGGCTGTGGTGTCATATACACACGTCACACCATGCTGTGTACAGTCCACAGGGCTGTGGTGTCATATACACACGTCACATCATGTTGTGTACAGTCCACAGGGCTGTAGTGTCATATACACACGTCACACCATGTGTACAATCCACAGGGCTGTGGTGTCATATACACACGTCACACCATGTTGTGTACAGTCCACAGGGTAGTGATGTCATATACACACGTCACATCATGTTGTGTACAGTCCACAGGGCTGTGGTGTCATATACACACGTCACACCATGCTGTGTACAGTGCACAGGACTGTGGTGTCATATACACACGTCACACCATGTTGTGTACAGTCCACAGGGCTGTGGTGTCATATACACACGTCACACCATGTTGTGTACAGTCCATAGGGTTGTGGTGTCATACACACACGTCACACCATGTGTACAATCCACAGGGCTGTGGTGTCATATAAACACGTCACACCATGTTGTGTACAATCCACAGGGCTGTGGTGTCATATACACACGTCACATCATGTTGTGTACAGTCCACAGGGCTGTGGTGTCATACACACGCGTCACACCATGTGTACAATCCACAGGGCAGTGTTGTCACAGGCACAAGTCCAGTCATGTACCGTGCACCATGCACCAAGTCCACACCGCGGCTGTGAGCCAACTGATCGCAGAACTACGTCCACATTAAAACGACTGGAGTTAGAATACAACTGCTTGTCCAGTCATCTGCCAAAAGACTGTACCAAAACACAACTCTTGACATCAACCTTGTCAGATCAAACGGAAAATGCCGATGTGATCAAAAGAGTTGAACATCACAGCAAGTGGGGGTATGGGACCACGATCTTCAAGGCATATCCACAGTGACGTGTTTTGGGCCTGTCCTCCTACTCATCCCCAGCAGCGCTAGTGCCGTTATCGCTCTCATCTCAGTCAGTGAGGCGGCTGTAGCTCATCTCTGTCAGGTCTGGAACCACTAGTAACGTTGTCTGAATGTCTGGAAATTTCGCACAAAGTTCGTTGTAGGTTTAACTGGCCAGTGAGCTGGAGATATTTCTTTTTTCTTCTTCTTCTTCTTCTTTTTTTTTTTTTGTTTTGTTTTGTTTTGTTTCTTGTTTCTTATTCTGGGAGGTAGAATCGAAATGTAACAACGGAGTTTCCAAGGTCCACAATGGACTGTCTGGAAATGCGGACAAACTGGAAACGACTCTCTGACGTCAGTGTCCGCATCGTGGGGATCAGTGGAGAACGCAGACTCCCAGCGGAGATATTGTCGGAGAACTTCATTCGATTTTGTTGTTGTTGTTGTTGTTTGTTTGTTTAAGTTTAGATGCATTACGCAGAAATACGATGGATTCAAATTCAGAATCGATTAGTTGTTCCATTTCTTTCTTTCTTTTTTTTTTTCTTCTATTTAAATTTTTTTTTTTTTTTAAAGTCTGCAGTTTGTGAGGAAAGGTTCCCCATCCTCTGCGCACAGACTGTTGGCAAGGGTGGTTCAGACCCCCCCCTCCCCCATCCCCACCACCTTCACCACCACCACCACTCTCCCTTTCTGCTCCCTCTTTTTTTTTTTTTTTTTTTTTTTGCTGTCCCAACCTCTACGCCACCTCAGAGGCAGTGCACCCACGCCGCTCATTCCGACACCCCGTCCACAGCCACAGCCCGGTTTCTGCTCCCTCTTTGTCGCCTGTGACAGCCGAAAGTGTTAAACGATGTATCCCCTCGTTGTGTACTGCTCGCACTTCTTGTACTTTTTCTTCTGTTTCTCTCCATCTCCACTGTCTCTCGTTTATCTTCTTCTTCTTCTTCCCTTCCGCCTTCTCTTGCTTTCCCTCTCTCTCTCTCTCTCTCTTTTTTCCTATTTTTCTTCTGCCACTTCTTATTTTACCTTCCTCTTTTCCTTTTTCTAGTCTTTCTCTTCTTTCCGTTCTCTTTTTCCTGCTCTTCCTGCGTCTCCATCCTCTTCCTCTTTTTTTTTTTTTTTTTTTCTTTTTTAACCCATCGTGGCTCGCGACTTGTGCATTGCAGTTCTAACCCTGCCGTGCAGGTCACCGCAATCCGTCTGCGGGAAGCGGTGAACGCTGAGTAAACCATGCCAGATTCCATCACCCAGTGATTCCATCACCTAGCTAACACGGCCGTCAGTCCCGACCTCGACTCTTCCAGCAGTGTGTGTGTGTGTGTGTGTGTGTGTGTGCTACACAACACATTCCGCGTAGCAATCGGTACGTAATGTTAGCTTTCAAAATGATGTCATATTGGCAGTGATGTAATATTTGACGTCATGCAAACCAACCCGCTGTGCTCCGAAATAAAATCCAGTACGGCGTCTAAACGACATATGAAAAGCGAAGGTGACAACATCATAACCTTTTTTTTTTATCGTGCGCTTAGAATTCTTATCTATGCATTACTCTGCAGGGAGCAGATTTTAAGTTCGTTCAAAAAAAGAAAACAAAAGAAGGAATAAATAAAACTGAAAAAGTCGTTCAGAGTAAGATTTATGTCTCAGAGCAAATAATTTTGGGATGGCAAAGTGAATGTCCATAATTATTGTTTTGTATCTTTTTTGTTACAAAGCCATCAGATGTACTAAAGTCAAAACAAAAATCAAAATTATAATTTTCGGATCAAACATTCCATAGCAACCAACGATTACTCATTATCATGTGAAAAAAAAAGTCATTTTTGATACAATGCCCATCAGATGCACTAAGTCGAAATAATCAAACGTATAATCCAACTTAAAGACCAAGTAGGGTAACTCTTGCTCCCTCGATGAACTGGATAGTCGCCCATAACTCCAAACGAATACTGCCTATGACATCCAATCGCCTAGCAGAAATGACAACACAGAGCACACAGAACAAACAAGGAAACATCCCCCCTCCCCCCCCCCCCAAAAAAAAAAAAATGTTCCAAGCTTGCCCATATACCCTGTACCTGACACATCTACACACAACAACTGGAGAAATGAACAATCACAATAATGGACTTTTATTCAAGACTGGCACAGCCTTTTCGATCTTGAATTGAGTCTTCATAATCCAACGTCAAAATTCCACAGCAACTAATGATTATTCA
>CM065719.1:63749959-63759959 GCA_033310375.1 Conus canariensis | reverse complement strand
ACTGTCGTAATGTGCTTCACTGTACTGTGCTGCAGTGTTCTCTATTAACGGGGCAAAACTGGGGTTCCTGGACCGCCCGTTGAATGGGGCAAACAAGTTACAAATCGTGCACGACGCGTTTCGACATATTGTTTTCTTCCGGCAGGACAACAAACATTAAAACAGAACACAAGTACGCATACAAGCACGCATGCACGCACGCACACACCACAAGCACGCACGCACACACACGCACGTACACACATACAACCACACGCATGCACGCACACATACGCACGCACACACGCACACACCAACACACACACACACACACACACACGCGCGCGCGCGCGCGCGCACACGTACACACGCACACATACACACACACACATACACACACACACACACACACACACACACACACACACACACACACACACACACACACACACACACATACCGAAAGAAAGCCAGCTGGCAAGCGAGCAAGATTCAAACGTAGCCTACCCTAGAGAGGGACGCAGTATTCACTGCGCAGGGAGGGCTTAAGCCGGTAGGATTAGCGTCCCCTTCGCGGAACCTGTCTATATACACACAGGGAAACACGGTTACACATCGATGCGTCGACTGTGCAGCGTTTTCACTTTAGCTTACATCCCCCGAAGTCGGAGTGTGGCTGCCCATGTGGCGGGGGTAATCAAAAACGGTCACACACGTAATGTTCTCATCCCCAGCTGATGCATTTGTACCATAGTGTTCAAGTACTTCGGCTGTTCGGATGATCCCTGGAGTCTTTTAGCCAGGGTACGACGACGACGACAACAACAACAATAACAACAACAACCTTAGCTTATGGCGCACAGAGAGACAGAGAGAGAGAGAGAGAGGAGAGAGAGAGAGAGAGAGAGAGAGAGAGAGAGACATGACACTGACACTGACACAAGTTTATTGAATAGGCCATAGCCCCTTTCAATGGGGGGAGATAGCATGGACTACTGGATTCATTGCACACGCGCACGCACGCACACACACTCACACACATACACGTAAGCAAGCGCGCGCTCGCAACGGCATTTACACACACACACACACACACACACACACACACACACACACACACACACACACACACTATACACACACACACACACACACACACACACACACACACACACACACACACACACACACACACACACACAACACAGGCGTTCACATGCGATTAATGTACACAACTTGAGAAATCATCGCGATTCATCATCGTTTGAACATCCTACACCGTCGTCGCAATAGCTATCTGTTTTCATTGGTGTTAACAGTTTGAAGTCGGAGCTTCAATGAGAAGAATAGAAACTTAGAAAAATCAAGAATGTTTTCCTCTGATAATTTTAAACATGCTAAACTGTTACTCCCAACACAATCGCTATAGACAATATTTTGCATATACTTTTGTCTATAACCTTTGTATAGCGGGCATTCAAAAACAGTGAATTTCTGTTTCAAGTTTGTCACTACAAAAGGGACAGTTCCAGTTCTCCGTATTTTTTGAATAACGGTATTTGTGAACATTGATCTGTGATACTCCCAGCCTAAACTGGGCAAGTACATTGCGATATGTGTTCATCCACAGGGCATCCACATACTTCTCTCTTCCAAAATATGTTTTATATTGTTTATATACAGAGAATCTACCACTATTTTCCAGGTGGTCATACCATCGGAAACAAAAGGAGCTATACAACCTTTCCTTAAACTCTTTAAAGAACAGTTTCTCTTGTCCACAACCAAACAACCACACTTGCTCAAACCCATTCTCACACAACACAGTTTGAATTTTTGTGACCCACGTGTTACTTCCACGTTCATGCATTTTAAAAAGCATATCATAAGATTTCTTAGAGAAAAGATGGTTTGGTTGTTTCAATAAACGGAACCAGTATTTAAGACATTTTGAAACAGAATTAATCCATAAAGGATACCTACCTAATTCACCATAGAGCATATCATTTGGGGTCTTATCAGTAACATGTAGCAAACGTTTACACGCATAAAGATGAATACGCTCTATCTGTTCAAACCTTTAAAGCCCCATACCTCTGCTCCATACAACAAAACTGGAACAACCTGAGAGTCAAAAAGTTTGAAAAATATATCAACTGAGTTACACTCTATTCTGTTTAAAGTTTTCAAAATTTCCATTGTACTTTTTTTTAGCTCTACTTGTAGTATCTTCCATTGCTGCTGTGAAGCTGTGACGGGTGGAAAACGTCAGCCCTAAGTATTTGTATGAATTAACAACTTCAACTTGATTACCGTCTAAAAACCATTTTTCCCGTGGTCCTAAAAACCCACCCTTCCTGAACACTATTATCTTAGATTTATCCATATTGACAGTCAATCCTAGTCTGTGTGCAGATACTTGAAGATTGGTCAGCTGATTTTGTAGTCCGATCACTGTTGTTGACAGCAGTGTAAGATCGTCAGCGAAAAGTAGCAGAAAAAGATCAGTGTCTGAACTGAGAGACAAGCCATGCCTACCTTTACAAGTCAACTCATTAGCTAATTCATTTATTAGCAATGAGAAGAGAGTCGGACTCATTATACAGCCTTGTTTCAGACCTTGCAAACAAGAAAAGAACTCCGAGAGACCATCCTTGCTCATCACACAGGATTGTACGGATTTATACATGGCTTGAATTATCCGCAGCATTCTCCCGTTCACGCCTGTTTTTATAAGAACTGACAGTAAAATTTCTCTGCTTACGGTGTCGTACGCCTTTCGGAAATCAATGAAAGCAACATACATTTTTTGGTTCTTGGAGAAATGTTTTTCAATACAAGCATGGAGTGTAAAAATGTGATCCACTGTCGAGCGTCCCTTACGAAAGCCTGCTTGCGCATCGTTTAACAAAGAGTTGTTCTCAGTCCATACGTACAGCCTGTTATTTATAATTTTGGTGAACACCTTACTTACAACACTCAATAATGATATCCCCCTGTAGTTATCGGGATTGTTTGGGTCACCTTTCTTGTGCAACGGTACAATAATCGCTTTAGTCCATTCATCGGGAAAAAATCCATTAACGAAAAGTTTATTGAAATAAGATTTCAAATATCTTCTTATTTCTGGTTCAGCGGATTTTAACATTTCTGCCAGAATACCATCCGGCCCTGCTGCTTTCTTACATTTCAATTAGAGAGAGAGAGAGAGAGAGAGAGAGAGAGAGAGAGAGAGAGAGAGAGAGAGAGAGAGAGAGAAAGCAGTTCCGCCCTACACCCCTCCAACCCCCCCCCCCCCCTCCCCCCCCCTCCCCCCCACCCCCCCCCCCCCCCCACACACACACACCCCTGTTGAGTCACTGAGGAAGACTGCATTCCCACGCCGCCCGCTTCTTCCTCGTCCACCCAAATGTCAAAAATCAAAGCCACAATTCCGTCACCTACCCTGTACATGAGATTCGATGGAAAGAGGGTGAAGGGGTGGGGGTGGGGGTGGGGGTGGGGTGAGGGTGGGGTGGAGGTGGGGGGTGGGGGTATGTGTTGAGAGGGATGCGTGAAAAACTGGTAAATGTGCTGTTTGCACCTCTCTCTCTCTCTCTCTCTCTCTCTCTCCTCTCCTCTCTCTCTGAGAGTGAGGATCAGCGTTTGGTATGTTTTACAGTCATGAGTATATGTCTCAGTTCACATATGATGTTCACTCACCCCTTCATAAGAGTGGGGGGGGGGAGGGGGGGGCAAGGCCTATATAAATAACCATCTCTCTCTCTCTCTCTCTCTCTCTCTCTCTCTCTCTCTCTCTCTCTCTCTCTCTCTCTTCTCTCTCATGACGGCTGCGCGTTCTTGAGACCCGACGGGAAGAACGATTAATTCTTTCTGTTGAGCAAACCAATCATTCTATTGAGCAAACCAATCATTCTGTTGAGCAAACCAATCATTCTATTGAGCAAACCAATCATTCTGTTGAGCAAACCAATCATTCTCTTGAGCAAACCAATCATTCTGTTGGGCAAACTAATCTTTCTGTTGAGCAAACCAATCATTCCGTTGAGTAAACCAATCATTCTGTTGAGAACCGGTTGAGCAAACCAATCATTCTGTTGAGCAAACCAATCATTCTGTTGAACAAACCAATCATTCTGTTGAGCAAATCAATCTTTCTGTTGAGCAAACCAATCATTCTGTTGAGCAAACCAATCACTGAACAAAGCTAAATAGTGTGAATTCGTTATGATCATATGATTAGTGGAGTCAAAACATTATCAAGACACTCAACCGCCTCTCTCTCTCTCTCTCTCTCTCTCTCTCTCTCTCTCTCTCTCTCTCTGAACAATGATGTTTACATTAATACTTGATGTATAAAAATGTGTCTTTCCTTTTCATGTTTTATATTACTGAATGCAATTTTTTTTAAAGGTAATTTTTTTTTAAAATCGTGCATGAGGGCAAGATCGAAAGGTTGTTGTTACTTTGTTATTGTTTGTTAACGGAGAGGCTTAACTTCATCCACAATGTCACGTAACGCCTTCACTTCTGATATCAACACTCACCCCAACCCAACTCGCCCCCCCCCCCCCCCCCCCAACTCAATCCCCGAACCTCCCACCTCACCCGTATTTCCTTCTCCGTGGTTCCGTCTCACACCTAATCACTGCTCGTAAACTTTTAGCAGAAGATAAATCAAACCAGTCTTGTTTAAAACAACACACACACACACACACACACACACACACACACACACACACACACCACACACACACACACACTCCCTTTACAGAGAAACTTTTTTTTAATTCAACACTGTCCACAGAGAGTAAAACAAAAACATTAATAGAAAACTGACGAATAATCTCTCAACAAAATCGTGAACACCGTTGCACCAAACATCGTTACGAAGGCCTATCTTTGTTATAGGGAACAGGAGAACAGCAATGGGTAATATATGGAGTAATACAACGGGGAGTGTAAAGCAGTATTGTGCCTTGCTGAAAATATGAGAGCAGTTATGGATAATGTACGAAGTAATGCAACAGGAAGAATACAGCAATGCTGTGTCTTACTGAAAATATGAGAGCAGTTATGGGTAATGTACGAAGCAATGCAATAGGCAGAATACAGCAATGCTGTGTCTTACTGAAAATATGACAGCAGTTATGGGTAATGTACGCAGTAATGCAATAGGCAGAATACAGCAATGCTGTGTCTTACTGAAAATATGACAGCAGTTATGGGTAATGTACGCAGTAATGCAATAGGCAGAATACAGCAATGCTGTGTCTTACTGAAAATATGACAGCAGTTATGGGTAATGTACGCAGTAATGCAATAGGCAGAATACAGCAATGCTGTGTCTTACTGAAAATATGACAGCAATTATGGGTAATGTACGCAGTAATGCATTAGGCAGAATACAGCAATGCTGTCTTACTGAAAATATGACAGCAGTTATGGGTAATGTACGAAGCAATGCAACAGGCAGAATACAGCAATGCTGTGTCTTACTGAAAATATGACAGCAGTTATGGGTAATGTACGCAGTAATGCAATAGGCAGAATACAGCAATGCTGTGTCTTACTGAAAATATGACAGCAGTTATGGGTAATGTACGCAGTAATGCAATAGGCAGAATACAGCAATGCTGTGTCTTACTGAAAATATGACAGCAGTTATGGGTAATGTACGCAGTAATGCAATAGGCAGAATACAGCAATGCTGTGTCTTACTGAAAATATGACAGCAGTTATGGGTAATGTACGCAGTAATGCAATAGGCAGAATACAGCAATGCTGTGTCTTACTGAAAATATGACAGCAGTTATGGGTAATGTACGAAGCAATGCAATAGGCAGAATACAGCAATGCTGTGTCTTACTGAAAATATGAGAGCAGTTATGGGTAATGTACGAAGCAATGCAACAGGCAGAATACAGCAATGCTGTGTCTTACTGAAAATATGACAGCAGTTATGGGTAATGTACGCAGTAATGCAATAGGCAGAATACAGCAATGCTGTGTCTTACTGAAAATATGACAGCAGTTATGGGTAATGTACGCAGTAATGCAATAGGCAGAATACAGCAATGCTGTGTCTTACTGAAAATATGACAGCAGTTATGGGTAATGTACGCAGTAATGCAATAGGCAGAATACAGCAATGCTGTGTCTTACTGAAAATATGACAGCAGTTATGGGTAATGTACGCAGTAATGCATTAGGCAGAATACAGCAATGCTGTCTTACTGAAAATATGACAGCAGTTATGGGTAATGTACGAAGCAATGCAACAGGCAGAATACAGCAATGCTGTGTCTTACTGAAAATATGACAGCAGTTATGGGTAATGTACGCAGTAATGCAATAGGCAGAATACAGCAATGCTGTGTCTTACTGAAAATATGACAGCAGTTATGGGTAATGTACGCAGTAATGCAATAGGCAGAATACAGCAATGCTGTGTCTTACTGAAAATATGACAGCAGTTATGGGTAATGTACGCAGTAATGCAATAGGCAGAATACAGCAATGCTGTGTCTTACTGAAAATATGACAGCAGTTATGGGTAATGTACGCAGTAATGCAATAGGCAGAATACAGCAATGCTGTGGCTTACTGAAAATATGAGAGCAGTTATGGGTAATGTACGCAGTAATGCAATAGGCAGAATACAGCAATGCTGTGTCTTACTGAAAATATGACAGCAGTTATGGGTAATGTACGCAGTAATGCAATAGGCAGAATACAGCAATGCTGTGTCTTACTGAAAATATGAGAGCAGTTATGGGTAATGTACGAAGCAATGCAATAGGCAGAATACAGCAATGCTGTGTCTTACTGAAAATATGAGAGCAGTTATGGGTAATGTACGCAGTAATGCAATGAGCAGTTTACAGCAATGCTGTTATGGATACGTTGTCGCGAAAACGGAAATGATTAGAATATATTACACTGTTACGTACATATGTTACTGGGAAGACAGAAATGATCGGCGTTCGTGATGCGGTTGTGTAGATATTTCATTAAGAAATCAGGAATGAACAGAGCTTGTCGTACTGTTGTGTTCGTACGTTTGGAAAACAGAAATGAACATGTGCGTAGCACTGTTATGGACGTATTTCACGAGGAGAACAGAAATGAACAATGTGCGTAGTACTGTTATGGGCGTATTTCACGAGGAAAACAGAAATGAACAGTGTGCGTAGCACTGTTATGGACGAATTTCATGAGGAAAACAGAAATGAACAGTGTGCGTAGCACTGTTGTGGACGTGTTTCACAAAAAGAACAAAAATGAACAGTGTGCGTAGCACTTATGGACGTATTTCATGAGGAGACAGGAATGAACAGTGTGCGTAGCACTGTTATGGACGTATTTCATGAGGAGAACAGAAATGAAAAGTGTGCGTAGCACTGTTATGGACGAATTTCATGGGGAGAACAGAAATGAAGAGCGCACGGAGTACTATTGTATATCATGAAAATAGTGATGGGAAGTAGGCCTACATTATTCCTTTTACTACATACGCCCTTCAAAAAATATAACAACAACAACAACAAACATCAACAACAATGATCAGTGTATGTCACACTGTTGTGCACACGCATACCTTATCAGGAAAACAGTGACACCAATAGTCAGTGCATGCACTTCGGTTGTGCACACGTGCACACAGTAACGGCCAGCGTGCATAGAACCGGTGCATCTGATTTCCCTTTAGTCTTCATAGGAAAACTCAGAGTTCAATGTTTACCACAGAAAACACCAGACAGCACTCCGCGCAAAAAAAAGCATTTAAATGAGACGAAAAAATAAAAGCTCAAAACTTACCACAGCGAATTGACGCAAACCAAACACTTACCACACATATACCAGAAGCGGAACACTTACCACCGATGGTAAAACAGGACCTACACGCTGATCACAGATGGCAAAACGAGTCCACACATCGACCACTGGAGGTAGCCCAACCCAACATTTATCAGATAAAGTAAAGCAACCCCGACACTTAACACAGCGGTTAACCAAAGACTAGCCAAACTACCCCGGCATTTAACACAGCGGTGAACCAAACACCAAACCAAACTACCCCGACACTTAACACAGCAGTGAACCAAACACCAAACCAAACTACCCCGACACTTAACACAGCGGTTAACCAAAGATCAAACCAAACTACCCCGACGCTTAACACAGCGGTTAACCAAAGATCAAACCAAACTACCCCGACACTTAACACAGCGGTTAACCAAAGACCAAACCAAACTACCCTGACACTTAACACAGCGGTTAACCAAAGACCAAACCAAACTACCCTGAGACTTAACACAGCGGTGAACCAAAGATCAAACCAAACTACCCCGACACTTAACACAGCCGAGAACCAAAGACCAACCCAAACTACCCCGACACTTAACACAGCGGTTAACCAAAGATCAAACCAAACTACCCCGACACTTAACACAGTGGTTAACCAAAGACCAAACCAAACTACCCCGACACTTAACACAGCGGTTAACCAAAGATCAAACCAAACTACCCCGACACTTAACACAATGGTTAACCAAAGACCAAACCAAACTACACCAACACTTAACACAGCGGTTAACCAAAGATCAAACCAAACTACCCCGACACTTAACACAGTGGTGAACCAAACACCAAACCAAACTACCCCGACACTTAACACAGTGGTTAACCAAACACCAAACCAAACTACCCCGACACTTAACACAGCCGAGAACTAAACACCAAATCAAACTACCCCGACACTTAACACAGTGGTTAACCAAACACCAAACCAAACTACCCTGACACTTAACACAGCAGTGAACCAAACACCAAACCAAACTACCCCGACACTTAACACAGTGGTTAACCGAACACCAAACCAAACTACCCCGACACTTAACACAGCCGAGAACCAAACACCAAACCAAACTACCCCGACACTTAACACAGCCGAGAACCAAACACCAAACCAAACTACCCTGACACTTAACACAGTGGTTAACCAAACACCAAACCAAACTACCCTCACACTTAACACAGTGGTTAACCAAACACCAAACCAAACTACCCCGACACTTAACACAGCCGAGAACCAAACACCAAACCAAACTACCCCGACACTTAACACAGCCGAGAACCAAACACCAAACCAAACTACCCCGACACTTAACACAGTGGTTAACCAAAGATCAAACCAAACTACCCCGACACTTACAGTGGTTAACCAAACACCAAACCAAACTACACCGACACTTAACACAGTGGTTAACCAAAGACCAAACCAAACTCACCCACGGAGGGCAAACGAAGCCAGACACTGGTCACCAAAGAGAAGAGAATCCAAACATGCACCACGTTAAGGTAACACAAGTATCACGACAATACGATGCACAGAAGGGGGAGCAACATCTGCGGCTTCTACCATTCCCATCACCAGCTGAAATTGCCTCCCCTGACGGTCATTGTTGTTATTATTAGTTGTTGTGTTAAGGTAACACAAGTATCATGACAACAAGATGCACAGAAGAGGGGAGCAACATCTGAGGCTTCAGCCATTCCCATCACCAGCTGAAATTGCCTCCCCTGACGGCAAGTGTTATTATTAGTTGTTGGCGGACGGTTGTACTTTCACTTACATCGTGTGAAGTTTTCTCCCTTTGGCACAGGGTCATTGCCACACCCGAGTGTTCCTGGGCTTTGATCAATTATGGGTTATTTACTTATTTTATTATAAAAACACTCAATGCTGTCATGTTTCTGCTTTTTACACACACACGCGCGCGCGCGCGCGCGTGCGAGCATACACACACGCACACACACGCTTGCACATACATGCACACACAAAGAACGCACCCATGCATGCAAGCAAGCACGCACGGACACACACACACACACACACACACACACACACACACACACACACATCCGTACGTATGCACACACACAAACACGCGCACACACAGACACATGTAAAAAAAGTGTACATGCGCGCGCACAAAACTCATACACAAACACATGC
>CM065719.1:63739959-63744959 GCA_033310375.1 Conus canariensis | reverse complement strand
CCGTGTACGTGTCTGATTAGGAAAACATTGTTCTTGTGCAAAACAGTGATGAGCAATGTGTGTAATACTGTCGTGTACATGTCTGTTTAGGAAAACATTGTTCTTATGCAAAACGGTGATGAGCAATGTTAGTAATGATATTATGCTGTTCAGAATCTTATTAGGAAAAAAAATATTTTGTGAAGAGTTCCAGTGGAGACGCCGAGGGAGGGTAGACGGGAGGGGGGTACTCTGTCAGTACGACCCCCCCCCCCCCCCCCCCCGCATTCCCCTCCCTTCCCCCAATCAATCCCCCGGTAATGTCGTGTCTTCTGTCATTCTCTTTGCCACCCCACCCCCACCCCCTCCCCCCCTTTTTTTTTTTTTTGTGTGTGTAGATTGTCTTACTTTAGTGTTGTCTGCCGTTTTCTGGCATTGGTGGGCCATTCTTCTGTCTTTCTTGTGGAAACTTTCAAAATGTTTTGACAAGGCAGGTTTTTGTTTGTTTGCGTTTTGTTTGTTTGTGGTTGGTTTGTTTGTTTGTTGCAAAGTGAGGTGACGGCAGGCGGAAACGTAAACAAAGTTTGAAAAGTATTTGAAATAACTCCGCCAGGTAACATGGACAGACGAATTACAAGACAAAGCACGACGCGTTTCGACCTTTCAGGTCTTGTTCGGGTCAAACAAACCACATCCAGGACAATCATCACCGATCTTCTCACATTCGGCGCAAAATTGGTGTTGAATGAAAAAAAAAAAAAACAACCGAGGTCGTTTGTTTATTTGTTATCTGACGATTGAGCAGCGAACGTTGTCTACACTGTCCAGAGAGGACACGAGCTGACCATTGTGCTGTGGCTCTTGACCCATGTGGTTACTAAAATGCTATTTTTGTGTGGCACTGAAGTTTTATTTTATTTCTTTATTTTTCTTTAACTTTTTTTTACCCGGATCGGAAAATCAAGGACAATGCCTGCGCGGATCTCCGCATTGTCTAATTTATATATCTGAAAATGTCCGCAGGTTATCTTCCATTTCATATGCGATTATTTTGTCTTCTTTTTTTTTTCTTCAGGATATTTGGCTTTGTTTGTTTGTTTCGATAGTCTGATTTGTTTTGTGATGTGACCCTTTTTCTTGTATAAGTATAACATCCCCGGAAAGACTCTAGATGGTCAGAAAGGCTATGACGATCACAACTGTAATAACAAACAGATAGAGTAACTCTTGCTCCCATAATGAAATAATCACAGGCCCATCACTCCAAATGAATGCTTGGAGTTATGGGCCTGTAATAATGTCATCATGGAAGCAAGAGTTTTCCTTTGTGTTTCTTATTTATTGTTTACTGTTCACTGCCTCGTTTAGGATTTCCTTGCATACCGATCAAAACTTGTTGCTTGAATCTTATCAAGAATGGGAAGAAAACTAATGAGCAATACTTCTTATACTGTCTTACACACACACACGCACCCCATAGCTATACAACGATTACATAAGCAGCAACACACACCCACATGTCTTAAATTACAAAACACACACACACACACACACACACACACACACACACACACACACTCTCATCTCTCTCTCTCTCTCTCTCTCTCTCTCTTTATATATATATATATATAATGCTGAACAATTAAGTAGTGGGGGGAAACAAGTGCATATATATATGTATATATATATATATATATATATATATACACACACATATATATATATATATATATATATATATATATATATATATATATATGCAATATTGATGTTAGTATCTAAATAGAAAAACAGAAATGGACATTGCATGCAATATTGATGTTACGTATCTAATTAGGAAAACAGGAATAGGTAGTGTATGCAATATTGATGTTAGTTACTAATTAGAAAAACAGAAATGGATATTGTATGCAATATTGATGTTGGTCACTAATTAGGAAAACGGAAATGGACATTCAATGCAATATTGATGTTACGTATCTAACTAGGAAAACGGAAATAGGTAGCGTATGCAATATTGATGTTACGTATCTAACTAGGAAAACGGAAATAGGTAGTGTATGCAATATTGATGTTACGTATCTAACTAGGAAAACGGGAATACGTAGTGTATGCAATATTGATGTTACGTATCTAATTAGGAAAACAGGAATACGTAGTGTATGCAATATTGATGTTATATATGTAGGAAAACAGGGATGAGCAGCTTATGCTATGTTTATATTACGTATCTAATTAGGAAAACAGGAATGAACAGTATATGCTATATTGATGTTAGTATTTAATAAGGAAAGCAGGAGTGAACAGTATATGCTCTATTGATGTTAATATCTAAGAAAAACAGGAATGAACACTGTATACCATATTGATATTACTTATGTAATTAGGAAAGCAGGAATGAACAGTATATGCTATATTGATGTTAGCGTCTAATTAGGAAAACAGGACTGGACATCGTATACAACATTGATGTTACATATGTCATTACGCAATATTGAAGTCGCATACATATGTTGAATGGGAAACAGTGACGGGGAGTGTGGGCTGTATAATACAGTTATGCATGTATCTTATTAGGCAAAAAAAGCCAATGGAGAGTTAATGTAGCACTTTTGTATAGACGTCTTAGTAGGAACACAGTAATGGGGAGTGAACCTGGTACTTTTATGCACGTACTACTTAAGAAAAGAGTAATGGGCGGTGAACCCAGTAACGTTACGAACGGTATCTTTATAGTAGCGTTACGAACGGTATCTGTATAGTAGCGTTACGAACGGTATCTTTATAGTAGCGTTACGAACAGTATCTTTATATGTAAGGCAGTATTACGAACGGTATCTTTATAGTAGCATTACGAACGGTATCTTTATAGTAGCGTTACGAACGGTATCTTTATAGAAGCGTTACGAACAGTATCTTTATAGCAGGAAAACAACAACGGACAGTCTGGCGAAGATGGTCATGTAGGTAGGTACTTTTTGTTAGGAAGATGGGGGCCGGAATAGCTCAGTGGTAGAGCGCCGGACTCGTAAACTTGGTGATCCTGGGGTTGCGGGTTCGAATCTCCGCCGGGCCGTTTCGGTACAGGGGTATTTTTCCCTCAGAGTTAACATTGGTTCTGACAGAATTTCCCATACAGTCTTTCGAATGAGACTATAAACTGAGGTTCCGTGTTCCGTGTTCCGCATAATATCTTGCACACACGTAAAATCCCATCACCAACTTTCGGAAGAGAAGGCCATTTTAGCATGGATGACACGTGACACATAGCATGCACCTTCCCCGAAGTTGGAGTTAATGGCGGGATTAAAAAAAAAAAAAAAAAATGGTCATACACACAAAACTTCACTCCCTTTGTTGGGTAGATGGGATTAATCCTTGCCTGTCTATACAGGGAGTGTCCGCAGGAGTATCAGCCTGCGTATGCAGAAGAAAAAAAAAAAGGAAGAAAAATATTTTAGGAAGACGAGAACAGTGGGGGGAAGCGTACGAAGAAGTGTCTAATTAGCAATAACATAGCAAACACTAATGTGAAGTCTATGCACTACGGCTGCCGTGTATGCATCTTCTTATACAAACAGCAATAGCTATCAGTATTCTCAAAACAAGCAAACACACGCACAAACACGAAAAAACACGATGTTCATACTTATGTCATATACTGTTTTGTTTGTTTTCTAGTTTCTTTTTTTTTTTCCAGGAATAAAAACCAAAGAGCGTCACTCATCAGTCGTGGTACACACATGTTCGTTTTTGTACTTTTTTTTTTCTTCAGGCATTGGAAGACTGACTGAGCTGTGTGAGTATAATCACTGCGTGCTTTGGTATGTGAGGAATGGAAGTCCAACGACAGTTTTTTTTTTTTGCACGTGAGGTGTGTAATTCTTCGTCTTCTTCTTCTTCTTCTTTCCTTCCTTCCTTCCTTCCATCCTTCCTTTCTTCCTTTCCTCCTTTCTTTCTGTCTTTCTTCCTTCCTTCCTTCTTTCCATTTTTCTTTCTTTCTTTCTTCCTTTCCTCCCTCCTTCCTTCCTTCCTTCCTTCCTTTCTTCCTCTTTCTTTCTTCCTTCCTTCTACCCCTTTTTTCGTTCTTTCTTTCTTTCCCCGTTTCTTACATGAAATTCTAAAGGTCATCATTGATGAACATTTTACGTATGCGACCGTTTTTAACTTCCTACGAAGGCAGCCGCACTCCGGCTACGGAGATTGTACCTATATTCACACATCAGCAGCGGGCCTGTGTGTCATTGTCGTGTCGTCCATCGCACTATGGCCGAAAGGTGGAATGCCGTTTAATGTCTGTTTGTTTGATTGTTTGTTTGTTTGTTTGTGCGATGAAATGTTTGTTTGTTTCTTTGTTTGATTTAACGTTTCTTTCTTTCTTTCTTTGATTAAACGTTTGTTTGTTTGTTTGTTTCTTTATTTGGTTGGTTGGTTGGTTGGTTGGTTGGTTGGTTGGTTCGTTAGTTGGTTGGTTGGTTGGTTGGTTGGTTCGTTCGTTCGTTAGTTGGTTGGTTGGCTGGTTATTTGATTGATTTAACGTTCATTCGTTTGTTTGTTTGCCTGTTTGATTTCACATTTGTTTGTTTGTTTGTATGCGTTCGTGCACGTGACTTGCTGGTAAAGTCTGACCCAGAGCAGTAGGAGAGGCGCGGCGTGTGCGGAGATGTGAAGTGTGTACAGCAACTCTCTTCCTTCCTTCCTTCCTGCCTGACTGTGTATGAACCATGCAGCTGGAGCCTGCTGTCTTACCACTGGGCCACCCTGCCCCCTAACAACCACCTGTCAGCAGTGCACTCGTGGTCCTGCGCTGTGTATGTTCCTTTTCATGAGAGAGAGAGAGAGAGAGAGAGAGAGAGAGAGAGAGAGAGAGAGAGAGAGAGAGAGTGAGACAGAGGGAGACTGACACACACACACATACACACACACACACACACACACACACACACACACACACACACACACACACACACACACCACACACACACACACACACACACACACGCACGCACACACACACACAC
>CM065719.1:63732459-63737459 GCA_033310375.1 Conus canariensis | reverse complement strand
GTCCTGATCCAACATACGCAGGACACCACCTACTAAGCCCCCGACAGTATCTGCTTGGCCCCAGAGCCAGTGTGAGTGAGCGTTGCCTTCCCTCTGCCCCGTCCCCCCCCCCTCCCCTCCTCCTTCACCCGAAGAGCGCAGCCATGTCATCCAACGACTGTTCCCATGACCTTGCCCATACCGGCGACCTCAACACGAACTCGCTTAGGGCACAGGCTTTTTGAGGACTTCCAAACCGAGGTCACGTGAGATCAGGACAAGAACCACAGAATGTGAGACGTGTCTCTGCAGGTCGATGAGAATAAGGATGATGGAGATGATTCTATGGAGCGTTATTCTGGTCTAAGGCTGCATGACAGGGCTTTACTCTCCGCTTTTCATAAGATATCCCGGCGCCAACCAGGCCCGAGAGATACAGACAGTTGCAGTGTTGGCCTAGAAGTTTGAACAACACTCTCAGAATCGTATCCATGAAGTGGATGAAACTATGGGCGTGGTTCCGGTCTTCCCAGCTGAACCTATAGTAAACTCGACTTTAGGCAGGAGTTGGTCGGTAGAAAAATTCCACAAATAAATGTCTGGTGGGAATCGAACCCACGACCTCCCAGTCTGCAATCCTCGTGGCTGTTTACTGCGCCACAACGGCTGGTGACTTTAGCTTCTAAATATTGTAAAGGCACATTTGTTCCTGATCTGATTTTTTTATCATTAAAAAAAATGAGAGAGAGAGAGAGAGAGAGAGAGAGAGAGACAGAGACAGAGACAGAGACAGAGACAGACAGCGAGAGAGAAGAGAGAGAGAGGGAGAGGGAGAGAGACGGACAGTTTATTCGTGTATAGGCCATTGCCCCTCATGAAGGACTGCATATATGCAAAATTTATAATGGAAATATAAAGCGCAATGTCAACAATACACCTTTCACTATGCATTCAAGACACGACAACAGAACGCAGCTTAAACACTTTAAACAAACATGTTGACAAATTTCGAACCGTTCGTTCCTGCCCAGATGCTATAAGCAGTGTCGGTTATAACTGACTAGGATCTTTCCAAATCTTAGATGGTATGTACAGTGCTCTTAAGTCGTTCAAAACGGACCAGCATAAAACAAAATGTAATTCGTCTTCTTTTTCGTTTTGGCAAAGGGGGCACAGAGAGAGAGAGAGAGAGAGAGAGGAGAGAGAGAGAGAGAGAGAGAGAGAGAGAGAGAGAGAGAGAGAGCGAGAGAGAGAGAGAGAGAGACAGACAGACAGACAGACAGACAGACAGAAGCAGAAGGAGACAGAGGGAAGGAGATTAAAAATTGAAATGATGGGGGGGGGGGGGGGGGGGGGGGGGAGCGAGAGAGTAAAATACTAGGAAGAGAGAGAGAGAGAGAGAGATTTAAAATAGAGAGAGAGAGAGATTAAAGTATTGGGATGAGAGAGAGTGAGAGAGAGAGATTAAAATATTGGGAAGAGAGAGAGAGAGAGAGAGAGAGAGAGAGAGAGAGAGATTAAAGTATTGGGATGAGAGAGAGTGAGAGAGAGAGAGAGAGAGAGAGAGAGAGAGAGGGCGCGAGAGGGAGAAGAGAGAGAGCGAGAGAGAGAGAGAGAGAGAGAGAGAGAGCGAGAGGGAGAGAGCGAGCGAGAAAGAGAGAGAGAGAGAGAGAGAGAGACAGACAGACAGACAGACAGAGACAGAGACAGACAGAGACAGAGACAGAGACAGAACAAAAAAAAGTAAAAGAAAAACAACAATAACAACAACATCAACAACAAAGAAGCGAAAAAAAACGGGAAAGCAGTCCAGCAGTTTATCAGGCTGACTGGCCCATTGACTGTGTAATACCACTCAAGAGAACAGACAGAACAGACGGCACAAAATGAAACACCTTCTTCTTCTTTCTTTTAGTGTCCACAATCATCATGTTGATGATTCTGAGACTTTTGTGTGTATGATCATTTTTTTTTATTCCGCCATTGAGGCAGCCATACTCCAACTTCGGGGAAGGTGCATGCTGTGTTTAACGTGTCATCCATACCAACGGCCAAACTGCAAGATGTTATGCGTGCTTTCACACACGGAAGCTCGGTTTATAGTCTCATTCGAAGGACTGAGTGGGGAATGGAGTCAGAACCAATGTTAACTCCGAGGGGAAAATCCCCTGTACCGAAACGGCCCGGCGGAGATGCGAACCCGCAACCCTAAGATTACGAGTCCGATGCTCTACCTACTGAGCTATTCCGGCCCCTCGCGTTATAAATCCAGCGGTTTGGCGTTGGCATTCTATGGTGTGACACCCCTTTCGATAAAACAACAACAACAACAAACAACACAACAACAACGACAACAACAACAACAACAACAACGTCAATTACAAGGCTCGACATGGAATTAGGTCTAAAATTGTCGCGTCTCTTATTTTGGAAGGCGTGTTGGGGGGGGGGGGGGGGGGGGGGGGGGGGGGGGAGGGGAGTGTGAGGTGACCTTGACCTTGGTGTAGCGATGGTCGTGACTGCCACAGGTGTGGCTTGTCAAAGACCTACCATAATCGGATTGGGACCGGGGTGTGGTTCACAAGTAGGATGCATGTGCAGGAGATGACAATGCGACTTGTGTCTTCCCTCCCCCTCCCCTTTCCCACCCACACGCACCCCCTACACCCCACACACACACACACACACACACACACACACACACCGCATGCTCTCACAACAACAACAACAACAACAACAACAACAACAACAACACACACACACACACACACACACACACACACACACACACACACACACGCACGCACGCACGCACGCACACACACACACACACACACACACACACACACACACACAACGTAACCTCCCACTTCTTACCACCACCCTCCTCTCATATCCTCTTCCTCCCTCCCCTTCCCCCTTTCCCACCCCTCCCGACCCATCCCCCACCCCCACTCCCACCTCCAGGTAACCTCAACAATTGTTCGGAGCTGATCTTTCTGTATGTCCACGTTTTGGGTCACCTCGCCGTTTAAAGGCCAGAGATGTTGTCACCTGCTGGGCTCTTGGACACTCTCGGCCCTTCTGTCTGTCTGTCTGTCTGCCTCTCTCTCTCTCTCTCTCTCTCTCTCTCTCTCTCTCTCTCTCTCTCTGTCCAATCTTTCACTATATCCCTAGGCGGTGCAGGATCTATGACAGACAAGTACGGTGCAGGATCCATGACAGACAAGTACGGTGCAGGATCCATGGCAGACAAGTACGGTGCAGGATCTATGACAGTCGGTGCAGGACCTATTGCAGACAAGTACGGTGCAGGATCTATGACAGTCAAGTATGGTGCAGGATCTATGGCAGACAAGTATAGTGCAGGATCCATGACAGACAACTATAGTGCGGGATTTACGGAAGACAAGTATGGTCCAGGATCTATGATAGACAAATATGGTGCAGGATCTATGTCAGACAAGTACAGTGCAGGATCTATGACAGACAAGTATGGTGCAGGATCTATGGCAGACAAGTATGATGTAGGATCTTAGACAGACAACTATAGTGCTAGATCTATGGCAGACAAGTATGGTGCAGGATCTATGATAGACAAATATGGTGCAGGATCTATGTCAGACAAGTACTGTGCATGATCTGTGGCAGACAAGTATGGTGCAGGATCTATGACAGGCAAGTATGGTGCAGGATCTATGGCAGACAAGTACGGTGCAGGATTTATGACAGGCAAGTATGGTGCAGGATCTATGGCAGACAGGTATGGCGCAGGATTTATGGCAGACAGGTATGGCGCAGGATTTATGGCAGACAAGTACGGTGCAGGATCTATGACAGGCAAGTATGGTGCAGGATCTATGGCAGACAGGTATGGCGCGGGATCTATGACATACAAGTATGGTGAAGGATCTATGGCAGACAAGTATGATGCGGGATCTATGACAGACAAGTACAGTGCAGGATCTACGGCAGACAGGTATGGCGCAGGATCTATGACAGACAAGCATGGTGTAGGATCTATGGCAGACAAGTATGGCGCAGGATCTATGACATACAAGTACGGTGCAGGATCCATGACAGAAGAGGGGAGAAGGAGGAGAGGGGAGAAGGGAGGGGGTAAATTCTTTTCATAATAATTATAGTATATCAGTTAAATCACAGTGAAACACTGTAACGGTTGTCCTCCCTCCGTCTTCCTCTCTGGCTGAAAAAACTGTACACAGTGTTAAACAGAAACAGAGAAAGGGGAAGGGAGGGAGATTGTTCTTTTTTTCTTTTCTTTCTGTTTTTTTTTTTCTCCTTGCATTGCTCTGCCATACACTGCTTTGCTCTATTTTCCCTTGCCTTGCCTTGCCTTGCCTTGCCTTGCCTTGCCTTGCCTTGCCTTGCCTTGCCTTGTCCTGTCCTGCCTTGTCCCTACCTCGCCTTTTGTGCCCTGTCCTCCCTTGCCTTGCCTTGCCTTGCCTTGCCTTGTCTTGTCTTGTCCTGCCTTGTCCCTACCTCGCCTTTTGTGCCCTGTCCTCCCTTGCCTTGCCTTGCCTTGCCTTGCCTTGTCTTGTCTTGTCCTGCCTTGTCCCTACCTCGCCTTTTGTGCCCTGCCCTCCCTTGCCTTGCCTTGCCTTGCCTTGTCTTGTCCTGCCTTGTCCCTACCTCGCCTTTTGTGCCCTGCCCTCCCTTGCCTTGCCTTGCCTTGTCTTGTCTTGTCCTGCCTTGTCCCTACCTCGCCTTTTGTGCCCTGCCCTCCCTTGCCTTGCCTTGCTTTGCCTTGCCTTGTCTTGTCCTGTCTTGTCCCTACCTCGCCTTTGTGCCTTGCCCTCCCTTGCCTTGCCTTGCCTTGCTTTGTTTTGCCCTGCCTTACCTTGCCTTGTCCCTACCTCGCCTTTTGTGCCTTGCCCTCCCTTGCGTTGCCTTGCCTTGCCTTGCTTTGTTTTGCCCTGCCTTGCCTTGCCTTGTCTCTACCTCGCCTTTTGTGCCTGCCCTCCCTTGCCTTGCCTTCCCTTTCCCTATATTGCCTTGCT
>CM065719.1:63719959-63724959 GCA_033310375.1 Conus canariensis | reverse complement strand
AGCACCGTCTGTTGTTCCTCAATGACTGCCTCACTTGTGGTGCATCCCACCGTCTGTTGTTCCTCACTGACTGCCTTACTTCTGGTGCATTCCACCGTCTGTTGTTCCTCACTGACTGCCTTACTTGTGGTACATCCCACCGTCTGTTGTTCCTCACTGGCTGCGTCACTTGCAGTGCATCCCACCGTCTGTTGTTCCTCACTGGCTGCGTTACTTGCAGTGCATCCCACCGTCTGTTGTTCCTCACTGACTGCCTTACTTGTGGTGCAACCCACCATCTGTTGTTCCTCACTGGCTGCGTTACTTGCAGTGCATTCCACCGTCTGTTGTTCTTCATTGACTGCCTTACTTGTGGTGCATCCCACCGTCTGTTGTTTTTCACTGGCTGCGTTACTTGCAGTGCATCCCACCGCCTGTTGTTCCTCACTGACTGCCTTACTTATGGTGCATCCTACCGTCTGTTGTTAATCACTGACTGCCCTACTTGTGGTGCATTTCACCGTCTGTTGTTCCTCACTGTCTGCCTTACTTGTGGTACATTCCACCGTCTGTTGTTCCTCACTGGCTGCCTTACTTGTGGTGCATTCCACAATTCTGTTGTTCTTCATTGACTGCCTTACTAGTGGTGCATTCCACCGTCTGTTGTTCCTCACTGACTGCCTTACTTGTGGTGCATTCCACAATTCTGTTGTTCTTCATTGACTGCCTTACTAGTGGTGCATTCCACCGTCTGTTGTTCCTCACTGACTGCCTTACTTGTGGTGCATTCCACAATTCTGTTGTTCTTCATTGACTGCCTTACTAGTGGTGCATTCCACCTTCTGTTGTTCCTCACTGACTGCCTTACTTGTGGTGCATTCCACAATTCTATTGTTCCTCACTGACTGCCTTACTTTGGTGCATCCACCGTCTGTTGTTCCTCACTGACTGCCTTACTTGTGGTGCATTCCACTGTCTGTTGTTCCTCACTGACTGCCTTACTTGTGGTGCATTCCACTGTCTGTTGTTCCTCACTGCTGACTGCCTTACTTGTGGTGCATTCCACTGTCTGTTGTTCCTCACTGACTGCCTTACTTGTGATGCATCCCTCTGCCTGTTGTTCCTCACTACTGGCTGCCTTACTTGTGGTGCATTCACCGTCTGTTGTTCTTCACTGGCTGCCTTACTTGTAGTGCATCCCACCGTCTGTTGTTGTGCACTGACTGCCTTACTTGTGGTGCATCCCACCGTCTGTTGTTCTTCACTGACTGTCTTACTTGTGCATCCCACAATTCTGTTGTTTCTCACTGACTGCCTTACTGGTTGTGCATCCCACAATTCTGTTGTTTCTCACCGGCTGCCTTACTTGTAGTGCATCCCACAATTCTGTTGTTTCTCACCGGCTGCCTTACTTGTAGTGCATCCCACAATTGTGTTGTTTCTCGCCGGCTGCCTTACTTGTAGTGCATCCTACAATTTCTGTTGTTTCTCACCGGCTGCCTTACTTGTGGTGCATCCCACAATTCTGTTGTTTCTCACTGGCTGCCTTACTTGTGGTACATCCCACAATTCTGTTGTTTCTCACCGGCTGCCTTACTTGTGGTTCATCCCACAATTCGTTGTTTCTCACCGGCTGCCTTACTTGTAGTGCATCCCACAATTCGGTTGTTTCTCACTGGCTGCCTTACTTGTGGTGCATCCCACAATTCTGTTGTTTTCTCACCGGCTGCCTTACTTGTGGTGCATCCCACAATTCTGTTGTTTCTCACTGGCTGCATTACTTGTGGTGCATCTCGCAATTCTGTTGTTTCTCACCGGCTGCCTTACTTGTGGTGCATCGCACAATTCTGTTGTTTCTCACCGGCTGCCTTACTTGTGGTGCATCCCACAATTCTGTTGTTTCTCACCGGCTGCCTTTCTTGTGGTGCATCCCACAATTCTGTTGTTCCTCACTGACTGCCTTACTTGTGGTGCATCCCACCGCCTGTTGTTCTTCACTGACTGTCTTACTTGTGGTGCATCCCACCATCTGTTGTTCCTCACTGACTGCCTTACTTGTGGTAAATCTCACCGTCTGTTGTTCCTCACTACTGACTGCCTTACTTCTGGTGCATCCCACGTCTGTTGTTCCTCACTGACTGCCTTACTTGTGATGCATCCCACTGTCTGTTGTTCCTCACTGACTGCCTTACTTGTGGTGCATCCCACAAGTCTGTTGTTCCTCACTGGCTGCCTTACTTGTGGTGCATTCCACCGTCTGTTATTCCTCACTGACTGCCTTATTTGCTGTTCATTTTACAATTCTGTTGTTCCTCACTGACTGCCTTACTTGTTGTGCATCCCACAATTCTGTTGTTTCTCACCGGCTGCCTTACTTGTAGTGCATCCTACAATTCTGTTGTTTCTCACCGGCTGCCTTACTTGTGGTGCATCCCACAATTCTGTTGTTTCTCACCGGCTGCCTTACTTGTGGTGCATCCCACAATTCTGTTGTTTCTCAGCGGCTGCCTTACTTGTGGTGCATACCACAATTCTGTTGTTTCTCACTGGCTGTCTTACTTGTGGTGCATCGCACAATTCGGTTGTTTCTCACCGGCTGCCTTACTTGTAGTGCATCCCACAATTCGGTTGTTTCTCACCGGCTGCCTTACTTGTGGTGCATCCCACAATTCTGTTGTTTCTCACCGGCTGCCTTACTTGTGGTGCATCCCACAATTCGGTTGTTTCTCACCGGCTGCCTTACTTGTGGTGCATCCCACAATTCTGTTGTTTCTCGCCGGCTGCCTTACTTGTGGTGCATCCCACAATTCTGTTGTTTCTCACCGGCTGCCTTACTTTTGGTGCATCCCCCAATTCGGTTGTTTCTCACCGGCTGCCTTACTTGTAGTGCATTCAATTTTGTTATGCTTCATCCTGGACACCTGTCTCGATGTCATGAACATTCTTTACCTGTCTGTCTGTCTGTCGGTCGGTCGGTCGGTCTGTCTGTCGGTCAGTCTGTCAGTCTGAATCTGTATGCCCGTCGGACTGTAACTGCTTTTCTATTTGTCTTTTCCAGCCTTTTTCACTCCATCCACTTTCTTTTTCTGTATTCCTTTTTTTATTTTTATTTTTTAATTTTTTTTTCATAAATCGTATTTCTTGAGACCGTACTGGCCTGTCTGGAGACAGGGTGGAGGGATGTGCGGTGCTCCAGATGCCGTGTATGTGGGGTGGGAGAATGCATGCGAGGCTGCCGACAGTGTTGCCGCTCTCTCCACATCTCTTCGACAATGTGTTCTTTCGCAGTTCCACGTTCTGTTGAAAGACTCGTGATGACCCAGTCGCGCAGAACGGCAGCAGCCTTACACCGTGCCACTAGAATCATCTGTTAACTGAGAGTCTGTTAAAATTATCTGTATACTGACAGTCTCTATTAAAATTATCTATAAACTGACAGTCTGTTAAAATATCTGTAAACTGATAGTCGCGATTAAAATTGTCTATAAACTGATAGTCAAATAAAATCATCTATAAACTGACACTCTAATAAAACAATCTATAAACTGACACTCTAATAAAGCCATCTATAAACTGACACTCTAATAAAATCGTCTATAAACTGACACTCTAATAAAATCATCTATAAACTGACACTCTAATAAAACCATCTATAAACTGACACTCTAATAAAACCATCTATAAACTGACAGTCTGATAAATCCATCTTATAAACTGACTGTCTGATAAATCCATCTTATAAACTGACAGTCTGATAAATCCATCTTATAAACTGACAGTCCAATAAATCCATCTTATAAACTGACAATCCGCCAGATGTATGACATTATCCGGTCGAATCCCACTCTTATATTAACTTTTTATCACTGTACTGATTTCCTTCAAAGGAATGGTACATTTCTGATGAGAGAATGTCCATCTATGGAGCAAACCTTACCCGTTAATTAGTATAACAACAAACACACGTATGTGCTTCAATACACAGCATCGTGGAAGCAAGAGAGAGAGAGAGAGAGAGAGAGAGAGAGAGAGGAGAGAGAGAGAGAGATTTCAAGCACGGCGAATGACAGGGCTTATAAAACATTCATCACATCACCCGATAGACCAGAACGCGAGACGCTACACACTATTGCTGCACTACCAGAAGTATGACAAACCATATAGACTAAAATGCGCTTATTCCATTTTTTTTTCTTTTTTAACTTTCTAATATCCGTATTAGTAGCCATGTATTGGTGAGGAGATGTAATTTTTTGTGCATAGAGAAGCGCTGCAAATCTTACATGCAAGAAATCATTTGCAAGTCCTCTTATGTCGGCTATTTTTAATGATTCTGTTTCATCTTCCCTTGATGGTAAGTTTCTCCAGAGGCTTAGGTAGGATAAAAATGGGGGCTAAGTCCTTTATCAATATATACGAAGAGGGATGCTGTTCCATTTGTAGACGAAACGTCATGACTTGTGGAATGCTTAGAACTAGCCAGAGGTGTGGAAATTCACATTCATTTATCATGGTCATAACTACATTCCATATAATGACTACCGGATTTAGTCAGGTCACTCAGTTGGGAATAGCACGTACTTGGAGCTTTCAACAGACATCCGTCCGTCTTCACCAGCGGTGGTGTTGCTACTGGGTGAACTGGAATTCAGTGCACACGACCACGGGTCGAACCCTGGTCATGTGACTGAACAATGAGGGTGTTGTACACCGATGGCAAGGTGTGTCTGCCCTGGTCCCGGTTGAGTGTGGGGTTGTTGGCGGCAATATGGATAGCCTCCTTCACCCCACGCTGAAACCATCTATTGTCACGGTCGAGAACGCTGATGTTGTCATAGTCGAACTGATGTTGCTGGGCGTGTAGGTGGGCGCCTATTGGTGATGATTCCCTTTTATGTTCTTGGAAATGAACCTCCTCTTCAACCTCCCCCATCTCCCCCCCCCCCCCCCCCCCCCCCTCCTTAAGTCCAAATCTTTGCCGAGTCATTATTGTGAAGACAGTTGAGTTGTTGGCCTGCGCT
>CM065719.1:63649959-63712459 GCA_033310375.1 Conus canariensis | reverse complement strand
GACACAACTGACAAACATACACCCACACGACTAGCGTTACGCGTAGATGGCTGCCGTTTGGTCAGATGGAAGCGGTGGGCAGAGTTAGGCGGGGGAAGGGGCGAGGGGGGGGGGGGGGGGGGGGGGGGGGGGGGGGGAGATGGGGAGGGAGGGGGAGGGAGGGAGAGGGGGGTTGGGTCGAATGTTTGGGAAGGGGGGTGTGGCATGGTGAACATTACGGGGAACGCATGCATATAATAATTATAACCTGAACCCCCCTGTTCCGACAACAATTGCTTTTTCCCCACTCTAGCCTACCATTCCCTTCTGTGTTCCCATTTTCCCTCACCTTTTCTTATCACTCCCCCCCCCCTCCCTCCCTCCTCCCCCCCTCCCTTTCCATTTTCCATCCCCCTCCACCTCCCCCAGCCTTCCCCACTTTTTTCATATAATATTTGTCATTTCCTTCACTTTATTGACTTTTCCCATTTCATCGTTTCTATATGTTTCAGCCTTTTCTTGTTTTGTTTTTTCTTCTTCTTTCTTTTCTGTATTGGTCTGACCTTTGTCATTTTCTTATTTTCCAAACTTTCTCCATCTTTTTCCTGCCTATCCCATCTTTTTCCCGCCTCTCCCAACTTTTTCCTGCCTATTCTAACTTATTCCTGCCTAACTTTT
Organism: Conus canariensis; assembly: GCA_033310375.1. Classification (NCBI taxonomy): domain Eukaryota; kingdom Metazoa; phylum Mollusca; class Gastropoda; order Neogastropoda; family Conidae; genus Conus; species Conus canariensis. The sequence goes on along the minus strand of CM065719.1, from coordinate 63,711,802 downwards.
TCCCACCTATCCTAACTTTTTCCTGCCTATCCGAACTTTTTCCTGCCTAACTTTTTTCCACCTATCTAACTTTTTCCCACTTATCCTAACTTTGTCATGCCTATCCTAACTTTTTCCCACCTATCCCAACTTTTTCCCACCTATCCCAACTTTTCCCACCTATCCTAACTTTTTCCCGCCTATCCCAACTTTTTCCTGCCTATCCTAACTTTTTCCTGCCTATTCTAACTTTTTCCTGCCTATCCCAACTTTTTCCTGCCTATCCTAACTTTTTCCTGCCTATCCCAACTTTTTCCTGCCTAACTTTATCCCACCTATCCTAACTTTTTCCCACCTATCCTAACTTTTTCCTGCCTATCCCAACTTTTTCCTGCCTATCCTAACTTTTTCCTGCCTATCCTAACTTTTTCCTGCCTAACTTTATCCCACCTATCCTAACTTTTTCCCCCTATCCCAACTTTTTCCTGCCTATCCTAACTTTTTCCTGCCTAACCTTTTCCCGCTTATCCCAACCTTTTCCTGCCTATTCTAACTTTTTCCTGCCTATCCTAACTTTTTCCTGCATGTCCTATATTTTTCCTGCCTATCCTAACTTTTTCCTGCCTATCCCAACTTTTTCCTGCATGTCCTAACTTTTTCCTGCATGTCCTATATTTTTCCTGCCTATCCTAACTTTTTCCTGCCTATCCCAACTTTTTCCTGCCTATCCTAACTTTTTCCTGCATGTCCTATATTTTTCCTGCCTATCTTAACTTTTTCCTGCCTATCCTAACTTTTTCCTGCCTATCCTAACTTTTTCCTGCATGTCCTATATTTTTCCTGCCTATCTTAACTTTTTCCTGCCTATCCTAATTTTTTCCTGCCTATCCTAACTTTTTCCTGCATGTCCTATATTTTTCCTGCCTATCCTAACTTTTTCCTGCATGTCCTATATTTTTCCTGCCTATCCTAACTTTTTCCTGCATGTCCTATATTTTTCCTGCCTATTCTTACTTTTCCCCACCTATCATTCCTGCCTTTCCCAACTTTTCCTGTCTTTTCCAACTTTTCCTGTCTTTTCCCAACTTTTCCTGTCTTTTCCTACGTTTCCTGTCTTTTCCTCCTTTTCCTGTCTTTTCCTCCTTTTCCTGTCTTTTCCTACGTTTCCTGTCTTTTCCTACTGTTTCCTGCCTTTACCTACTATTGTCTGCTTTCTCCTACTCTTTCCTGCCTCGTCCTACCTTTTCCGGCCTTCTCCCGTTTTCTCACGTGTGTGCGTGCGTGTGTGTGTGTGTGTGTGTGTGTGTGTGTGTGTGTGTGTGTGTGTGTGTGTGTGTGTGTGTGTGTGTGGACTGTGCGTGCGTGCGTACGTGCGTGTGTGTGTGTGTGTGTGTGTGTGTGTGTGTGTGTGTGTGTGTGTGTGTGTGTGTGTGTGTGTGTGTGTGTGTGTGCAAGCGCGCGCGCGCGCGTGAATAACGTCTGTATATCAGCCTCCGTGTCAAGCACCTCTACCGTACCTTTGATCATCTTTGGCCAAGCTGGTGGGTGAACAGAGACAGACAGAGACAGGGAGGGGGCGGGATAGACAAGCAGTAAGAAGGATAATGGTGCAAAGCCGGGTTAAAATGCTGGTATACGAATAAACGAAAGAAAGAAAAACGAAGAGAGAACCATGAGAAAGGAGACTCCGAGCCAGTTCCTTTCCCTTCATAATCCAACTTCATTTTCAGTACACAGGAGAGAACTGTCGTCTCTAAGACCTTGTTTACTACTGTTTCCCATGCATCCAAAGCAGGCACATCTGATTGGTAGTTCTTCTGAGGGCAATGCTTTAGAACTCCTTTTCAAAAGCTGTGTACATGTCTTTGGGCAATCTCAGGCGTGGTAAGCTGTGTGGGCTACATGTCTTTGGGCAATCTCAGGCGTGGTAAGCTGTGTAGGCTACATGTCTTTGGGCAATCTCAGGCGTGGTAAGCTGTGTAGGCTACATGTCTTTGGGCAATCTCAGGCGTGGTAAGCTGTGTACATGTCTTTGGGCAATCTCAGGCGTGGTAAGCTGTGTACATGTCTTTGGGCAATCTCAGGCGTGGTAAGCTGTGTAGGCTACATGTCTTTGGGCAATATCAGGCGTGGTAAGCTGTGTACATGTCTTTGGGCAATCTCAGGCGTGGTAAGCTGTGTACATGTCTTTGGGCAATCTCAGGCGTGGTAAGATGTGTACATGTCTTTGGGCAATCTCAGGCGTGGTAAACTGTTTACATGTCTTTGGGCAATCTCAGGCGTGGTAAGCTGTTTACATGTCTTTGGGCAATCTCAGGCGTGGTAAGCTGTGTACATGTCTTTGGACAATCTCAGGCGTGGTAAGCTGTGTAAGCTACGTGTCTTTGGGCAGTCTCAGGTGTGGTAAGTGTGTACATGTCTTTGGGCAATCTCAGGCGTGGTAAGCTGTGTACATGTCTTTGGGCAATCTCAGGCGTGGTAAGCTGTGTGCGTGTCTTTGAGCAATCTCAGGCGTGGTAAGCTGTGTACATGTCTTTGGGCAGTCTCAGGCGTGGTAAGTGTGTACATGTCTTTGGGCAATCTCAGGCGTGGTAAACTGTGTACATGTCTTTGGGCAATCTCAGACGTGGTAAGCTGTGTACATGTCTTTAGGCAATCTCAGGCGTGGTAAGCTGTGTAGGCTACATGTCTTTGGGCAATCTCAGACGTGGTAAGCTGTGTGTTCATGTCTTTGGGCAATCTCAGGCGTGGTAAGCTGTGTACATGTCTTTGGGCAATCTCAGGCGTGGTAAGCTGTGTACATGTCTTTGGGCAATCTTAGGCGTGGTAAGCTGTGTAGGCTACATGTCTTTGGGCAATCTCAGGCGTGGTAAACTGTGTAGGCTACATGTCTTTGGACAATCTCAGGCGTGGTATGCTGTGTGTTCATGTCTTCGGGCAATCTTAGGCGTGGTAAGCTGTGTACATGTCTTTGGGCAATCTTAGGCGTGGTAAGCTGTGTACATGTCTTTGGGCAATATCAGGCGTGGTAAGCTGTGTACATGTCTTTGGGCAATCTCAGGCGTGGTAAGCTGTGTACATGTCTTTGGGCAATCTCAGGCGTGGTAAGCTGTGTACATGTCTTTGGGCAATCTCAGGCGCGGTAAGCTGTGTAGGCTACATGTCTTTGGGCAATCTCAGGCGTGGTAAGCTGTGTGTTCATGTCTTTGGGCAGTCTCAGGCGTGGTAAGCTGTGTACATGTCTTTGGACAATCTCAGGCGTGGTAAGCTGTGTATGCTACATGTCTTTGGGCAATCTCAGGCGTGGTAAGTGTGTACATGTCTTTGGGCAATCTCAGGCGTGGTAAGCTGTGTACATGTCTTTTGGCAGTCTCGGGCGTGGTAAGCTGTGTGCGTGTCTTTGAGCAGTCTCAGGCGTGGTAAGCTGTGTACATGTCTTTGGGCAGTCTCAGGCGTGGTAAGTGTGTACATGTCTTTGGGCAATCTCAGGCGTGGTAAACTGTGTACATGTCTTTGGGCAATCTCAGGCATGGTAAACTGTGTACATGTCTTTAGGCAATCTCAGGCGTGGTAAGCTGTGTGCATGTCTTTGAGCAATCTCAGGCGTGGTAAGCTGTGTAGGCTACATGTCTTTGGGCAATCTCAGACGTGGTAAGCTGCGTACATATCTTTGGGCAATCTTAGGCATGGTAAGCTGTGTAGGCTACATGTCTTTGGGCAATCTCAGGCGTGGTAAGCTGTGTAGGCTACATGTCTTTAGGCAATCTCAGGCGTGGTAAACTGTGTAGGCTACATGTCTTTGGACAATCTCAGGCGTGGTAAGTTGTGTAGGCTACATGTCTTTGAGCAATCTCAGGCGTGGTAAGCTGTGTACATGTCTTTGGGCAATCTCAGGCGTGGTAAGCTGTGTACATGTCTTTGGGCAATCTCAGGCGTGGTAAGCTGTGTAGGCTACATGTCTTTGGGCAATATCAGGCGTGGTAAGCTGTGTACATGTCTTTGGGCAATCTCAGGCGTGGTAAGCTGTGTACATGTCTTTGGGCAATCTCAGGCGTGGTAAGATGTGTACATGTCTTTGGGCAATCTCAGGCGTGGTAAACTGTTTACATGTCTTTGGGCAATCTCAGGCGTGGTAAGCTGTTTACATGTCTTTGGGCAATCTCAGGCGTGGTAAGCTGTGTACATGTCTTTGGACAATCTCAGGCGTGGTAAGCTGTGTAAGCTACATGTCTTTGGGCAGTCTCAGGTGTGGTAAGTGTGTACATGTCTTTAGGCAATCTCAGGCGTGGTAAGCTGTGTACATGTCTTTGGGCAATCTCAGGCGTGGTAAGCTGTGTGCGTGTCTTTGAGCAATCTCAGGCGTGGTAAGCTGTGTACATGTCTTTGGGCAGTCTCAGGCGTGGTAAGTGTGTACATGTCTTTGGGCAATCTCAGGCGTGGTAAACTGTGTACATGTCTTTGGGCAATCTCAGACGTGGTAAGCTGTGTACATGTCTTTAGGCAATCTCAGGCGTGGTAAGCTGTGTAGGCTACATGTCTTTGGGCAATCTCAGACGTGGTAAGCTGTGTGTTCATGTCTTTGGGCAATCTCAGGCGTGGTAAGCTGTGTACATGTCTTTGGGCAATCTCAGGCGTGGTAAGCTGTGTACATGTCTTTGGGCAATCTTAGGCGTGGTAAGCTGTGTAGGCTACATGTCTTTGGGCAATCTCAGGCGTGGTAAGCTGTGTAGGCTACATGTCTTTGGACAATCTCAGGCGTGGTATGCTGTGTGTTCATGTCTTTGGGCAATCTTAGGCGTGGTAAGCTGTGTACATGTCTTTGGGCAATCTTAGGCGTGGTAAGCTGTGTACATGTCTTTGGGCAATATCAGGCGTGGTAAGCTGTGTACATGTCTTTGGGCAATCTCAGGCGTGGTAAGCTGTGTACATGTCTTTGGGCAATCTCAGGCGTGGTAAGCTGTGTACATGTCTTTGGGCAATCTCAGGCGCGGTAAGCTGTGTAGGCTACATGTCTTTGGGCAATCTCAGGCGTGGTAAGCTGTGTGTTCATGTCTTTGGGCAGTCTCAGGCGTGGTAAGCTGTGTACATGTCTTTGGACAATCTCAGGCGTGGTAAGCTGTGTATGCTACATGTCTTTGGGCAATCTCAGGCGTGGTAAGTGTGTACATGTCTTTGGGCAATCTCAGGCGTGGTAAGCTGTGTACATGTCTTTTGGCAGTCTCGGGCGTGGTAAGCTGTGTGCGTGTCTTTGAGCAGTCTCAGGCGTGGTAAGCTGTGTACATGTCTTTGGGCAGTCTCAGGCGTGGTAAGTGTGTACATGTCTTTGGGCAATCTCAGGCGTGGTAAACTGTGTACATGTCTTTGGGCAATCTCAGGCATGGTAAACTGTGTACATGTCTTTAGGCAATCTCAGGCGTGGTAAGCTGTGTGCATGTCTTTGAGCAATCTCAGGCGTGGTAAGCTGTGTAGGCTACATGTCTTTGGGCAATCTCAGACGTGGTAAGCTGTGTACATATTTTGGGCAATCTTAGGCATGGTAAGCTGTGTAGGCTACATGTCTTTGGGCAATCTCAGGCGTGGTAAGCTGTGTAGGCTCATGTCTTTAGGCAATCTCAGGCGTGGTAAACTGTGTAGGCTACATGTCTTTGGACAATCTCAGGCGTGGTAAGTTGTGTAGGCTACATGTCTTTGAGCAATCTCAGGCGTGGTAATGTGTACATTCTTGACAATGCAGCGTGGTAGCTGTGTATGTCTTTGGGCAATCTCAGGCGTGGTAAGCTGTGTACATGTCTTTGGGCAATCTCAGGCGTGGTAAGCTGTGTACATGTCTTTGGGCAATCTCAGGCGTGGTAAGCTATGTACATGTCTTTAGGCAATCTCAGGCGTGGTAAGCTGTGTAGGCTACATGTCTTTGGGCAATCTCAGACGTGGTAAGCTGTGTGTTCATGTCTTTGGGCAGTCTCAGGCGTGGTAAGCTGTGTACATGTCTTTGGGCAATCTCAGGCGTGGTAAGCTGTGTACATGTCTTTGGGCAATCTGAAGCGTGGTAACTTGCCTGGTCGGATATCGTGTATCCGGGGCATCGAAACGTATTGAAACATATCTGCCATGTTGACAGGAAGGTACTGAACGATTACAACTGGGATCTGCACCAGTTATCTTTCCATGCTAATATGTCTCATGTCGTCACTTGCTTACTACACTGTGACCGAACGGTACATTGAGGATGTTGTTTTGGGCGGTGTTGTTGTTGTGTTTACACTATGGTAAAAGGATTTAACATCAACCGTTACACATGGGAACAACCTGCTATGGATCGAGCTATATTTTGATGGTGCTACTCAAACCACAAAGGGACCAATTCATGTGAAGAAAGGACAGCTGCATACCCAGAACACAATCTTTTTTTTCTACTAAAGAATTTAAAGTATTTTAAAATTTCCCTCCAGCATGGTTCTGCACTAAGATCATTGAGTTTGTTCCAGTCAATCTTCTTCAGTTCTTCTTTCATTTGTATAAACTTCCCTCTCTTAAAATCATATGACTGCTTTGGTTCTTTTTTCTTTTTTTTTTTTTTTATCTTGGTCTTCACTTAAATATAAAGAGAACGTTAGAACCTTTGCTTATAGGAGCTAAATGTTTAATGTCCGATATCATGTTTTCATTATTAACGAGTATCAGATCCAGTATATTTGATTTTTGTTCGTCACTATGTCTTGTTTGTTTCACCATTTGATTAAAAAATGCATCTTGTAAGCAATTCATGACCTTGCCAATCAATTATCTGGGAAGTTAAAATCATCAGTAATACAGACATAATTGAATTTTTCTGACCTGATTTGTGCTTCAACAACTCAAACATTTTTTCTTCGTTCTGAATGGTTGTGTTTGGACTTTTGTAAATAGTTCCAATCAGTATTTTTTGTCTATCCTTATTTGAACAGGTAATTCACAAGCTTTCATCGAAGTCTTCATCTTCATCCAGTTGACGCCCACAGTCATCACGTTGACTATTCTGACGTTTTTGAATGTGGGCTGGCGCAGCATTAAGTAAAAAAAAAAAAAAAAAAAAAGCAGCAGCAGCAGAGGTTTAATGTAGTTTTCTTGCTCTTGACACAAACATGTCAAGAGTCTTTGCCTCGACTACTGTATCGGGCAGGGCGTTCCAGTCCTTTATAGTACGTGGATAAAAGGACCCCTGTCGATACAAGGTTCGGCACTGAGGTTGTTTAAATTGCTGTTCATGTCCTCTACGCTGACGGGTTGGAGCAGGAATCATCTGGGATCTGTCCATGCAGACCAATCCATGTATGATCTTAAACAGCATGGCCAATCTGGTGATCTTTCTTCGCTGCCTTAGGGGGTGCCAGTCCAGTTGCTTGATGAGGCTGCTGATGTTGGAGGAGTTGTGATAACGTCTTGTGACAAAGCGTGCAGCCCTCCTTTGGACAGATTCCAGCTTGTCCTCGTTTGTCGTCGTGTTGGGGTCCCACACAATGCAGGCATATTCCAGCGTGGGTCGTACCATGGCTTTGTACGCTGTGGCCTTTAGCTGGGTGGCGCTGATCTTGAGGTTACGCCTGAGGAGGTCTTGTTGGCCTTTGCACAGAAGTCATCATCTTTAATAAGCTTGTATTTATTGGCATTTATAGAATCCTTCACATATAAAGTTATACCCCTTTTGGGATTCTCACTGAAGAATGGTTTATTTTCTTCAGCTAGTGTCACCGCACATTCCAATGACAGTACGACTTGGTGCCAATTACTTCCTGTGGCTTGCTTTTCGAGGATCAGATTTTCAATTTCTTCATAATTCATAACATTTTGCATACATCAGGGTCAAGGTCTCTCAGGCACCTTACTGCCCTCCCTAAGACGCCCCCCCCCCCCCCCCCCCCCGCCTCCCCCTACTCCCTCCTGTGCTTCTCCTCTGCATCACCTCCCTCCCGATGATATCAGATTTCACTACGAGATAGTTTTATAAAAATAGGGATCGATCATTTGTATTACACAGCCCAGTTTATTCATGCTTTGATCTTCTTCCCTTCCTTCTTCCTCAGAGTTGAAAAAAAAAAAAAAGGGGGGGGGGGGGGAGGGGGGATTATTTGTGTCACTTTCAGTCTCAAGTCATTTGTTAGCTTACGCGGTTATCCTTCTTGGTATCTTAAAAATATTAATAAATGAACAAAACATAATGGAGTATTACGCAAAAACTGCATAATTTAACTAATGTGATTCGTTATATGAATGACATCAATGAATAAGTAAAAAATTGTCTTTTTACAGATGGTCTACTCACAATATTTGCATAGTTCGTTTCGTCCTGCCGGTGTGCCATGCCAGTAATGGTGACTTTCTGCTAGGGGTCACGACAAACTACACTGAACAGAAAGTTGTGTTTTCTCCGGAGTTCGCGATGGGGAATTTAATGTATGCATACATCACGCATCCAGACACTGCTCCTGACATCAACAAACCGCCCACATTTGATCCTTTGGTTGGATTCCCTAATGGGAGAAAAGAAAGGAGTAAGTTGTAGTCGTCTGCTCTTCGCCCTTCTCCAAAAGCCAGGTCCAGACCAGCTTCAGTAGTTTAAGATAATGTTTACAGTTTCTGCAGTGTGGTTTCCGCTGACATAATTGTTAAACGGTACTATGCACAATATCGGAACCTGATTGTTGATGATTATTACTTGTTCTATCGACATGGCGATGGTTCAATGTCAGGTGTCTCGTAGTTGGAGAAATTACAACTAATTTGATTTTCATCAAAATCATCATCATCAGTATTTTCATTTTGATGTTGTTGGTGTTCAGATGATGATTTCTGTTAATCAATGATAAGTAGGATGTCATCTTCTGATTATTCATTCCCCACAAATAATCAGATCCATTCACACACACACACACACACACACACACACACACACACACACACACACACACACACTTGTATGTACACCCATATGCATGGGCATACATATATACACACATATATGGACACACATGCTCACACGTGTGCATACAATTACAAGTGCACAGGCTTACCCATTCTCACACACACACACACACACACACACACACACACACACACACACACACACACACATGCAAACACCCAATTATGATAGTGGCGCAGAAAATGTTAAGAAGGTACCCAAGGTCTGAATAGCACATTGGGCTTATGTCCAGGTCAGACATGTCTAAATCATATCCATGAGACCCTCATCTTAAATCTGTTCATCGTAGTTATTCATTTATCCTGCAGCTGCAGTTTCTGCATATTGTGGTCTATCAGCTTAGCATGTGTGGTATAGCATATGTGGACTAGTTTGCATGCAGTGATACCTCCTTGATCAAGGTGATTCTTAGTTTGAGAATGAAAGAGAAAAGCAATTTAGCTTGAGAGCCATCTGTGGGCTGATAGGTCCTCAGTCAATGTCAGTGTATTTTGCATGGCACAGGGATGTTGCTGCAGGTAACTTGCGGCTGACTGTAGGATCAGTGTAGGTTAAATCCTAGATCAGTGTAGGTTAAATCCTAGATCAGTGGGGGTTAAATTCTATATCAGTGTAGGTTAATTCCTAGATCAGTGCCCTAAAAATCCAGCATGGTCGTTCATCCAAACTTTGCATTTTTTTCAGCTTCAATTTTGATAGAGTCTGTTTTCATCTATTTCATTATTATAACATATATTATCACATATAATTGTACTGGCCAAATTTTTCATGTCATCATCATCATCGCCTATTACCCCTAAATTTTTCATGTACAGATGTTAATTGAATAATGTCCATCCACAATTTGAAACATTACTTCAGATGCTGAGAAATCGGTACAGAATGTACAACCACACAGCATCAATACACATGGAGTTACGTAGTGCTTTCTTAGCACAATGGGCCTGCTGTGAACCATTGATAAACCATGAAAATGATAATACAATGGAGGTTTCATATACATGATAGTTGATTATAACTGATAGTAAACATGATAGTTAATGATAACTAATAATAAAGAATATGGCGTAAAAGATTGTAGACTTTGAAAAGGAAAGAGATATGTTTTTTTCCAGATCGACAGTGTGTGTGTGTGTGTGTGTGTGTGTGTGTGTGTGTTTTTCAGTTTTTGTTTGTTTTTATATTTGGTTTTGATTATTCTTCCATATATAGATATTTGCGTGTGTGTGTGTGCTCAATACATATGGATTATATGATTATGTACTATGAATATTACGCTTTTCAAAATATGATGCATTTTGTAAATGTGTTTGTTATGTAGAAAAAAAAAAATAAATAAATAAAAATAAAATAAAAAGAAATCAAGAAAAAAAGAGAGGGACCATGCGTACCATTCTCTACAGATGTGATGTTACTTATGCATACTGGCTTAACATAGTTGCCTCAGTCTAAGATTTTATGGAGGGAAAATCGTTTTTATATATTTGTATCAGCAACACCCCGCAGTTTTGTTTGGTTGTTTGTTTTAACTGTCAGTGTGATTATTTGCAGAAAAGGAGACTTGCAATCAAATCGTGTTAAGTGTATCACTTCTTTTTTGTAATAATCTGCCCTTATTCCTCCTGAAGGTTCTCTGAACTCACCAAAACTCCTGTAAATTGTGCATGTGTGTGTGTGTGTGTGTGTGTGTGTGTGTGTGTGTGTGTGTGTGTGTGTGTGTGTGTGTACTCTTATCTGTACAGACATTGTGATATGAGAGTAGAAAAGATAAGTTTTTTCTCTTTTTTCAATTTTGAGTGAAGCAGTTATATAATGTAAAGATTGTTCATGTTGTTTTGTTTTTACGATTCACATTATCTCATATGACCACATAAAACACACCACACACACACACACACACACACACACACACAGTGACACACACACACACACACACACACACACACACACACACTTATATGCGTACACACGCACGCACGCATGCATGCATGTGCGTGCGCGCACACACTACACATACACACACACACACACACACACACACACACACACACACACACACACACACACATACTTTCAATTTATGACAGAATGAGGGGAGAGAGCCAGAAAGCAAGATTAACATTTTGTGACTATTATTTTGATGTGTCAAGTCAATTTACAGCAGCTCCTATATATCTTATTTATTTACTATAAGAGAAAGAGAGAGAGGCTGTCAGGGATGATATCAGGCAGAACGTCCTCCTGTTCCAAAGTGAACATAATAAATTACCTTTTTTTTTTTATAGCCTTTTATGATGCAAAGCGAGGGTTAGGGGTGGAGTGAAGGCTCTGTCCACGGAGTGACTAATGGCTGGCAATGTTTTCTTCAGTGTACAGTTCTGCTGCTTGCATCTTTTATCTTTCATTTCTACCAAGCAGAATGTAACCTTTGTACCTGTCAGGAATCCCCACTGAGTTTCACACTGCGGATACACTTCAAAATTGTTTTGGGTTTGTGAAGCATTTGTTGAGCAGCACATCCGCCGGTGCTATCCTTCGCGCTCGGGCAGACGTTTTCAAACCTGTCCTTTCAGACTCAGCTGAAGGAGAACAGTTCTTTCACTTTCAATCACCAGGTCTCAAACAAATTAAACAAAAACAACAAAAAAAAGGGAAGAGTTTAAATTTTAATGGTGAGTGTGTGCACGTGTGTGTGGTGTGTGTTGTGTGTGTGTGTGTGTGTGTGTGTGTGTGTGTGTGTGTTTATATGTCGGAGATGATCGTTGTGGCGTTGTTGTTGAAACATTTTATTGCTGCGTTACCAGTGCTTTAAAGTTGGTTTTTGTTATTGTTTTTGTCAATATTATTCTGTTCATTTTTAATCCATATTTAAAGTAATGTAGGCATAATCCAGTAAATGATAAGACGTTTTTGTTTTTAAACTTTTTTTCTCATGTGCATAAGATATGTTTACGATGGTTACATTATCGTACAACAAACACAAGCATGCAAATACCCATTTCATAGTTTAGGGCCTGCAGATTAAAACACATTCCACACACGTGCACAAGAGATGTTTACAATAGTTACATTATCGTGCAATAAACACAAGCATACAAACACCCATTACATAGTTTAGAGCCTGCAGAATACACTTCCCCGAAGATGGAGTATGGCTGCCTTAATGGTGGGATAGAAAAGTCATACACACAAACCTCCACTGCCTGTCTATACAGGCAGTGTCTGCAGGAGTATCAGCCTGCATATGCAGAAAGAAAGAAAAAAAAAAGATTAAAACACTTTCCACGCTCCTCATCCGCCCGGTCCTGCACACACTGGCATGCTAAGGTTTCCGTTTGACACAGCAGCACACCCCCCTCCCCTCTCTCCCTCACATCCTGCTCCTCACACCATCCCTCCATCACCATGCACTCTTCCACTGAAAGGTAGACAGTGCGCACCCTGATAGTGATACCATTTTGTAACGCTTTAAAATCGTTGACTACAACAGAATTTCTCTCTGTGTGGCACATGGGTGTGTGTGTGTGTGTGTGTGTGTGTGTGTGTGTGTGTGTGTGTGTGTGTGTGAGTTTGTTTCATTCATGTTTTAAACACGACATAAGTTGCTAGATCTTTTCAGTATGAAATGTTTTTTTTTTTAAAGGGAAACGAGACATTTTCAGTATCTTTTCAACATGACAGATGATAGTTTAAAAGAAAATACGGATAGGGTAAGAGGGGCTGGAGATAGAAGGGATGGAGGGGAGGATGGTGTAATGGGAAGAAGGATCAGAAAAGACCAGAAATATACATGTTTGCGTGTGAGAGGTTGTGCAGAGAAAAGACAAGGCATTGAAGATTTTAAAGGGTGTCTGTTGGTATAAGGGCGTGTGGGGAGATGTGTGCATGTCTTTTCATGCACATGTGCATTTTTGCACAGACATGTTTAAAATCTTCAGTCTCATCCTGTGTCTTTTTTTCTTTTATCTGTTTCATCATTGGTGTCCGCTTCCTAAATTCTGCATAACATTATGATTTCACTGTGTTGAATGGGCAGCTATTGAGACCACGCGTGAGGAGATGGACCGGGCCAACATCCCGCTGGAAAAACGTGACTACTGTGTCGATTTGTACTTGAAGTTCCTGCGGTGTCGGGCCCAGCACTTCCCGCGGGTCGGGTCTGGCTGTCACCATGAAAGGCATGACTACGATCAGTGTGAATATGAAGAGTGAGTGGCTTTTTTTTTTTTCGATTTCAGTCATTTTTGAGTTTGTGTGTGAGTGCGTGTATTTGCATGTGTGTGTTTGCATGTGTGTGTGTGTGTGTGTGTGTGTGTGTGTGTGGTTATTTGAAAATGAGCAGTGATTTTTTTTTTTTTTTTTCTTGTCATGTCTTATTGTGTCCATTCAGTGGCAGTGCTTTCATGCCGCTCCTTTCAGCTCCCCTTACCAGCCACTTTCAGCTTTGTCATGTCTCAGCCCCTGAGAGGCAGTCCAGAGGAGGCAGTCGATATCAAGTCATCATGAGGCAGCCAAACAGAGGAGATGCTGCACTGCTGCCGAATCACTTTGGTTGTGAATCATGGCTGGTGTTCATTGGTGCCTGCTCTGATTGAACCTATGCAGGGACCACACACTGCATATAGACCTCAGTGATGCCTCTAAAGAATACTACCATCATCCTAACAGTCATCATGTCCATGCTACACCTCTTTCTAAATCCTTCCACCAATTCAGTCCATCCTACAGTCATCATTTTCCATCCTACACGTCTCCATGTCCATCCTACACTCTCCATGTCCATCCTACAGTCTCCATGTCCATCCTACAGTCTCATCATTTTCCTCCTACAGTCTCAGTCCATCCTACAGTCTCCATGTCCATCCTACAGTCTCCATGTCCATCCTACAGTCATCATGTTCCATCCTACAGTCATCAGTCCTCCTACAGTCTCCAAGTCCATCCTACAGTCTCCATGTCCATCCTACAGTCTCATCACCTACAGTCTCACGTCCATCCTACAGTCATCATGTCCATCCTACAGTCATCCAGTCCATCCTACAGTCTCCATGTCCATCCTACAGTCCCCAGTCCATCCTACAGTATCATCATGTTTCATCCTACAGTCATCACGTCCATCCTACAGTCTCCATGTCCATCCTACAGTCTCCTTTTGTCCATCCTACAGTCTCATGTTCATCCTACAGTTCATGCATTGTCCATCCTACAGTCATCATGTTCATCCTCAGTCCATCCAGTCCATCCTACAGTCTCCATGTCCATCCTACAGTCTCCATGGCCATTTATGTCCATCCTACAGTCTCCATGTCCATCCTACAGTCTGGCCATTGGCCGTCAGTTATGTCCATCCTACAGTCATCATGTCCATCCTACAGTCTCCATGGCCATTTATGTCCGATCCTACAGTCTCCATGTCCATCCTACAGTCTCCATGGCCATTTATGTCCATCCTACAGTCTCCATGTCCATCCTACAGTCTCCATGGCCATTTATGTCCATCCTACAGTCTCATGTCCATCCTACAGTCTCCATGTCCATTTATCTCTACATTGTCCATTTCATCGTCCGTCCTACAGTCTCATGTCCATCCTACAGTCTCCATGGCCATTTATGTCCATCCTACAGTCTCCATGTCCATCCTACAGTCTCCATGGCCATTTATGTCCTCCTACAGTTCCATGTCCATCCTACAGTCTCCATGTCCATTTAGTCCCGTCACTACAGTCTTCATGTCCATCCTACAGTCTTCATGTCCATCCTACAGTCTTCATGTCCATCCTACAGTCTCCATGTCCATCCTACAATCTCCATGTCCATCCTACAGTCTTCATGTTCATCCTACAGTCATCACGTCCATCCTACAGTCTCCATGTCCATCCTACAGTCTCCATGTTCATCCTACAGTCTTCATGTCCATCCTAGTCTTCATGTCCATCCTACAATCTTCATTTCCATTTATGTCCATCCTATAGTCTCCATGTCCATTTTTGTCTGTCCTACACTCTTCATGTCCATTCTACAGTCTTCATGTCCATCCTACAGTCTCCATGAAGTTGCAGATACAGACAGTGGTGACATAAACCCACCTTCATGGTGGATGTGGAGCTGAAATTGAAATGAGCAGGGTTTGAGGGTCCACAGAACTGAAGATTTAAAACTGAAAAATGATGATAGTTCCGTTCTAGTTTGAGACTACATGGCAGAGCTTGACAAGAGCTGCCTGGGGCCAAACATTCCACAAGTGGACTTTGACCTACAACGTGCAGCCTGCAAGCTGCCAACACAAACCATAGCATTGTGGCAGCTGGTCTGCCGCGATTGGACGTTTTTGTGTGAAAAAGAAAAGAAAAATCCAGCTTGTTTCTGTGTTTTATATCGTTCTGTCATTTACATGTAAACATCCGTTCATTTGCTTTATTTACGTCTGCTAATGCATCCACACATGCCTAAGTTTGTTCACTGTGGCCAACCATACATCTAGTATAGCTGCGTGTGTGGTGTGACATTGATGGTCAGGGGCAGCGTGGCCAGTGGCCAGGGACATGGCCAGCGCCATGACAGTGTGTAAGGGCAGTCTGCACACCTCTCGGTCCTCTTTGGTGGACGGGGGTAGAGGTATGACCTCTCAACTCGTTCACTCTGTCCCTCCACTGTCTCTGGACCTGTTGATAGGGCGTCCACCCTCCCTATGGTGCCCAGGGGTAGAGGTGTGGCCTCTCAACTTCACTCTGTCCCTCCACAGTCTCTGCGCCTGCTGATAGGGTGTCCACCCTCCATGTGGTGAGCAGGGAACCATGGCAGGGCCATCTCCCTGGGTGCACAGGAAGCATGGGATACATACATGCAAGACATTTGTATGACCTGTCTGGCATGATACAATTGGCTGTTATCAGCTTGATTTCAGAACGATGGCGATTTAGGTATGAATATGGGAATTCCAGTGTCTTTGTATAAGTGTATTCATGTGTATATGCGAGTGGTGCATACATGTGTTTGTCTGTGTTCAACTCTTGTGTATGTGTGTGCGTGTGTGTTGTGTGTGTGTGTATGCATGCGCACGCACCTGCACATAATGCCCATCACATGTTCTGCCCCAACTTGTTTCAGTTTTGTTCTGCGTATGAAGGAGTACGAACGAGAGAAGCGCATGAAGGAGCGTGCCAAGAGGATAGCGGCCAAAGAGGCGCGCGAGGAACTGAGCGACTAGAATAGACCAGTGGTACTGCATGGCAACAGACAAACAGCTGTAAGAACACCCATCGCATCAGTGGATGGCTCTTCACGGTCTGTCGTACACAGGGATCAACTGCGACAGAGTAATGTAGTAATAGCGCAGGTCTTGGTACAGGCGCAGTCTAAACCATCTGTCTCCAGTCTGCAGCAGGGGGTTCTTACTCCAGATTATTGTGTGTAAACTTTTTACAGTCTTTAACTTTCAGTAGGACAATTTAACCGGTACCAAACGCAGTCATTAAATGTTCTGAGAACCAAGTCTAAATCATTGTGGACAGTTCAAACCTGTTGGTACAAATAAACTTGTTTGCAGTTCTCCGTTATTAGTAGACAGCGCTTTTTAAACAATGGATAAATCAGTTTGAATACTGTAGTCAGGGCAGACTACATGTAACTGGTATCACAGACGTGTCAAACCTTCTCCTGAGTCAGCCTTAATTGTCTGTGCAAGAAGAAAAACGGAGTGAGAGGATGTAGCTTTGTGTTTTTATGTATTATTTGATTGAATAAAAGTGTGTTGAACTGATTTTATTTATCAGTGTATTCATGTCTAATCAAAGTGAATCTCTCCACTTGTTACCCCTATCCCACCCCCATCTCATCATCTGTGCAGTGTTAGAGGCCACAAGGCATTATTACCCCGTGTTGCTCATCCCAATTCCACTGTACATACCATCTCATCCAGGCTCATCCTCTGCAGTTACTTACATCATGATCCCATAAAGCCCCTCAACGAAGAAGACCCTGCACTGCTGAGTCACCTTGGCGTGTTCATTGGTGCCCTTTTTGATCCAATGCATCAACAGGACACTGCCTAAAACTTCTACTGACAACAGCAGTGACTTGTGGAATGAGACCAAGATTGGATTCTCCTCCTCAGTCATGGGTTCAGTGGACAGCATCACTGGTTTCGAGGTGGTGTGGTGGTTGAATCGAGTCCATCCGAGACAAACATGTGGGATTTGGGGGTCCTACCCAAGTTGGTCAGTGTGCTATTAGCTTAGATGACAAGACTGGAACCAGAAGGTCAGGTTTCATCCAGTATGGGTTTCAGTGTTGCTCAGTTTCCCAGTCCCCGAACTGCAGGTGTCTGTATCTGATCGGCACAAGGATGTATGATGAAAGTGAAGAGTTAAACCCGGTCATGAAGCTCCTGTGCTCACAGAGTAACCCTAGGTTTGAGTTCCTCTCCATGACAGTGTCTGTGTTGAGTTTGTGCCTTAAGCACTTGGTGTTGACACAGTCAAGAGGAACATCATTGGACAGGTGTGGTGGTGCCCTCCAGAAGGGAATGCTCCCCTGCTCAGCCTGGTTCCGCAACTAAGCAATTATTGCCTATGGTAGGGAGTTTAGCTGGCATTTTCTGCGTTCATTAAATCAGAACTGGCACCACCAAACATGGCACTGGTGACCAGGCAGCAGCGCAGAGCGTTGGGTTGCTTCATGATGTAATCAGTTAGTATTGGATCAAGACAGCCACCCCTTCAGCTGCATGCAGTTGCCTGGTGACAACTAGACTGTGACTGTTCTCCATGGTCTGTCAGTTCTGAGACTGCCATGGGATGACCTTGGACAGGGCTGAGCAGACACAAAGTGGAATAAACAGAGTAGGACTTCCTGCCTCTCAAAGGGAGAAGGGCGGGGAGGAGGAAGGGATGGGAGGGATGAAGATCAGAAGGCCAAAAAAAAAAGAAAGTGGAAGTGGGGAGTGGTGACATTTTTCCTCCATTCACCTCTGAAGAGCGTGTTCACATACCAGATTCGGAAGCCTTAAATCTGCAACACAAATGTGACATGTGAACTTACCCACAGAAACGATGATGCAGCAAAATGAACAGAGGTCACAAGATCAGTGGATGAAGAGGCCAAATTTTAGAAAATTTGCTATTTCATTATCACTGGTGACGACATCTTCAAAGATGTTACAGAAAACGTTCTATTTTGGTTTACTTGACAGATCAAACTCTTCTGGTTCCTTACATGAGAAAAAAATGGACATCAACCAGGCCCAAGAGATAAGACGATCAGGCCCAAGAGATACAACCAGGCCCAAAAGACAAGACAACCAGGCCTAAAAGACACAGACAACCAGGCCCAAGAGACACAGACAACCAGGCCTAAGAGACACAGACAACCAGGCCCGAGACACAGACAACCAGGCCCAAGAGACACAGACAACCAGGCCTGAGAGACACAGACAACCAGACCTGAGAGACACAGACAACCAGGCCCAAGAGACACAGACAACCAGGCCTAAGAGACACAGACAACCAGGCCTAAGAGACAGCCAACCAGGCCTAAGAGACACAGACAACCAGGCCTAAGAGACACAGACAACCAGGCCTAAGAGACACGGACAACCAGGCCTGAGAGATACAGACAACCAGGCCCGAGAGACAGACAACCAGGCCTAAGAGACACAGACAACCAGACCTGAGAGACAGACATCCAGGCCTAAGAGACACAGACGACCAGGCCTAAGAGACACACACAACCAGGCCCAAGAGACACAGACGGCCCAAGAGACACAGGCCTAAGAGACACAGACGACCAGGCCTAAGAGACACAGACAACCAGGCCCAAGAGACACAGACAACCAGGCCCAAGAGACACGAGACAACTAGGCCTGAGAGACACAGACAACCAGACCTGAGACAGACAACCAGGCCTAAGAGACACAGACAACCAGGCCCGAGAGACACAGACAACCAGGCCCAAGAGACACAGACAACCAGGCCCGAGAGACACAGACAACCAGGCCCGAGAGACACAGACAACCAGGCCCGAGAGACACAGACAACCAGGCCCGAGAGACACAGACAACCAGGCTCGAGAGACACAGACAACCAGGCCTAAGAGACACAGACAACCAGGCTCAAGAGACACAGACAACCACGCCTAAGAGACACAGACAACCAGGCTCAAGAAACACAGACAACCAGGCCTTAGAGACACAGATAACCAGGCCTAAGAGACACCGACAACCAGACCTTACAGGCAACCAGGCCTGAGAGACACAGACAACCAGACCTTAGAGACACAGGCAACCAGGCCTGAGAGACACAGACAACCAGGCCTGAGAAATACAGATAACCAGGCCCAAGAGACACAGACAACCAGGCCTAAGAGACACAGACAACCAGGCTCAAGAGACAGACAACCAGGTCTAAGAGACACAGACAACCAGACCTTAGAGACACAGACAACCAGGCCTAAGAGACACCGACAACCAGGCCCAAGAGAACAGACAACCAGGCCCAAGAGAACAGACAACCAGGCCTAAGAGACACCCACAACCAGGCCCAAGAGAACAGACAACCAGGCCCAAGAGACACAGACAACCAGGCCTGAGAGATACAGACAACCAGGCCCAAGAGACACAGACAACCAGGCCTAAGAGACACAGACAACCAGGCTCAAGAGACAGACAACCAGGTCTAAGAGACACAAACAACCAGACCTTAGAGATACAGACAACCAGGCCCAAGAGACACAGACAACCAGGCCTAAGAGACACAGACAACCAGACCTTAGAGACACAGACAACCAGGCCTAAGAGACACAGACATCCAGGCCCAAGAGACAGACAACCAGGCCTAAGAGACACAGACAACCAGGCCTAAGAGACACAGACATCCAGGCCTGAGAGACACAGACAACCAGGCCTGAGAGACACAGACAACCAGACCTAAGAGACACAGAAATCCAGACCTTAGAGACACAGACAACCAGGCCTAAGAGACACAGACAACCAGACCTTAGAGACACAGACAACCAGGCCTAAGAGACACAGACAACCAGGCCTAAGACACAGTCAACCAGGCCTAAGAGACAGACAACCAGGCCTAAGAGACACAGGCAACCAGACCTAAGAGACACAGACATCCAGACTTTAGAGACACAGACAACTAGGCCTAAGAGACACAGACAACCAGACCTAAGAGACACAGCCAGGCCTGAGAGACACAGACAACCAGGCCTAAGAGACACAGACAACCAGGCCCAAGAGACACAGACAACCAGGCCTAAGAGACACAGACAACCAGGCCTGAGAGACACAGACAACCAGACCTAAGAGACACAGACAACCAGGCCTGAGAGACACAGACAACCTGGCCTGAGAGATACAGACACTTGTAGTGCTGGTCAGGAAGTACGGACACATAAGACATGTTCCAGGAAAAAAAAAAAGAAGAAGAAAACTTCAGAAAGATCAAAACTTACGACTGTTTAATTCAAGAGAATGTCGCTCATGCACATGTCCGTGTGTGTGTCTCTGGCTAACTGCGAAAGAAGTCCAATAAAACATGAGCAGCATTCACTTGGATTGTTGGTGTAGTTCATGCGCTACTTTAAACAAAAAAAAGTCTGTTCTTGCGTTATAAGTAAACCCAAACGTCATCTACAGCATCCGATATGTGAATGAGATCGACTGTGGCCTAGTCTTCCCACTGGAGCCCACGCATCTATGGGTTAGAACTGGCTGGGTAAAAAAAAAACTCCCACAACATTCCTCTCACGGGGTTCAAACCTTCAAACTAAAAGGTTCAAGTCTCTGACGCTGTACGCTGCATGATTGCGCATGGTGTGCAGTTGTAGCTATGATGCATAGGTGGTAAGAAATTCCTTCTCCATTCCGTCGTGTGAAGTTCTGCCGTTCACCCACTCCATAGTAATGGCACCCAAAGCAAGGCTTGTATCAAAATATATTTCTTGCCACACGACCAAAGACGACATCACAAATATTAAACCACCAGTTTGCTAACGTTCAAACGCTGGTCCATCATTAGACGAATAGAAAATTTATATCATTAGAAAAAAAAGTATGAAAATAAATAAACCAAAATCAGTCCACAAATGCGTCAAATTAACGTATTTCAGGGAACAAGACTCTGGATGATTGAACAGAACGAATGGATTCCACAGGCGTGTTAACAGACATCTTCACTAATTGTAAAGCGTTGAGGTGGGAAGTTGTGTCATTTCCGATTGATGGATTTCATGTGCATCATTCCTGCTATGATAGATATAGAAAATGTCTGCTTTAACAGATTTGAAAGGTCACTCAGATGTGTCATTTTCACTTTGGTGCATTCAAGATATATGCCATTCCTGCCTTGATGGATTTGACTTGCCATTCCAGCCATGACAGATTTCTGATGCATCATTCCAAACGAGTAGATTCACAAGCAGTCATGTCATTTTACACACCTGTCTCACATACTCACCCATTTTATTGATTGGCAAAGCAACAGTGTGTTTGATAGAAAGTAATTTGTTTACTGGAAAGTAAACTATCGAAACATTGTCTTATTTCTATGTTCATGATTAAATGAACAGGGAAAACACCTGCCCCATATTGATTGGCAAAGCAACAATGTGTTTGATAGAAAGTAATTTGTTTACTGGAAAGTAAACTATCGAAATGTTGTCTTATTTCTATGTTCATGATTAAATGAACAGGGAAAACACCTGCCCCACACTTCTTGCAGGATTCATACTGATCTTGTTTGGAAGAATTCAAAGACGTTTAACTCAAGGATGAAAGATGGAACAGAAGAGCGAAAATGTGTACTGCAGACTTGTGGTAAAATGAAGGAATGTCCCCCAAACAAATTATTAAGCTACTGTAGCCACCCCAGGTCACTTGTCTTGAATTTCTTGTTTCCTTGGATGGGCCTTAGACCGCTGAAAGTTGATACATTTATTCTAAGACATCTAAACCAAATTTTGTCGATACATTTATTCTAAGACATCTAAACCAAATTTTGTCATCTCCCTCATCACCATACCTCCAAAGAAAAACCAATTTCAGGATCCTTCTAAATGAAAACATGCAAGTGTCTCAGGACCATTTTGTCACAGACAACCGATTTCTTCTGTTTTCAAAGCCTTGAAAGTAACTTTCATTGTTCATCAAGGTTCCAGCATATTCAAGAAAGGACACACACACACACACACACACACACACACACACACACACACACCTGTTTGGGGACAAACCAATAATTTAGTGATGATTAATGCAACAACACTAAATGTTGCATGTTGAAGAGTAAATAAAGAAAAAGAGCTCTCAAAACAGCTCATGAATGCAGTACAGATCAAGATGGTTATAGATGGAAGACAATGCAAGCCACCAGTTTGGTTCAGCACACACCAGTTTCATTATAATTGAAGGTATAATACCAAGGCTTGGCACAACCAGCTGTATCATCACCGAAGATATAGTACCAAGGTTTAGTCTAGAAAGAGAATGATAAGGAAGCTGCTAGTTCGCCACTACTTCACAGTATGAGATTTCAAAAACTGTGGGCATGTTTCTCTGCTGTTGACATGAGAAACGCTCAGGCCAGCGTACTCTGCCAGTTATACAAGAGGACAGCATTCCCAATCTGTCAGTTTTGAGAGTAAACAGCAAAGCTTGCAGGTGCCCCAGTAAGATGCATAACTCAGAAGTCTACTTGATGAAACTTCTGAAATTTTAGAGGCATGTCCACTCATAAATGTTTGATCTATGTGTAAATTTCAGGCTTTTTTTCTTCTTTTTTTTTTAATCTTTGTTGAGAGTTCATAGAAGATAAAGAAAAACCATGTACATGTTTGATTTTCCACTACCCAATTCATTTGTTTCATCACTTTCTTGGGCTTTGCCAGGGGTTGATTGCAAATGGACAGGAGACTGCTGAAGATGCGCTTGTTTCGCAGGCAGATTCGTCCAGTTTATGGTCACAACTGTTACCTTCATCCATGAAAGGTTTCATCTACATGCCGTCTCACAGTGTGCCGAGTTCTTTTGCTCATTTTGATCACTGCCCTATCCCATCCAAACCAAGGTGGGGGTGGGCACAATTAAAGCAAACAAACATACTAACAAACAAAAAGGCATAAAATTGTGTACAAATCGGTAGGTAAAATTTCATCAGTTGGTGCAAGGGAAGAAGCAACAGAGTAAGCTCCCATCCCTTAGATATTCATGCTATTGGAAAAGGAAGAGCTAGTCTGTCCGCCTGGCAATTTGAAATCCACTTTCTTAACTCCTGTACAGAAGCCTTCTCACCACGATGGAGCTGACAATTGCCGTATTAGTTGGTGCTTACAGGCATTTTGATACATATACAAACAACTGACTTAGATACCGCTGGCATCGACTGACTGATGAAGGTCTCTGGATCTCTTGGCCAATACATTGGACACCACCGAGGACTGACGACAAGAGGTTGATGAATTTATTAGGATCTTCTGACTGATACATATGACACATCTCAGGACTGACAAAGTTTGTGGCATGAGATCAACATACATGCTTTAAAAATGCAAACGGTACAGAAGGTCAATTCTGATAATTTGATCCTATGATTGTCGTACTTGCATTAGTGTGCATGTTCCTGTGTGTGGTGTGTGTGTCTATGTGTGTGTGTGTGCGTGTGTGTGTGTAAGAGTGCATATGTGTGCGCTTGTACATTTGTAGGGATTTTTCTACTTCTGTAATAATGTTTTCTGTTTTGTCTTTATCAATCAACCTGCAGTAACTGACTTTCAGGAATGGAGTGCGCATCAATTATTTGTCTTCTACTGTGTGTGTAGCTATGTTTACAGGCTCAAATGGCTGAGGATATGAGTGTCAACATATTCTTTACAACAGCATTTCATCACACAAATTTCATTTCAGCAGACAATGCAGCAGTCACAGTATGTCACAATGTGAAGGTACACAGTAAACTATGCTTTGGTACAGATACACATGATATGACAAAGATATGTGGAACAGTAGCAACATTGCTATGGAACAGTACAGAAAGGATGCCTGCTTAACATTACAAGCAACAATAAAATGAAGATGATCTTATTTGGCAATAAAAAGAACACAAATGTCATTGTGCAAAAAAATGAGGGTGTGATGAGATCGGAAATACCACAGAAACAAGACATCAATAACATTTGGAGGCAGAAAAGTATTAAGTACTCTCATCAGGATAAAATGCTGTCACATGAGGGGAAAAAAATCACTGTCCATGTAGTTCATAAAAAATAGAAACTTTCATCTATGTCAATATGAAAGAACAATCACAGAAAAGCTGCAAGTGAAAATCATGAGTAACTTAAAGGTTAAAATTTTACAAAACAGGGCAACAATTCTATAAAGAAATAGAATTTTGCACAAAATGAAAAAAACAGACGAAATGATCTTGATACGTCTCAAAGATGTCATTTAAACTCCCCGGTATTTCCCAGGATTACGGTCAACAAACACTGAATAAGATTTCAACTAAACTATGGCTGGTGATTATCCATGATTTTTGCATGCAATGTCGCATTTGCGTAAAGCAAGACCTGTACAGACTCCACTACCCAGCCATTCCAAGTTAAACGCAGAACATTACTGATCTCCATTAGTAGCTGTATATTAGTCTGTATTCCAGCGATGTTGTTCACTTCACTTTTCACCACAAACACACACGCACATCAAGTTGGTCATCTAAAATTTGGACACACACACGTGTGCACTGACACTCGGGAAATAAAACCTGAATTCTTGTTTGTGTTCAGGTATACCCTCTGTTGGCTTTTCAATTTCCCCTCTTTCCTTCACTTTCTTTGAGACTAAAAAATTTTTCTTTTCATTAAACAGAAAGTTACGATAAAGAACCCAGAAAGAAACATTAAAGAAAAACTAGTGAAAGCATACCTCGGAAAATCTGCATTGTCAATTTAACCCTGTGCATGTGTACACTTGATTATCGTGTACACCTTTTTAACTAAAAATACATTTAATGTACATTTTCTTTCTTTCTTCTTCTGTCTTTTTTTCCATTTGTAATTCCAACATACCAAACAGAACATGTTACGTAGTATGTTTACAGTGGATGCACAAGCTGATTTCCCTTTCCTTTCCTCGATCACTTCAAAAGTTTTGACCTGAAATACTGGCTTCTCCGCTTCAAAGCAGCGGGATCCAGTGATAAAAGGCCTGCCACTGAAAACTGTCACCACTGGCACAGGCTGGCAACTGTTACCTGGTAACCATCCGTGCTGAAAGGCCAACCTGACTGGGGAAACCATCGACGTGTAGTCCAGAACCTGTCACGACCCCAGGTGTCCACGATACAGCATCTTTTCTCCTCCAGAACCTCCCCTCATCTCTGATGTGAAATGGTTCCAGGGACAAGGTTACCCTGCACACATCTGCCGACTGGGTGAAATGAAAAGAACCTGATGATGAGGGGTGGCACACTTGGAAGGAAGAACACTGGTTTCTTACAATGTGGAATGCGTTATAAGAAAAACGCTGCTCCACATCTCCCTGAAAAAAAAATTTTCTTTTCCCTCCATCCTTAAAGGAAAAAAAAAAAGATCACCATCAAAAAGACGACACTTGAAAGGAGTTTCTGGCAGCTGACAATCGTTGCAGCCTGTCTTCTGCACATACCCATTTCACATAAAAACACTTCCAAACACTCTAGCCATTTCGCAATGCCATTTCTCAGGTCAACAAAAGTGTTAAAACCTGAAACACAAAAGAACCTAGGGGGGAAAAATGAACAATGATCATAGTTACATCGACCTAAATGCCATCAACCATGATCATTGTTCTATTGACCTAAATGCCATGAACCATGATCATTGTTCTATTGACCTTAAATGCCATGAACCATGATCATTGTTCTATTGACTAATGCCATGAACCATGATCAGAGTTCTATTGACCTAGATGCCATGAACCATGATCAGAGTTCTATTGACCTAGATGCCATGAACCATGATCAGAGTTCTATTGACCTAAATACCATGAACTATGATCAGAGTTCTATTGACCTAAATGCCATGAACTATGATCATAGTTCTATTGATCTAAATGCCATGAACCATGATCATAGTTACATTGACCTAAATGCCATGAACTATGATCATAGTTCTATTGACCTAAAAGCCATGAACCATGATCATAGTCGCATTGACCTAAATGCCATGAACCATGATCATAGTTCCATTGACCTAAATACCATGATCATAGTTACATTGACCTAAATACCAAGAATCATGATCATAGTTCTATTGACCTAAATACCATGATCATAGTTACACTGACATAAATGCCATGAACCATGATCAGAGTTCTACTGATATAAATGCCATGAACCATGATCATAGTTCCACTGACCTAAATACCATGATCATAGTTACATTGACCCAAATACCATGAACCATGATCATAGTTCTATTGACCTAAATACCATGATCATAGTTACATTGACCTAAATGCCATGAACCATGACCATAGTTACATTGACCTAAATGCCATGAACCATGATCATAGTCACACTGACCTAAATGTCATGAACCATGATCATAGTTATATTGACCTAAATGCCATGAACCATGATCATAGTTCAGACCTGCCAACCCCCTAAGACACCAATGAGTAAGAATTGAAGCTCAGTGAGGCAGAAATGTGTAATTTCTGAGAACTAAGAGTAATCAATCGCGACACTTACCTTTTCTCAAACAAACACGATGCGATGAATTTGTTCGCACAATTTTTGTGAACTTTACTTTTCTTCAAAAACAAGCTTTTCTTTTAAGTGTCACAAGAAATCTTTACAAATTATGAAAATGTAGAATACACTGGAAACACACACAAATCCCCTACACCACCATGGCATGGCACACCATGGCTTGATAGTGCGCCAGAAACAACCTCAAAAATGTTCTCCCCCTGTTGCTGACTCTGTGCATGTGGGGTTGGCTCAGCTCAGTGGCGTTTGTGTCATTTTTTAAGTATCGCACCACCCCAGGAAAGAATTTGTCCCCCCCCCCCCCCCCCCCTTCCTGACTTCCATCAGTCCCCAACACAAATGGTCCATTCTGCAGTCGAGATGCAGCAGCAGTTTGGGCTTCTATGGCAAGGGTTCTCACAATGTGTGTTGTCTTTGTTCGACCGCTCTTGAACAGTTTAGCGATCTCCGAATCTGAGAACGCTTCTTTAAAAAGCTGGGATGCATGGTCGGCTGCGCTAAGAGCGATTTGTGCTCGACGAAAAATCCGGCCACCAATGCTTCAGCCCGAATGACCCTTTTCCTCATTTCATCCTCTTTTGAGGTGTCTACAGTCTGAAAAACTATGTGATACTGGAAGAATTCGGCGTGTTAGATGAATCGATGTGCTTGCGTGACAAGGTGACGCTTCACATCCACTATCCCCCCATGGGAAATTGTGAAGTCCGACTCGCAAGTGGTACACTGTGCACAATTTACACCTTTAGCCGAAGGTCGTATGCTGGGGAACTTTTCCGAGTATTCTTTTCGGAACTTTTGACCAAGTTTTTTTCTTTTTCGCATCTTGTCCAGAACTTTCTACTCCACGTTTCGACATTTTCGTAGCTAAAACTTCAAAAGGATGCCAACTTCGATGAATGGTAAAGATGGTGAAATGAACTGCACATGACCGGAAACGCTTCTTGAAGATTACTGGTTATACGCACGGCGCCATGCGTGTCTGTACATAAGCCGATTTTTTCGTCCGTTTTTTTTTTGTTGTTGTTGAAAACTTTCAATGCGTAATTTTTGGGCTAAATGCGTAAGGGTGTAAGAATTATCACTTGGGCGTAATAAATTACGCGAAAATGCGTAATGGTTGGCAGGCCTGATAGTTATATTGACCTAAATATCATGAAACATGATCACAGTCACATTGACCTAAATGTCATGAACCATGATCATAGTTATATTGACCTAAATGCCATGAACCATGATCATAGTTCCATTGACCTAAATACCATGATCATAGTTACACTGACCTAAATGCCATGAACAACTTCTAATCAGAGGATCTTTCTTTGAAAATCTAACTGCAGTAATACTCACAAAGTATAACCAGTGGGTTTCTGGCATTATAATCAACGCACGTAGTAACAGCCAATCAACAACCAGCATTGTCTTGGCACCTACCAACACGTTCAAACAAACAAAACAGTAAAAAGAAGAAAGACCAAATTATCAAAATTTCTAATGCAGGTAAACTGAACATGCCGTCAAGGGAACTGAACATGCCGTCAAGGGATGGGCATGAATGGCCACAGTCATCACAGCAGACCTAAACACGATGTACCATCGATGCAAAACATCTGCTTCTTGCCATTAGCTAGGGCGCAGATAGTTAGCAATGACCGGAAACACCTCGGCTCCCTTCCTCTGAAGAGACAATAAAGTAGAACGGCACTAGATATGTTTGATTTGAACAGCTCAGCCTAGTATAAGGTGAACCCCACCCCCACCTCGCCCCAAAAAAGGGCTTGAAACACTTACAAAATACTCAGACGTGGCAGTGATGCGGGAACCTGAGAGCTGCTTGAAACGGAGGTCACAGGTCAACCTATCTCGAGGGCCAACTTTTCATTCCATCGTTCTAGTCAACCTGATTACTATCTGGACAAGAGAGAGACAAAAGAGTGACAGGTGACAATCCATGCATGATCATTCTGCAAGGCATGAAGACCGGGTCAGCAAGACGAGCACACAGCCACAGAAAGGAGGGGATTTCCAGGTGGTGGCAGCTCCTTCAGTGTACCAGCTTCCAACCTCCCCTTGGGACCAGGGGCACATCTGATAGGAGGGCTTGTGTGGCGGCTGCTGACCTCTAAAAGGTTAAAGGCTGAAGGGCCGTATCCGAACGGTTTTATGGGTGGAGAACCCCTGTGAGATTCCCTGTGTCTGGGGCACGGCACTTCAGTAAGAGTGATCCCACTCTTCTTCTTCCAACGCCTTATCCTTCCCTGAACTGAGTCAGGTACCCATGCGCGGCAGACGACATTTTCAAGCCGTGAAAATCAAACCCCATGTCTGGTTCAGACTCCCAGTTGTCAGCTTCACATCTGAATGCACAACCCACAGGACTACCAGTCCCTCTAACCTGGCAAAATGAAAGAATATCATCAGCCCATTTGGTTGTTGTTGGTGTTTCTTCCCTTCAATTTTGTGCAATGAACACACAGCTCAGCACAGCTGAGCCAGTCCTAAGTGTGACCAAGGTGTCCTATGCAATCCTGTAGATGGTTAAAGCACAATACTGCTTTAAAAAAAAAGGATTTCAATTCCTTGATAAAAGACATACTATGTGTCCAAGCATGCATATATAGTACAAAAAAAGGAAGTCATCCTATCTGGACACACCCCAATATACAATGTCTGAAATAAATCATATAAAAAAAGTCCACTCAAAAACATGTAAAACAGAACAGAGTTTATAAAACGGAAATCAGTGTCCTGTATTATCATCATGAACCAAAACATTCCTTTTGATTCCAATTCTCACAATAAAGCATTTTCTTCTTTTTTGGTTGGGAAAAAAACTGCACACAAAAAAAAAGGAAATGTGGCACCACTACAGAACCAATGAAAAAAATGAAAATAAAATTTCTTCAGATAACAAGGAAAGTACATACCATGGCTTGATCACACACATGCGTGCTGTGACGAAGTATGTGCTTCTTTACAACTGACGTCACACACAAAAAAAATCCACTAAACATTAAAACAAGATGGAAAAAAAGAGAGAGAGAGGACAAAAGAACACAAAGCTCCTGAGAGCACTTGCTGACACACACCCTGTTCATAAATTCAGCCAGGTAACAGACATGAGACCTGAGCAAGTGGAAAAAGCCTGAAAATTTTCAAAGGGTTGAGAAGCCCGCACATTACCTCCCCCGCTCCCCTCTCCTTAAAAGGCTCCAGCAGCAAAGGCATCAGGAGTTCAGGGGGTAAATCCTCCTGAAACTGTTGTAGTTCCAGACTTGCCAACTATTGTGAGTTTCACGACATGCTCACGTTATCTTTATGTTCCAACACTTCTTGAGGCCTGCAGCCTGGTCCATGTTTCTTGCACTTGCCCAAAGATTTTTTTTTTTTTCACCAAACGATGCTGGCGAAAGACAAATCCAGTTGGAATAAATCATGGACTGGATTGTGGAGTGGAAACCTGATGGTCTTAACATTACACATCCCCCCAACTTGTCTTTGCAGATTCATGCAAATCTCATAGTCATTGCCCTGAAGAGCTTGAAAGGCCTGAATCCAGGCTAAAACCTGCTCTAAAGTCTCGTGTCTGAGACATGCTAGCTCATCACAGGGCTTCAAGTGATCAGACTTAAAAAGGGAGGAAACTTAACAAAGTAAAAAGAAAACAGGCAGACATGCCTGTCAATGGACTCTGGGAACATGTCCCTCTCCCTCCCCTCCTCCTTGCCTCCCCCTTGAAATTTTTTTCAGAAGAAAAAAAAAACAACAGCTAAACTATGTGAAACCTAGAGCAATTAAACACAAATATGTTAATAAAAGGAAATCTTAAATGAGGTAGGGAACCGTAAACAGTCAATTACACACAAGTAGGGTAACTCTTGCTCCCATGATGAAATAAATACATGTCCATAACTCCAAACGAATGTTGCTTACGACCCCGAATCACCTAGCAGATATGACAGCACAGACCAAACAGAACAAACAAATAAATATCCCTGATGTGTATTTATTTCATCACGGGAGCAAGAGTTACCCTACTTGTTTGTGATTTAAATATTTGAACAACGGAAATGCCTGGGCTTGCTCTGAAATTCTTGTTCCACCGATTCATCTAGAACAGTTCTCCAACAGGCCCATGATTCTCTTTTGCACACAGTCTGCACAGTAACCACGGGAGAACACTGCAACAAATGGGGACACACAGCGTATATCTTCCTCTACATTTCTTCACTTTTTCTTCCTTTCTTCTTTTTGTTTTCATGACAATTATTGGGAGGGGGGAGGGAGGGGGTTGGGTAGGGGGATAAAAGCGTGCAGAGAATATGTTTCGAAAGGCAGAATACCTACAAATGGTGGAAATCTTAAACCCTGACACGTGGGGAAGAAAGAATGCCCAGTGTTGGTTGTTCTTTACATCCACACAGATGATAAAAAAACAAACAAACGAAAAACACCCAGCCATTTCATACCATGAGGATGCAGGGGAGAAAAAGCAGAGAATGCTGAGCTTGCTACGGTGCAAAGAAATTACCGCATTATCATGCGAAACACCAAAACTACCTAACAATCAGCTCTGGCAGGTGCCAAAAGCCATAATAATCTAGCTCACTTTGAATCCGCTCAAACACGACATGTCAGCGCCTCAGAACGGATGCATACTCTCTACACCAGACACATTTCTAAGATCAAAACTACATAACATCGACAGCTAGAACGTCGCAGAGCAGAAACAAAAAATATCCTGTATGCAAACAGCACTATTCCTCACACCACCGATGCCATGGTTCGCTGAACCTCACGTCATCAGCTGGACTTGTCTTTCCCGTTGGCCACTGACTGGGCGTTGGCCTTGGAGGGTGGTGCCTGGCCCCTGGCCCTGTAGGTCTTGATGTAAAAGTGGAGAAACATGACCAGAAAGATGACAGCGTAGAACCCGATCCAGTAGACGAAGAAGATGGGGTAGTTGCACTCCATGAACAGCAACTGGGCCGAGTGGATCGTCACTAGCACGAACTGGGTCTACACACACACACACACACACACACACACAACACACACACACACACACACAAATCAATGCAAACTTGTGTTTACATACACATACAAATCCATCCAGAAATCCGACACTGATGGAGGGGCCATGATAATGGAAGCAGCTACTGTTATCACCCTCTCTCTCTCCGCTGGCAATTTACCTGTTGCCACCCTAAAATATCCTGCAACTACAAGACAGCAACACTGTTCTTTGTTCAAGTACAAGACAGCAACACTGTTCTTTGTTCAAGTACAAGACAGCAACACTGTTCTTTGTTCAACTACAAGACAGCAACACTGTTCTTTGTTCAACTACAAGACAGCCAATCCTCCCCTAAACAATAAGTCATGGATTACAAGCCAGTCAGCAAATCAGCACTGGGATACACATACAAATCCATCCAGAAATCTGACACTGATGGAGGGGCCATGATAATGGAAACAGCTACTGTTATCCACCTCTCTCTCACACACACAGGACATGATCACTCCAGCATGACAGTCATCACATTGGCAGACCAAGTCCTGTTCTGAAAAAAAAAAAAAAAAAAAAAAAAAAACCCACTACACTACCATTTACAGATATGCAGTACATCATAATATGATTTCTGATCTCTTGCTACCCTGAAGCCCGCTGAACCTGGGATGTGGTGATGACAGTGCCATGCCTTCCCTTTGATTTGTCACTCCGAGCTTCCGAAACAAACAAAACAAAAATGTCAAAAGAAAAACTATTGAGAAGCTTCTAAATGCTGCAGAAAAACAAACAAGCAAACAAACAAAAGGTCAAACAGAGGACTGGAGAATGGACAGTCAGTGTCTGCTCTGGACAGTGTGGAAAATATTCACTACCTTGTTGCCAGATGAAAAAAAAAAAAAAAAAAACAGAGACAGAGAGAGAGAGAGAAAAAAAAAGCCGGCATGGTATAAATTCTAGGACAGAGTAAAATGTGCAAAGTCCTTGTTTAACAAAGACATAAGAATGGGCTACAAATGCAGAAACGAAAAAACAAAAAAAGAAAGAAAAGAAAGAACAGCAGACGAAAGTAACAGAGGAGAAAAAACACAGAACAGTGGGGTAAAGTGAGTTACAAAAAGGGGAAAATAACTTTTTAACAGTCTGCTCGGAGGTGGTGTTCTTCTTTGACCTAACGGTGACATACCACGAACAGATTTGTCACTGCATCAGGATGGACTACTTTTGTAAACAGTTTTTTTAGGATTCAGCAGATTTACACAAAAAGGACAGAAGATACAGACTACACTTTTGGCTTAACACTGATGTGTGATGACAAAGAAAGAAGAGCAGGCAAGGGAGACAAGCCACTCACAATCTGCATGGAGGTCATGTACTTCTTCCACCACAGGAAGCGGCTGAAGGCAGGGCCCAGCGCCGACAGTCCGTAGTACGTGTACATCATCAGGTGAATGAATGAGTTCAGCAAGGAATGGAATGTGCCAAACCCTCCTGTATACACACACACATACAAGTCTGTGCCAAACCCTCCTGTACACACACACATATATATACACACAAGTCTGTGCCAAACCATCCTGTATATACACACACACACACACATATACGCACAAGTCTGTGCCAAACCCTCCTGTATGCACGTATACACACAAGTCTGAGCGAAACCCTCCTGTACACACACACACACATATATATACCCTCCTGTACAAACACACATATATATATTATATACATACAAGTCCATGCCAAACCATCCTGTACACACACACACACACACACACACACACACATACACACAAGTCTGAGCGAAACCCTCCTGCACACACACACACACACACACACACACACACACACACGTCTGTGCCAAACCCTCCTGTACACACACACACACACACACATAAATATATATATATATATATATATATATATACACATACAAGTCTGTGCCAAACCCTCCTGTACACACACACACATGCATATATATGCACACAAGTCTGTGCCAAACCCTCCTGGACACACACACACACACAGAGATAGATATATATACACACACACACACACACACACACACACACACACACACACGTCTGTGCCAAACCCCCCCTGGACACACACACATATACACACAAGTCTGTGCCAAACCATTCTGTACACACACACACATATACACACAAGTCTGTGCCAACCCCCCCTGGACACACACACATACACACACATATACACACAAGTCTGTGCCAAACCATCCTGTACACACACACACATACATACAAGTCTGTGCCTAACCCTCCTGTACACACACACATATATATAGACACAATTCTGTGCCAAACCCTCCTGTACACACACACACACACAACACACACACATACACACAAGTCTGTGCCAAACCCTCCTGGACACACACATACACACACACACACACACACACACATAAGTCAAGTCTGTCTGTGCCAAACCCTCCTGTACACACACACACACACACACACACACACACACAAGTCTGTGCCAAGCCCTCCTGTAACACACACACACACATACACATATATACACACAACTCCGTGGCAAATCCTCCTGTGTACAAACACACACATATATACACACAAGTCACTACCATCTAGTCTGAGGAGCTAATTTCCTTTTTCAAAGTCTTTCCCCAAGGGCCCGATGAGACTTTTCTCAGGGGCTGAGGACCTAATTTTCAAAGACTTCCGCCCAACATGCTGAGGAGCTATTTCTCTTTTAAAGGACCCCTCCCACCCCCCCCCCACCCCCACCCCCCCCAAACCCCAAGGTCCAAGGAGCTCTTTCCTATGTTAAAGGACTTCTCTCTTTTTTTCTTTTTGTTTTTTAAGAGCTTTTCACAAGGGCCTGTGGAGCTAATTTCTGTTTATAAAGAGAGTAAAACCAGAATTACTGGGCCATGAAAGAACAAGCAAATTACAAACATGACGCATTTCAACCTATTGGGTCTCCTTCTGGCAGGACAAATATTGCACCTGGATCAAAAAGATAAATAACTTTTCATCCTGCGTTTTCTTTTTCTTTTTTTTCTTTTGTTAGCGTTGTCGTTGTGCCTGAAGTTTGTTCAATGTTATTTGTCCACCCACCTGGTCGAAACTTGCTGGGTTTGTTCTGTAATTTGTGTGTTCCTTCGTTTGGTGGCCCTATAATTCTGTTTTTACTCTTGATTTAATTTCCGCCTGCAGTCATCCAAATCTGAAACCACCTTTTCATTAAAGTATGAATGAGTCATGTGTACGGGTCTGTCTTTGAGACTGTGCGTGTGTGTGTGTGCTTGTGCATGTATGCATGCGCGCATGCACGCTTGTGTGCTTCTGCTGTTTATGTGTGTGTCTGTGAGTGTGCATGCGCACGTTTGTCTCTGGTGTGTGTGTGTGTGTGTGTGTGTGTGTGTGTGTGTGTGTGTGTATGTATGTGTAAGCGCGTGCATATGTGTCTGTGTATGTGCAGGTGTGTGTGTGTGTGTGTGTGTGTGTGTGTGTGTGTGTGTGTGTGTGTGTGTGTGTGTAGTTTGTGTGTGTACATATATGCGTGCATGCCTACTTGAGCATGAGTGAGAACACATGCATGCATTCAAGTCTGCAAGCAAGACAGACACTGAGACAGACAGACAGAGAGACAGACAAATGTACCTGGGACCAGTTTGACTCCAAACCACCAGGAGATGGGCATGATGCCATGATGGAACACGTGAAGGAACGTCACCTGGCTGAACTTTTTCCGCATGATGAAAAACACCTGTACACACACCACATTGTACACCTGTAAACCCACCAACATGTAACACCTGTACACACTCCAACATGTAACACCTGTACACACTCTGACATGTAACACCTGCAAACACACCAACATGTGACACCTGTACACACACCACATTGTAACACCTGTAAACCTACCAACATGTAACGCCTGTACACAAACCAACATGTAACACCTGTAAACCCACCAACATGTAACACCTGTAAACCCACCATGTAACACCTGTAAACCCACCAACATGTAACACCTGTACACACTCCAACATCAAAAAACACATCAACATGTAACAAACACACATGTAACACCTGTGCACACACCTACATGTAACACCTGTGCACACCCACATGTAACACCTGTGCACACCCACATGTAACTCCTGTGCACACACCTACATGTAACACCTGTACACACCCACATGTAACACCTGTGCACACACCTACATGTAACACCTGTACACACACCAATATGTTAGCCATAACTGAACAAATGTACACACACAAACATATAATCTGTATGGATATACATCAGCATGCAACTCATGACAAAATACCTTCATACACATATATATATACCTGAACAAGTACCCCAGAGCAAAACACCTGTACACACACACGCTACCACACGTACCCATACCAAATGCCTGTAGACAAACAATACACCAACATGTCACTCATCGACAAAATACCTGCTCAATTAAACACACAAAGACATACACGCAAAGATACACACCAATAAGTAACCAGTAAAAAAATACCTGCTCACTTACACACACACACACACACACACACACACACACACACACACACGATCAAATACAAGCTCACTCACAAACACACATACGCAAGCATGCTCACACATCCCAACATGTAACCCATGATGAAATATCTACTCACTCACATCTCTCTCTCTCTCACACACACACACACACACACACACACACCACACACACACACACACACACATGATCAAATACAAGCTCACTCACATATGCATGCATGCTCACATATCCCAACATGTAACCCATGATGAAATATCTACTCACTCATACACTCTCTCGCTCGCTCACTCTCTCTCTCTCTCTCAGACACACACACACACACACAATCAAATACAAGCTCACTCACAAACACGCACACATGATCAAATACAAGCTCACTCACAAACACACACATGCATGCATGCTCACACATCCCAACATGTAACCCATGATGAAATATCTACTTACTCATACACTCTCTCACTCTCTCTCTCACACACACACACACACACACACACACACACACACACACACACACACACACACACACACACAGAGGATGAAATACAAGCTCACTCACAAACACACACATGCATGCATGCTCATATGTAACCCATGATGAAATATCTACTTACTCTCTCTCTCTCTCTCTCTCTCTCTCACACACACACACACACACACACACACACACACACACACAGAGGATGAAATACAAGCTCACTCACAAACACACATCATGCATGCATGCTCATATGTAACCCATGATGAAATATCTACTCACTCATACATTCACTCTCTCTCTCACACACACACACACACATCTCTCTCTCTCTCTCTCTCACACACACACACAATCAAATACCAGCTCACTCACAAACACACATACGCAAGCATGCTCACACATCCCAACGTGTAACCCATGATGAAATATCTACTCACTCACTCTCTCTCTCACACACACACACACACACACGATCAAATACAAGCTCACTCACATATGCATGCATGCTCACATATCCCAACATGTAACCCATGATGAAATATCTACTCACTCATACACTCTCTCGCTCACTCTCTCTCTCTCTCTCTCACACACACACACACACACACACACACACACACACACGATCAAATACAAGCTCACTCACAAACACACACACATGATCAACCAACTTGATGATACTTTCTGCACTGTGATTCTTAGGGTGGCTAATATTCAGCACACCCTGTGCACGGCCATATCAGTGCTGACATTTGCCTGAGTGGAGCATACTGTTCCAATGAACCAGTCACCAAAGCGCAGTCAGTGGTCAGCACTGCCAACCTTCCGAAGTGACAATCCAGGAACTTTGAGAGGAAGGGGCTGGGGTGGGCTGAAGAGAGGGCAGTTCAGCTTTTGACTCAAAACGCTTCTAACCCCTTTGCTTTTCAGCTGACGTCTGAAGGGTTTGAAGAAAATGTGTCTTCCATGTGTACAGGGTGGTGCGAAGTAGGTTGACAATCGACATTACCATTTATTAGTGTAAAGGACTCCCAGCCGGGAGTTCGTGGGTTCTATTCCCATCAGAGCCATGAGAGATTTTTCTGCCCCCAACTGGCTCCTACTCAGAGTTGAGTTTGCTACGGGCTCAGCAGGGAAGACTGGAACTACACAGTTGAGTTTCATCCACTTAGTGGATGCATCTCTGAGAGTGTTGCTCAAATTTCCTGACCAACATTGCATGTGTCTGTATCTCTCGAGCCTGGGTGACGCCGGGATATATTATGAAAGTAAGCGCAGAGTACAGTCCTGTCATGCAGTCTCAGACCAGAATGAAAATCCGTAGCATCATCTTCATCATTCTCATTCTCAGCAATCAGCATAGAAAAAGTCTCGAATTCTGTGGCCGTTCAGTTCAAGACACAAAAAAAAAACGTCTTTTTTTTTTTTCTTGTAATTTGTTCCTTTTGTCAGGTGGAATAATAATCACTTTTAATTCATATTTTTTGTTTGTTGCTTTTTTCTTTTTCTTTTTTTTTTAACCAAGAGATGCGCCCAATACTCAAAAGCATCTTATTTCTGGATGATTTAAGATTATTTGTTTATATTCAATATTAAGAATTGCATTTTACATTCTGAAGGTCTTACTTCGTAAACAAAAAAAAATTCTTTTCCTTGTTTTTCTCTCTTTTATATTTAAGAAAGTCAAGAGATGTATCTAATGTTCCAAAGCATCTCTCCTCTAGATGACTTTTTTTTTTCAATTAATTATCAAGAAATGCATCTTGTATTAAAAGGTGTCTTGGTTCTGTATGGAACATTTTCTTCTATGAGAAATCATGAGACATATCTTATTTCTGGGTGAAATAAGTTTTTATTTGCTTTAATGAAAAATCAAAAGATGAATCATGTACTTGAAAGAGACTTCTTTCTGATTGGAACAGTTCTTTCATATATCAAGAGGAGCAACTTCTTTTTTTTTTCGAATCAAGAGATACAATTCTTTTTTTTTCTTTTTTTCAGATCAAGAGGTGTAACTTCAGAGTATTCCAAAGCGTCTCATTTCTGGAGGAAATAAGTTTGTTTGATTGTTGGTTAGTTTTTTGTTTTTTTTAATATAGAACGAATGTACTGCTTTGTGTGAAAAGAATTATTAAAATACCGGAATTAAATCCACTAGGAGTACTGGATAATAACCAGACCAGGACAAAGTGTTAAGCGCCTTTCGACCCTACAATATTTTTCAAAGATTTACAATACAAAGCAAACATTCAGACTCATCTGAGCAAGTGTTTTCGGAATACAAGTATACTCCAAAGCCTCTCATTCCTGGATGAAATAGTGTTGTCATTGTTGTGGTCAAAAACGAAGACGTGGACATTTTATGAAAAGCAACTTTTGTGTGTGTGTGTGTGTGTGTGTGTGTGTGTGTGTGTGTGTGTGTGTATGTGTGTGTGTTGCCTGTGTGTGTGCATGCCTGTGCGCGCGCGCTGGTGCGTGCATGCTTGTGCACGCGTTAGAGCGCACACGCACCCACGCGTGCGTGCATGCAAGTGTGCGTGCGTACGTGTGTGCATGTGTGTGTATGTATGTGTGTGAATGTGTGTGTGTGTTTGCGTGCGTGCGTGTGTGTGTGTGCGAGTCCGTAGAGTTCACACTAAAATCTAAAGCAACTTACTTAAAGATGTGGAGGGGGAAAAACTGGAGGAGGAAGGGGGTTAGAGGGAAAGAGTTCAGTAAGATAAGCACAAAGACAGAGATACAGACAGAGGGACAGAAAGACAGACAGTGAGAAATGGAGAAAGAGAGAGAGAGAGAGAGAGAGAGAGAGAGAGAGAGAGAGAGAGAGAGAGAGAGAGAGAGAGGAAAAGGGAGAGAGAAGGGGAGGAAAGGAAAGAGAGAGGGAGAGAGACAGAGGAAGAGAAATGGAGAAAGAGGGTGAGGAGACAGACAGAGAGGGAGAGAAATGGAGAAAGAGGGTGAGGAGACAGACAGAGAGGGAGAGAAATGGAGAAAGAGGGTGAGGAGAGAGACAGAGAGGGAGAGAAATGGAGAAAGAGGGTGAGGAGAGAGACAGAGAGGGAGAAAAATGGAGAAAGAGGGTGAGGAGAGAAACAGAGAGGGAGAGAAATGGAGAAAGAGGGTGAGGAGAGAGACAGACAGAGAGGGAGAGAAATGGAGAAAGAGGGTGAGGAGAGAGACAGAGAGGGAGAAAAATGGAGAAAGTGGGTGAGGAGAGAAACAGAGAGGGAGAGAAATGGAGAAAGAGGGTGAGGAGAGAGACAGAGAGGGAGAGAAATGGAGAAAGAGGGTGAGGAGAGAGACAGACAGAGAGGGAGAGAAATGGAGAAAGAGAGTGAGGAGAGAGACAGACAGAGAGGGAGAGAAATGGAGAAAGAGGATGAGGAGACAGACAGAGAGGGAGAGAAATGGAGAAAGAGGGTGAGGAGAGAGACAGAGAGGGAGAGAAATGGAGAAAGAGGGTGAGGAGACAGACAGAGAGGGAGAGAAATGGAGAAAGAGGGTGAGGAGAGAGACAGAGAGGGAGAGAAATGGAGAAAGAGGGTGAGGAGAGAGACAGAGAGGAAGAGAAATGGAGAAAGAGGGTGAGGAGAGAGACAGAGAGGGAGAGAAATGGAGAAAAGAGGGTGAGGAGAGAGACAGAGAGGGAGAGAAATGGAGAAAGAGGGTGAGGAGACAGACAGAGAGGGAGAGAAATGGAGAAAGAGGATGAGGAGAGAGACAGACAGAGAGGGAGAGAAATGGAGAAAGAGGGTGAGGAGAGAGACAGAGAGGGAGAGAAATGGAGAGAAGAGGGTGAGGAGAGAGACAGAGAGGGAGAGAAATGGAGAAAGAGGGTGAGGAGAGAAACAGAGAGGGAGAGAAATGGAGAAAGAGGGTGAGGAGACAGACAGAGAGGGAGATTCAGATTCAGATGTTTTATTCTTACAGGCCTTGGCCCCTCAGAAGGGGGATATACATGAACATAACAAAGTCGCTTTACAAAACTAATAATAATAATTACAATGCACAAATGCTTCGCCGTTTGAAAGCTTTGAATAAAAATGCTGCGAACTGCTTTACAGTGTTTTCATTTGCAGATGACATTAACAAAATAAGCTTGAATAAGCAAGGTCTTGTATAAAATTTTGGGGAAATAAACTTTTCTCTTATATCTTGTAACTCTGGACAAGTTAATGCAAAATGTACTTCATCTTCTCTTGACTGTCGACATAATGGACACAGCAGACCAGAGGCATTTACTTGTCTATAACGGCAGTGATGAACAAGAATATCAGAAACACCAACTCTAAATTTTGTCATCACAAACTTCAAGTGCCTGTCCATGGTCATTGACATATAC
Organism: Conus canariensis; assembly: GCA_033310375.1. NCBI lineage: Eukaryota > Metazoa > Mollusca > Gastropoda > Neogastropoda > Conidae > Conus > Conus canariensis. The sequence continues at coordinate 63,670,722 of CM065719.1, read as the reverse complement.
GTTGGCAGAGAATGCACATCAATAAATGTTCTATAGAAACTAAACCTGTCACTATTCTGAACATGAAAATTGAGAAAGAGGGTGAGAGAGACAGAGAGGGAGAGAAATGGAGAAAGAGGGTGAGGAGACAGACAGAGAGGGAGAGAAATGGAGAAAGAGGGTGAGGAGAGAGACAGACAGAGAGGGAGAGAAATGGAGAAAGAGGGTGAGGAGAGAGACAGAGAGGGAGAGAAATGGAGAAAGAGGGTGAGGAGAGAGACAGAGAGGGAGAGAAATGGAGAAAGAGGGTGAGGAGAGAGACAGACAGAGAGGGAGAGAAATGGAGAAAGAGGGTGAGGAGAGAGACAGACAGAGAGGGAGAGAAATGGAGAAAGAGGGTGAGGAGAGAGACAGAGTGTGAGAGAAATGGAGAAAGAGGTGAGGAGAGAGACAGAGAGGGAGAGAAATGGAGAAAGAGGGTGAGGAGAGAGACAGAGAGGGAGAGAAATGGAGAAAGAGGGTGAGGAGAGAGACAGACAGAGAGGGAGAGAAATGGAGAAAGAGAGGGGGAGGAGAGACAGACAGAGAGGGAGAGAAATGGAGAAAGAGGGTGAGGAGAGAGACAGACAGAGAGGGAGAGAAATGGAAGAAAGAGGGTGAGGAGGACAGACAGAGAGGGAGAGAAATGGAGAAAGAGGGTGAGGAGAGAGACAGAGAGGGAGAGAAATGGAGAAAGAGGGTGAGGAGAGAGACAGAGAGGGAGAGAAATGGAGAAAGAGGGTGAGGAGAGAGACAGAGAGGGAGAAAAATGGAGAAAGAGGGTGAGGAGAGAGACAGACAGAGAGGGAGAGAAATGGAGAAAGAGGGTGAGGAGAGAGACAGAGAGGGAGAGAAATGGAGAAAGAGGGTGAGGAGAGAGACAGACAGAGAGGGAGAGAAATGGAGAAAGAGGGTGAGGAGAGAGACAGAGAGGGAGAGAAATGGAGAAAGAGGGTGAGGAGACAGACAGAGAGGGAGAGAAATGGAGAGAAAGAGGGTGAGGAGAGAGACAGAGAGGGAGGAGAGAATGGAGAAAGAGGGTGAGGAGAGAGACAGAGAGGGAGAGAAATGGAGAAAGAGGGTGAGGAGGAGAAGAGACAGAGAGGGAGAGAAAATGGAGAAAGAGGGTGAGGAGAGAGACAGAAGAGGGAGAGAAATGGAGAAAGAGGGTGAGGAGAGAGACAGAAGAGAGGGAGAGAAATGGAGAAAGAGGGTGAGGAGAGAGACAGAGAGGGAGAGAAATGGAGAAAGAGGGTGAGGAGAGAGACAGACGAGAGGGAGAGAAATGGAGAAAGAGGGTGAGGGAGACAGACAGAGAGGGAGGAGGAGAAGGAGAAAAGAGGGTGAGGAGAGAGACAGAGAAGGGTAGAGAAAAGGAGAGAAATGAGAAAGAGGGTGAGGAGAGAGACAGACAGAGAGGGAGAGAAATGGAGAAAGAGGGTGAGGAGAGAGACAGAGAGGGAGAGAACAGAACCAGACTAACAACAGGAAGCTTTGTGAGACGGGAGGGCTTCAGTAGACACTCGAAAAGAAACCAACCAGGATCCCCCCTCTCTTCCCAACGCCCCCACCCCCACACCTCCCTGTCCCCCTCCTCATCTCTTGACAAACTTAGCAGCGGCAGCCTAAGAAAGGCAGACAGTGACAGGTGCAGCCACATACCGTGTCCAGGAGTTCGATGAACTTGGAGAAATAGAACCACCAGCACACACGCGCCATCTGTACAGGCAGACACCGGGTTTCAATCAGGGAAGAAAAGACAGCCCCACCCCCCCACCCCCCACCCCCCCCCTTCTGTTGCACAGTGTAATGTCTACACAGAAACTAGAGTCAACTGCTGCTGACAAAAAAACTGGTTCTTTTTTTTTCTCCATCTTTCACAAGCACACATGACCAAAAGGGCACGCAGAAGAGGGCAGACCTCTGCCAAACTTAAAAGATCAATCTGATTTCCCCCACAGGAAGCCACAGGACACGTTGACTAAAAGAGTTACTTCCCAGGAACTTTTTCTTTTAAGAAATTCAAAAAACATAAAATGTTAATGTTTCTTGCAAAAAAGATAAATCTCATTTCCGCCACAGGAGGCAACAGGACACGTTGACTAAAAGAGTTACTTCCCATTAAGTTTCCCTTTTTAGAAATTAAAAAAAAACACCATAAAATGTCAATGTTTATTGCACACACAAAAATATGGTTTAACATTCCATGAACACAATTTATCACTTTAGGACAGTTGTCTTCAAAGTGTTAATGTTCACAGTGAAATTTGCAGTAACCTTTAAGACAAAGGATCCTGGATGCATTATGTGATCCACATTCACAAAAAGTATCCAAAATGCCAAAAACATCATAGGTTCATCCTTGAAAAACATTCTGTGTCTCCACCAAGCTTGTTGGTTCAATAGTGTTGACATATTCTTGCTGCCAGACAAACAACCAATCACGCAGGCACCAACAGTGTTCAGAGCACAAGACAGAACAACAACAAAAAGCAGTGAAGCAGTGAAAACCGAGTCTGTGCGGAAGTAACCTACCCTCAGCGCTTGTGGGGAGTTGGAGTAGTCCACAGGCTGACAGCCCAGGCTGTAGCCAGCCAGCCAGCCAGACAGCAGAAACTGAAACCACCCCCAACACTCCATGGTCATCCTCCCACCAGGTATCTACAGTGTCCACAGACCATCAGTCTCCCCAACACTCCATGGTCATCCTCCCAACAGGTATCTACAGTGTCCACAGACCATCAGTCTCCCCAACACTCCACAGTCATTGTCCAACAGAAATCTACACTGACCACTGACCATAAGTCTCCCCAACACTCCACAGTCATTGTCCAACAGAAATCTACACTGACCACTGACCATCAGTCTCCCCAACACTCCACAGTCACTGTCCAACAGAAATCTACACTGACCACTGACCATCAGTCTCCCCAACACTCCACAGTCATTGTCCAACAGAAATCTACACTGACCACAGTCCATCAGTCTCCCCAACACTCCACAGTCATTGTCCAACAGAAATCTACACTGACCACTGACCATCAGTCTCCCCAACACTCCACAGTCACTGTCCAACAGAAATCTACACTGACCACTGACCATCAGTCTCCCCAACACTCCACAGTCATTGTCCAACAGAAATCTACACTGACCACAGTCCATCAGTCTCCCCAACACTCCACAGTCATTGTCCAACAGAAATCTACACTGACCACTGACCATCAGTCTCCCCAACACTCCACAGTCATTGTCCAACAGAAATCTACACTGACCACTGACCATCAGTCTCCCCAACACTCCACAGTCATTGTCTAACAGGTATCTGCAGTGTCCACTGACCATCAGTCTCCCCAACACTCCACAGTCATCCAACAGATATCTACAGTGACCACTGTGACTCCATCAGTCTCCCCAACACTCCACAGTCATTGTCCAACAGATATCTACACTGACCACTGACCATCAGTCTCCCCAACACCCCACAGTCATTGTCCAACAGATATCTACACTGACCACTGACCATCAGTCTCCCCAACACTCCACAGTCATCCAACAGATAGCTACAGTGACCACTGTGACTCCATCAGTCTCCCCAACACTCCACAGTCATTGTCCAACAGAAATCTACACTGACCACTGACCATCAGTCTCCCCAACACTCCACAGTCATTGTCCAACAGAAATCTACACTGACCACTGACCACCAGTCTCCCCAACACTCCACAGTCATTGTCCAACAGAAATCTACACTTACCACTGACCATCAGTCTCCCCAACACTCCACAGTCATTGTCCAACAGAAATCTACACTGACCACTGACCATCAGTCTCCCCAACACTCCACAGTCATTGTCCAACAGAAATCTACACTGACCACTGACCATCAGTCTCCCCAACACTCCACAGTCATTGTCCAACAGAAATCTACACTGACCACTGACCATCAGTCTCCCCAACACTCCACAGTCATTGTCCAACAGAAATCTACACTGACCACTGACCATCAGTCTCCCCAACACTCCACAGTCATTGTCCAACAGAAATCTACACTGACCACTGACCAGTCTCCCCAACACTCCACAGTCATTGTCCAACAGAAATCTACACTGACCACTGACCATCAGTCTCCCCAACACTCCACAGTCATTGTCCAACAGAAATCTACACTGACCACTGACCATCAGTCTCCCCAACACTCCACAGTCATTGTCCAACAGAAATCTACACTGACCACTGACCAGTCTCCCCAACACTCCACAGTCATTGTCCAACAGAAATCTACACTGACCACTGACCATCAGTCTCCCCAACACTCCACAGTCATTGTCCAACAGAAATCTACACTGACCACTGACCATCAGTCTCCCCAACACTCCACAGTCATTGTCCAACAGAAATCTACACTGACCACTGTCCATCAGTCTCCATCCTCATTCTCACCCAGCGTCCTCAGTCTCACAGAATCATTGCCAAAAAAGGAGAGACATGTCAACAACAACAACAACAAAATTGTGAGGCCATCCGTGCCCTGCTCTCAAGGTAGTGTCTTTCGTTTGAATTCATGCTCCATGTCAATGCTTAGTGTGTCCAGTTTCACCGTATCTGGGGGCCAGTCAATATCCCTTGAGATCTGTCTGTAGTAAAGTCTGACTCTAGAGATGGGACAAGAGTCGGGGAGGGAGGGGGGGGGGGATCTTAACACACACACACACACACATACACATACACACACTCATACACATACATACACACTCACACGCACACATACACACACACACATACATACACACACACTCATACACATACATACACACTCATACACACACATACCACACACACACACACACACACACACACACACACACACACACACACACACGTACCTCCACAAAGCAGAAGGTGGACATGCCGACCATGGCGATGTTGTAGACGAGGAGGATGCGGCGCATCTCAATGGGCTTGCGGCCCTGCATGATGGTGGGACCCAGAGCCACGAATACAAAGTACGCCAAGCAGATCAGGAAACTGGGCCAGGGAGAGTCCATCATGAACCAGTCCGCCACTCGGGGATCTGCACAACAACCAGCTTCAGTTCCATCAAGCGGAATACATGTGGAATAGTCCATCCAGGCAACACCACAGTTGAAACGCCACAGACCAGCATTGCACACACATAAACGAAAACAAAACAAACGAAATCACTGGGGGAGAAAGTTAGAAGGGAAAGGGGGTACATACATATCAACCTTTTAACGACCAATCCATCCCTATGCCATTTTCCTGGAACTCACGATCCACCTATTGAAAATGACCAAGGCTCCCACTGACATGCTTTGAGCACATTATGATGCACACACTACCTTTTGAAAATAAGCTTCAGTATCATGAACACTTCAAAACTGAAACATACTCACTTAAGTATTCTTCTGCTGTGTCTTTAACTACAGTACTTCCAAGTTTGCTGCATGAGCCTTTGAATCATGAAGTCCTGACTGACTGTTGCCAGTCCATGCCAAATCCAAAGAGACCAAGTTCATTTCTTGACACAGCCAAACACAGACAGCCCTGGGCCCAGAACATCTAAAAACAGAATGTGCAAGAAAAACCATCCTGCTTTGGATACTTGGCTGAAAAGTAAGTGAAACCTTTTCTGATGTGCAATGACGACCTTTTTTTCCTTTTCTTTCTTTCTTTCTTTTTGAATGAGTGCTACACTGCGGTCAGAATACTGCTAGAGAAAAAGAAAAAAAACCAACACTGAACTGCCAGTGGAAGCCCCGAATACAGCAATTCATTTTCATACTGGTGAATTCCAAGGGAGGAGATGAGTGGTATAGGACTGTCACCCATCTCTTCCAGCCTCTGCAGGGGCCGTCTGCAGTGTGCCTCCACACAATCCAAATAAATTTTTTTTCCCCTTTTCACTTCATAGCATTAAACAGTGTTGTAGCAACAAAAACGGTGACACAGAACACTGCATTTAAAATGACTGTGGATAATTTAATGAACCCAGCAACACTGAATCAACAATGACAATTTAGACATCAGTCATAGACTATACAGGTGTTCAAACAATTTGGACAAGAGGAACTGACTTAGGTGACCTAGCGGTGACCAGTTGGTGCTGATGCTTGAATCTTTACACTGAAGACGAGTGACCAGAATGGTCAGCTATAAACATCAACAATGCACAGATATATGCACATCCCATGTAACCACTACTTGATTCTTATATAAAACAAGTAAGATTTAGACTGTTAGGGCTTTGGGGGCCCATTGTTTACTCCAACCTGCTAATCATGAAAAAAGCGGGAGGTAGAGGGGGTGCACTTTGAGATTGAGTTAATGGAACTTAGGACATACCCTTTATGATGAACCGCATCATTGTCCAGAAGCCGCATCTTTTTCTGTGAAAAACAATGTGAGAAATTCCCACCTTCAGGAGGTCAGCAAACTAAAGCTATTCCAAATCTGGGCAATGTAAATAAGAAACTTGACTACCTGCAATAACTGTACCTGACTAAAGATTAAATTGGATATGTCCACCAAACCTTCAAGAACCTGCTAGACCTGTGCCCACAGATGACACACTGATCAGACACTCAACAACCTGCTACAACTGTGCCCACAGATGACACACTGATCAGACACTCAACAATCTGCTACAACTGTGCCCACAGATGACACACTGATCAGACACTCAACAACCTGCTACAACTGTGCCCACAGATGACACACTGATCAGACACTCAACAACCTGCTACAACTGTACCCACAGGTGTTACACTGATCAGACACTCAACAACCTGCTACAACTGTGCCCACAGATGTTACACTGATCAGACACTCAACAACCTGCTACAACTGTACCCACAGGTGTTACACTGATCAGACATTCAACAATCTGCTACAACTGTGCCAACTGATGACACACTGATCAGACACTCAACAACCTGCTACAACTGTGCCCACAGATGACACACTGATCAGACACTCAACAACCTGCTACAACTGTGCTAACAGATGACACACTGATCAGACACTCAACAACCTGCTACAACTTTGTCAACAGATATTACACTGATTGGACACTCAACAACTAGCTACAGCTGTGCCCACTGAGGGCAGCACCTTCACTCACCTGCCTTCTCCATCACCTGGTCATACATGAGCACAGCCTGGGTAATAATGCCCGCCATGGTCATCCACGATCAGTTCTGCCGCTCTCTCTGCCTTTCAGATTGTCTCAGCCTTCTTGCTGTAGAGAAGTAGTACCGTATTTCTCTGCTGACGGCCGTCACTGGCTTTCACTTGGTGTCACAGCCACTGTCGCTGTCGCTTGGTAATCCTGGCCACTGTCACCTGGAATCACCAAGTTATAACCTGCTGTTGTCAGCAGCACAACTGTAACGACCAGCAAGTGGAACACTGAAGACTACTGTCAATGTCTCGACTGTCACTTACTCACAGCAGCCCTCAATGCTCTACAGTACACTCCCTCAATTGTTCAGTCACAAAAAACTTGTTCACCTACTGCCAAAATTCAGGTTCAGAGTTTGTCACTTAACTACAACACTATTTTGAGCCAGTCAGCTTTCCAATGTTTCATTTGCAGATCTGTCTACCCTAAAACTGCTTTCGGTGTACTTGTCGACAAAAATGAGCGTATTTTCTACAAAAAGTGCACACAAAATTCCAAATTTCTGTAAAATCAGGAAATAGGAGGGAGAAGGGAGGGTCCTTCATTTTGTTTTCATCTACCATCACATTTCAGATGCTTCTTGCCAGTAGCTGATCTTGCACTGACTATGTATGGTAAAACAGGTTCTTTCTAATCCAAATTACTTTCAAGCTTGATTCATCAGCATACTTTGGCACTATTCATGCTCTCTCGATGGTTTTATCAACATTACAGGCCATGTTGTCGAAAAACGGATGCTGCAAAATGCGATTTCGTGCGCAGAAGTTAGCAAGAGTTGTCACTCTTCAGTCAAAAGCTCCACCACAGTTATTTTCCACAAGTTTAATTACCAATCAAGAACTTTGTCTCCAGAATTTTCTTTGACATATTTCTTTTCAATTTGTCGTATTCATTGTATTTTTGCCCAACATGTGTACAAAATTCGACAAAATCGTATGGTTAAACAGGTCTGCACTTGCCATAACTCCACCATCACCTTCTCAGCTCTCAGGATACAGCTGCACACAAACTGATGAGAACTGATGTCATTTAATAATATCGACAATCCTATGTTGTACACATTACTAAAAACTTGTTTAATTTCACTTTGTGTGAACTCATTTTCTTATTCATCTTATCCAAACTTCAACAAATATTAACAAATTGATCCCTACCATTAAAAACATACATCATAGCCTCAAGATGCAGTCACAGTTGCTTTATCTCAAAATGTTCACACAGATAAATATATTATTGCATACCTGACTGTCAAAAATCTACATTTTCTTATAAAAGAATTCTCAACTCTGCTTACAGTGCTCCAATTCTGCTTGTTTGGACAAATATAATACTTTTGGTCAGTGCAGTATCAGAAGGTACACAAGAAAAAGGTCAATGTTCATGAACAAATGTATTCATGACTACAAAACCTTTTATTAAAAGCAAAAATGGAATAACTGAGCCGCCAAAGGAAGGAACAAATTACAGAACACCCTGTGCACTTTGACCTGCTGGGTCTCAGGCAGGACAAACAACATTCAAAAGACCAGCCGCCATGGCAAAGTGGTGAACATTGCAGGGTCCCAGTTCGGAGGCTATAGGTTTAATTTTTCTGCTCAAATGGGCAGAGCTGAGTTTGCTGTAAAATCACAGTCGAGTTTCATACACTTAATGGATACATCTCTAAGAGTGTTGCTAAAATTTTCTGACCAGCATTGCAGATGTCTGTACCTCTGGGGCCTGGTTCACACCAGGACACATTATGAAAGTAAGCATAGAGTACAGCCCTGTCTTGCAGTCTCAGACCAGAATGGAAATCTGTAGCACCATGATCAACATCCTTGTCTTTCTCAATCAGCATTTTATACATAATGGTTCCAGTTATGTGGCTCTTCATGCCCTCTCTAATGGTAACTATGTTTCAGCTGCATCGCCACATTTAACTCCATGGTTTGATTCTGCCCGGGTCACTGGTATTAACAAATTCATGGGGACTGACTGTCCTAGGGTGAACATGGAGGCACCCTCCAGAAGGATAGCTAACTCACGTTAACTTTGCAACCAAGTAATTACTGTTGAACAATTAAGTAGTGGGGGAAAACAAGTGCAGGTTAACAATTCTTCCATCATTATAGTAATGACTTGGCAAAGATTTGAAATTCAAAACAAAACAAAACAAAAAAAAGGGGGGTGGGGGGTGGGGGTGGGGGTGGGGGTTGAAGATGAAGAAAATGGGAAAATATATACATCTCAAATATGAAAACCCTTCACTAGCTGCATGAGGGAACCACCACAATCCCTCTCCAAGGCAGATCTATATGCATTGCCTGCTCCTAGGCCTTTCGTCCGCTGGATCGGACTCATCAGGGAGACACGGCTAATTGTGTCTGTGCTCTTGGCGTCAAATAGAGACACACCACAGTCCGTAATTCTGTGGTGTTCTCACCACCAAGGGTTCAAAAAAGAATCCAACAGCACCCCTAAAGCAGCCAGCGAAAGGTAGTAATTATTGTTATCAGAAAGGTAGGTTGGTGCTGTCCTGCGTTTGTTGGATCAGAAAAGGCACCACTGACCACCACCGCTCGGCCGCAGCACAGTGCCTCCTCTGGTGGGTTGCCTCAAGATGACTTGACATGACTGCTCCCTGAGGATTGCTGATGCTGGGGTGAAATGTGCCAGGCTGACAGTGGACAGGGGGAGGGGCTGGCGGAATTGGGAGCAGCATTGGGAGCAGCGTTGGGGGATGGAATTTCACCTTGAAAAATGTCATGTCCTTACCTGTTCAACATCAATAAATCCCATCAACTTCAACTACAAATTAAAAGGACACACTCTCGATCACGCCGACAGCTCGAAATATCTTGGCATCAACATAAGAAGCAACCTCAACTGGAAAGATCATGTAACAAGAGTCACCAACAAGGCCGACAGCATGGTAGGCTTCCTGAAAAGAAATCTGAAGACATCCAACAAAACCACCATAACCAATGCTTACCTAACCCTTGTATGCCCACACCTAGAGTATTGCTCATCAGTTTGGAGCCCGTACAAAGTAGGTCAAAAGAAAAAGAAAAAGATTGAAATGGTGCAAAGAAGAGAAACACGTTATGTATGAAATGACTATGGTTGGACCAGCAGCGTAACATCCATGCTGCAAGAACTAGGATGGGAACCCCTTGAATCATGGTGAAACAGGCAGAGGCTAATCTTCATGTACAAGATCGTTCATGGCACTGTGGATATACCTCCAGACAAAATTCCTCAAGAAAGGATCCACAAAAACAAGATCACATCACCAACACAAATTTGCTTAGCTCGGCACCTCCTCTGACCCATACAAGTTCAGTTTCTTCCAGTCAACTATTCCTGCCTGGAACTCCCTGCCTGCAACAGCAGCAGAAGCTCCCTCCTTGGTATCATTCAAGAGTGAGCTCAACAAAATCCCAGCTCAGACCCCTCCCCAACTAGCCTTGCCGTAAATGAAGGATAGGGTTGGGTCGATCCAGGTCTTGACCTGGGGGTCGCTACAATTACCGGATAAGCTTCTCCAGATACCAGGTTAGTCTAGTTGGGTCAGATACCAGGTTAGGCTAGTTGGGTCCCCCCCCCCCCCACCCCATCCCCCTTTTTTCTTCCTTTTATTTTCTGGCCTGCTGCAACACGCTGCCCTGGAGCTGAACTCAGGCCGTATGCGCTTAGGGTGCTGAGGCTATTTTAGATCCTCTGCTATCTTTTTGTTGCCCCTAACAGACCTATTTTCTTTTCAACTTACGCCTCTGCGCACACAGGTCAATAATAGCAAAAAAATGAAGGCTGACCTTCCAAATTGAAGACTGAAGAATAATTGGTGTGGGTGCAGTGCCACTGACTGAGGTGGCACAGATGATGTGACAGAGAACAAAAATATTTAGGCAGTTAAGTTTTACCAGGATGATCCAATGCACTTCTCTGTTCACAGTGCCATGAAGTCTGATGCTCTATCAAACTGACCTAGATGCTGGTACTCACCTGAGCAAAAAAAATAGAGGGCTGAAAAATCCACAATAAAATCCCAATATTGATTTAAATCCACAAAATTCACATTAAAAAAAAATTACCCCCACGTCACCCTAACCCTTTCTTAAATCCTTGAAATAAGAAATGAACCTTGGTACCGGTTCTTTTTTCTCCGCCTACACACAAACTGTGGCTCCAGGAGTCATGACGCAAGGGAAATAACTTGCCAAGCAGGCAAGCCAGTTCAACATAGAACCGGCCCCAGATGACCCGCGAGTCTTACACCGGCATACTCGCATTCCACTGGCACGACATTCAAAATGACCAGCCCAGCAAACCGTTATCTGCGATAAGAACCTTGAACTGATAAACATAAAGTCTACGCATGCAGAATGTAGTTGTTCACAATCCGTGGGGCGATATGGTGCGACCGCAGCAACAAGCGCTAGCAACAAGAATCACACAAAAAAAAATGAATCCGGAGTCGTGAATGCGGCACTTGACCTGAGTCAGTCAGTTAGGAAAGCAGGACTCGTCAACAACACTTGTTTGCTTGCAGAAGAGAAAAAAAGGATCAAAACTACCGATCGTTCTGGGCAATCCGAATACTCACTTACCGCACGCTGCTCGCTCTGAACCCTGAACTTTGGATGATCCCAATGATCACGTTTGCCTCGCGGTCAACATGAAAAGGTCACTTCCTGTAAGGTTTCAACTTCCTGGTCATAACCGGTGTCTCGACGTAAACTGTAGGCTAACCCGCTCAGACTGTCCGGGGTGGACAGCACAAGTATGCAATTGCAGTAAATGGTGGGACAGTTTGGAATTGCCCTTGCCCTCTTCCCTCCCCTTATCCCCAAGTCCAGACTTTCACCCAGCTGGACAGGCTTGCCCTCTGGCAGTCCAAAATGACCCCTACTAAGTGCCCGCCCGCCCTCTGCTTCCTTCCCCTCTCCTCTTCTCCCGATTGTTTGGTCAGGAAATTTATACTTGAGAACACCGAGGCGGATGCTACTCGTTGACGTTTTGATATTAGATGTAGGTACATCTTTCTCTTAAATAACAGCACACTGAGACTGAATTTAAGCCGATACACGATGATTTCTTCCAGAATCGTGACAAGTATAGTCAGCCTGTATTTAAGTATCATACTCGAAGAAATTGACAAACAGAAAATGTCTTGTGGTTCGTTTGTTCATGTTTGGCAGATGTACTTTTAATTTTTTTTTTTTTTTAAAAGATTAAAGATACGACATGTTAAGTCTTTGATGCCATTTCCAATTGTAGCCTGCTGAAGAATGAGAGCTCAACAGCAGAATATCTTCAAAGAGAAAGCCTCAACCCCCTCCTCCCCTTCTCCCTCACTCAAGCGTATCGGTGGTGAATTTTTGTTCCTTCTCGACCAGATCCAAGTGGAACGCTTTTCAGCTGCCTCCGTTTCTTACCAGACAGGCCTGTACTCCAAGGTGCCCAAACTGCAGTCATGATCATGACTTCTATATGCCTTTCTCCATGCTGCCATAAAGATCTTTTTATTTCAGTTTTCTTTATTTGTTTAAAGATAATTTTATTTTGCTGTTGTGATTTCAGTTTAACTTGTACCTCTGGATTGTTGGGCGTCTCAAGGTCTAGTCCCCTTGTGACACATGTCGTACATACGTGGCTATCTGACACATGTCGTAAGCTGGGAAATTTAAACATGATGAATTTCATTTTTACTTTTGTTCCTCCTCAGTCGATCATATTCAAGTGAAAATCTTTTCAGCTGCTACTGCCATTGTCTTCAAGAGCTCTGATTCTCCCCTTACCAGATCGTTGAGAGCTGATAAATGGGTCTAAAAATCCCTTGCTCCAACCTTATGGCGAGGTCTTCGGCTTTATACAAAGTAGGGGAGAGCGGAAAACCTTGAGGTAATCCCACAAACAGATTATGGTGTTCAGAACGCAGTCTCCACATCGTAGGATGACATAACAGGGACTTACGATGCATTTAAGCGAAAGGGGCATCATGAACGTGTCCACGCTGTCCCAGGGAAGGGGCGACAGTTTAGTCCGTGATACATTGTAGCATGAACATTTTATCTTAAAATTTGCGCCATATCAACACTTTCTTTCAATACAATGAGTACACTATCTCATAAGATTTTACGTTGTTTCTAATTTGAAAAAAAAAAGGCCATATGTACAGGGAATTTGTTCCAAAGATAATGATTAATAATTAACATTTGTGCTCAGACATGTGACAGACAAAATCGTCTTAATAAAAAACAACAACAACCAGAACTGAAACTTTGATCCTACATATAATAGGCTGAGCGAAACCATTCAACATCATGCTGTACAAATACATGCTCCCACTTCAGACTATGATGATAACCAGATTGAGGAATTATGCACTCGGCTTCAAATGTCAACAAGGTTGACAAAAAAAAAAAAAAAAAAATTCTTATCACCCAGAGTGACTGGAATTCAAAAGTTGGTACAGATGCTCGAGAAGACCTGAGAATTTCCTACGGGCCCTCCTGTGATGGAACTACCAATTTATGAGGACTACCTATCACCTATCCCAGAGTCTTGTCTTGGAGACCGTTGGGGCGCCACATTAGACTTCGCAACCAGCTTTCTCCACTCCCCCGATTCTCAGATGCTCTTAGATTGTTGCTGAGCGTGAGGCCAGTCCATGCATTGTTGGCCTCCCATCTTGCTTACATTCTAGGTAAGTAAAAAGCATCCGGACCATGGGCCACTCCCCATAGAGATAGAGACTATATTCTTGTCACAAGACCACCGATACAAGGGGACTACGCTTGCTTCAAATCACAAGTGATAACGACTTGGTTCTTCTTACTTGGTTCTTCTTACTGGGTAAGCATAATTATAACATCCTGACCTTGGACATGGCACTTCCAAAACGGTCAGTTTCACAGCAAGATATACCATATTCTTGTCACTGCGAAGAATCGGAGCAGGCCTAGCATCAATTGGGCTAAAACAGACATCTGCAGGAGCGAGCCAGGAGCTGATTTTGGCAGGGATCACGACTTCATCATGATGAACTTTAGATTATGGTCGAAGAACAAGATGCTGAAAAACAGCTGTCTCATTATCAATCTTCACACACTGAAAGACCCTGCCATTGCCGAACAATTCTAAGCGACCATAGAAGGAAAATTCGCCCCACTTCAGCTGTTTGAAGATGACTGAAGGTCATTTTAACCAAGTAATGACTGAAATGGAAACAGCAGTCTCAGGTAGAAATCGATGGAAATCCAGGTCATAAACCACAAGCAACGTCCTGGAGATGAAAAGAGGTTAAACCGAAGCTGCACAAGAGGACTTTAAGGAGGAATCCACTTCTATGAACAAGAGGATCAGCCAAGAATTGAAGAATGCAAAAGAACGCTAAGTCGAACATTGATATAAACCTACACAACACCGATGCAAAGAAAACTTTTAAGACCGTCAAAGGCTTGACAAAACAGAAGCAAAGTTAGCGACATCATGACAACGGCGGCAACTGTCTCACCCAGGACAAAGATATAATCAAAAGATGGACCGAGTATTGCTCTGAACTCTACAACAACCAAAGTAAAGTGGACCAAAGTGTGCTAACAGTACAGAATGCATCAAATGAAGATGACTGTCTAATCATCTATGAAGAAGTTGTAGCAGCATTGAAATTGCTAAAATGTGGTAATGAGCGGGCATTGGCAACGTTTTCTTTCAGAACCGTTAAATATAGTGGAGAGGCAGGAATCAATATCCTGACTGCTCTCTGCCCACTGGCAGATGGCCTGCGCCAGGAATTCAATCACTACTTGTCACCAACCCCAGAAAAGTAAGTTTCCAGCACTGCCAGAACTACTAGTTCAGCCATGCCGACAAAGCAGGGCTTAAAATCGGTTTGGATTACAACCACAAGTAGATACAGGCTAGATTCCACAAAGGCAGAAGCACCATATAACAGATCCCTATCCTAGTAATCCCATTGTGAAAAACACTTCCAACACCAGAGGAAGTTCTGCCACATTTTCTCAAAGTAAGGCATTGGGCAGAGTCTATGATTCCATTTCCGGGATAGTCGATGTTCTTCCAACTCAGCATATAGTTGCTTCTTTTCCATTTTTGGGATAGGGCTATATGTTCTTGCAGGTCATGGATATAGTTGGTTCTCTTCCATTTCTGGGATAGTGTCCGTTCTTCCATGTCACAAATACAGTTGGTTCTCTTCCATTTCCTGGATAGTCGGTGTTCTTGCAGGTCATAGATATAGTTGGTTCTTTTCCAATTCCAGGATAGCATATGTTCTTGCAGGTCATGGATATAGTTGGTTCTTTTCCATTTGACATACAGTTTTATCGTGTATGCATGTTTTCTTTCATGATAAGATGAATCATCACTGTCTTGCTGTAATCAGTTTCATATTGTGTAATATTGTCCATGTAGCAGTGTCTTTTGTCCTTGAAGGGACTAAGGCCAGATGAAAAGAATAGTTGAGTTTTACGTCCTCATAGCGAAAGCTTTTAGGGACCTGTCTTTCATTCACGGTAGTCTTGGCATTTATACGTCACTTGCGGAATCCCCGACTCTCGTCTCTTTCCGTACTGTGCTCGGCGATCTCCGTGGCGAGTCACGATTTGGCCACTTGCACGACCCGAAACACGGATAGAGGTGAGTTCCAGAAGAAAAGTAACACGTACATCGAAACACGCTCGATCATACTTTTGAACAACCCAAACATGCTATTTATGGGTGAGGACCCCTTTAAGGTTTTTAGGTTTGTGTGTGTGCGTGCGTGCGTGTGTGTGTGTGCGCGCGCGCGCGCGCGCGCGTGTGTGTGTGTGTGTGTGTGTGTTGTGTGTTCTTAAAGGGTCCAAATTATAGGAATGATGGTAGTAGTAACAGTTTAGTTGCTTATAAAAAATTAATGCAAAAACGGAAACGTATTTTCCAAAAATATTCCGGTAAAATTACTTGCAACCCCCTCTTCCGCCTCCCACTCCTGGTGTAACCTGGGATCCTCTTCAGAGGGCACGTCAGACTTTATTCGGCGAAAGCTTGGCTGTGTCTGGGGTTGTGCTGTTTTCACCTGTCAACGGAACAGCAAGCGAGGCTGTGGGATGCACACGGCAGTTGTTGACAATAGCGTCTTTCGTCGATAGGCTCTGCAGTCATGAAATATGGGCTGGTACACCTATGGGGACGCTCCTGTGGAGGTTCTGTCGTGTCGTGTCCAGTGGCCATTACACAATGGCATCTGCCAGGGACCAAAATGTCCTTTGAGGCTGTCCTTGGACGGACGTAGTGACGCCCTCCGGAGGGAGAGCTCACTCACGCCGGCTCTGCGACTAAGCGATTATTGTCGTCAGTAGGGGGCTTAGTAGGTGGTGTCCTGCGTATGTTAGATCAGAACAGGCGCCACTGAACACCACCGAAGTGACTCGGCAGCAGTGCAGTGTCTCCTCCGGTGAGTTGCCTCGTGACGACTTGACACTGACTGCTCCCGGTGGATTTCCGGGGCCGGGGCTGCAGCGGGCCAAGCAGGGTGGTGGCTGTGGACGGGATGTCGGAATGAGCGGCAAGGGTGCTCTGCCACTGAGGTGGCACAGAAGATGGGGCAGAAAAAAGAATCATGTCCCTTACTTATTAATAGAATGCCCTGTGCGTGCTTAAACCCTATGTCAACACAACGCAGACTTTCTAGGTTAGTGCAGGATTGCTCAAAGCTGGTTGGTTCGGCAGTTGAGCACAGTACGTCTCTGGGTCCTGTTAGCACCTTCGGATGTTTTTTTTTCTTTCTTTTTTTTTCTTCTGGTGATGATATTAGTGGTAACAGCTTAGTTGCTTATGCAAAAACGCATTTTCCAAGACACGCCGGTAAAGTTACCAGCACCCCTTTCGCTCTTCCCACTCCTACTCACTCACACCCAACTTGCTTCCCCGCTCCCACTTCCCTAACTTTAGCATGATCGTCCCTCACCGTTGACATATCCGGGCTATGGCTGTACACGTGACCTCGCACACTTATTTGCACACGAGCGCAATATATCCCTCTTGTCTCTCCCCCTCCCCCCAACACACACACACACACACACCACACACACACACACACACACACAGACACACACACATGCACACACGCACGCACGTACGCACAAACACACACACACACACACACAGACGCACGCACGCACGCACGCACGCATGCACGCACGCACACACACACACACACACACACACACACACACACACACACACCAGTCAAATCGGTGAAAAGACGTAACATAAGAGTATGCAGATCTACTGCTACTGTTGGTACTACCACAAACAACAATGCGTGTCTTCTCAGTTTTTATTGCGAGTTTTCATGTGTATAAGTGTACACGTAAAGAAACTCGCGCGTGCACGCGCGTGTGTGTATGAGTGCGTGTGTGTGTGTGTGTGTGTGTGTTCGAGTCAAGCCGGCAGTATATCAGTTCTGACAGATTGATGCGTTGGGTGAATTTAGATTTTTTTTTTTAAATAAAAAAAGGGTGAAAAAAAAAAAGAAAATAAAAAGAGAGAGAGAGAGCCAGTACAATGACGCTGAAGACTGACTATATGACGTTAATTTAGCATCTTTTTCTGCTGCTTAGCAACCTGATCGGCTCACCCGGAAGTTGGAAAGGGGGAATAAACCTACAGACGCATGCGTGAACTCATTGGGGCTTGACACCGATGCTGGTGTGTGTGACAGCAAAAATCCGTCGTTCCGTGCTTGCCTACTCGTTCATCGATTTTGTCTTTGGTCTTCTCTCATGAAATGATCACAATGGAGTGAGCTTTGACACCGTCCAGGATGTAACATCCGAGGAAGGCCCAGTGGTCCACAAAATCGGTAAGTGAGACAGCACCAAGCCCTGTGGCGTTGTGCGACTGAGTGACAAGTGACGTCAAAGAAACAAAACATCTTAGGCCTAGTTCTTACCGTGCCTCAAATAACTTCGTGTCTTTCTTGGCATTGAAACACATGCAAGTTGTGGAAACCATTATTCGCGACGTGCGTGTTCGGAACCAGATATGTCTTGAAATTATGAAAGCATGACAACTGAATCTCAATCTCAGATGGAACTGGGCGTTCGTTTTGGATTCGGTACGTTTGACTTTGGAATTCGAAACCCGTAGTCTGTTCTTTGTAACTTTGCAGTTTAAAACTGTTCTAATGCAAGAGGCTCTGATTGCAGACGACAGTTACCTAATTGGCCGTTTTGAGGCGTGGTTCCCCAAGGCGATGACGTATACATCGGGGGTTGTAAACAAAGGTTACGGGTCAGTAAATCTTGGGTATGGGTACGAAGGAAATGTGCTAAGGTAAATGAGGCGAATGTGAAGGTCCATTCCCCATGCATACGTGTAGTTTCTGCCGTAGAGCTTGGAGAGAGAGAGAGAGAGAGAGAGAGAGAGAGAGAGAGAGAGAGAGAGAGAGAACCTCTATTATTTGCAGTAGAGCGTGGAGAGAGAGAGAGAGAGAGAGAGAGAGAGAGAGAGAGAGAGAGAGAAGACCAATGCTCAGCCATGCTTACCACACTTGATCTGCCTGGCCACAGAATGGGTGTGGATGTCCAAGAGCTGTACAAGAAAAATTAATAGAAAAAAAAAAAAGAAACTGAAACCAAATTCTTGGTGTGGAAGTTATAAAGGTGTAGTTAATCAAATAAGGAGAGGGGGGGGGGGGGGGGGGTGTCAGGAAATGAAACTGAAACCAAAGCTTCACCCATGGCCTGTATAGTGGGCATCAAGACTGAATCAATTGTTTGTAAGTTTCCCCTTTATTATTTTAAGAAATGACCAATGATTATAAAGAAACTTAATCATAATGACATGAAAATGCAGCATGTAGAATAAAGGCTTTTTGAGAAGCTATTTTGAAATGCCTGGTAGAAGGAAATTACAAGCCTGTTCTGGAATGTTTAAGGTACATATCAAGCCAAGACACAATGAAGGCCCAGATAATACAGGCCTAGATGTGCTAAGCAACATCCGCAGTTCCAGGTGGTGGCCAGGGATTTCAACTTTGCATTGTACTGCAGTGGACTGCGCGTACGCTTCAAGACAAAAAAAAAAATAATAGAAAGCACGAAGAACTACATCCACCCATTGTGGTTGTGCTCCTCTCTTGCTTTAGTTGCTAGAATTGCAACCAGGCAAAACTAACAGTAACAACAGCAGAATTTCTTGACTTGTGAGCAGAAAGTTTTCACTGTGGCAGAACTGGCAGTGGCTTTATGAATTGAGTTGTAGTAAATTGTAAAGTACAAGAGAAAGAAGTAGACATTTTAAAAGACTAGACTTGTGTCTGAAAAAGAAAATACAAAGGAAAGTAAGTAAGAACAAATTAAGTACTGAAGGCTTTGATTTTTAGTTTATGAAATTGATCATTTATCACACTAATCGCATGCATAGCACATAATAGCTAGTATAGGAAGAAGTGAATAACAAGTCGTTTCCTGTCTGGCATAATTCTGTCCAAAATATATCAGATGATCCCAGGTTCTGCATACAATACATGAACGAGCTAACAGCACTACTTTAGAGTGTGTACAGTGCTACATATAACTCATAAAATGTCTGCTTGACATGCATGAAAATCATGAAATCAGACAAGACCTGGACAGACTTTCTTGAGAATTTATCAGAGCATGATAAAAATGTTTATTCTAAGTGAATAAAGCCACTTGGCAGGACAGCAGGGTGGATCTGAAAGATCCATGTAAACAATTTGCTCTGGAAGATGATTGCTCTGGAAGATGATTAACTTTGTGCACCAGTGGAAATTACAGCGTGACAGCTTGAACTGTGCTGTGGGCATATTGTTGTGCTTAGAATTGTATATGGAAGGGCTTTTAAATTGATAGTATTTGTGTAAAATTGTTGCACTTCTTTTGGAAGCATCTGTGTGTCTAGATTTACAACAGAAATGTTATTGTTAGGTGAGTGACATAGGCATGATTAATCGTCAACTTGAAATTTTTTTTCAGACGCATGCAAGTTTCTTTCTTGAGTCAAATAAATGATTAATTCAATTCAAAATCAATCAAAAATTAAAAGGTAAGATGTTAGGCTGAAAATCAGTTAAGTAAAAAAGCAACAACACTAATCAGAAGGCCCACACAATTGAAAACGGTGGATTTGTTTTCTTTGACAGTTTAGTAATGGGATAGTGAGGAAATGTTGGAGTGAAAGAGAGGACTATGCCCAGCTTCCTGAGTCCACAGTGGAGCTACAAGAACGAACATGGTGCCCAAGGGAAAGGACAGAAATAAAACACCATAGTTGTGGAACAGGACATTAGAATGGACAATGTTTTGAAAAGCTGTATTTGAAAACATTTATAAGGAGACAAGTTAAAGGAAAAAACCACAGGTAGTGAGGTACTCACCAGAGGTGAGGACTGACCAAACAACCCAGCTGTAGCATTTCAAGTGAAGGCGACTGTGTCAACTGTGATAATATCAGAGTGAGGCTGAGTTAGCAGGAAGTCCTGTCCTCATCGATCCAGCAGTCCCTCATTCACTCAGTCACTGTGTGTA
>CM065719.1:63642459-63644959 GCA_033310375.1 Conus canariensis | reverse complement strand
ATATAAAAAAAAGGGTTATTGAATTAGGGAAAGAAGAAAAAGAAAAAAACCTTGGTGCATTAGAGAGGCAGACAACAGCATGATCTGTGTATTGACAGATTTCCCAAAATATAAAGAGGGAAGGCGGCGGCTGCTTTTCTTGTGATGGATGGTGTTTGTGGTGTGGCGCACCTGGTGTATTGATGGGCTGCCAGGCACATACATCTCTTTAGTCAGCCCTAACTGACACTGAAAAGCAGATCGGATGGATTGCTGTAGGGAGGGGGAGGGGGGGGGGGGGGGAGAAGGAGAGAGGAAGGAAGGGAGAGAGAGGGAGAGAGGGATGGAAGGAGAGAGAGGGGAGGAAGAGAGAGAGGGAGGGAGAGAGGGGAGGAGGACAGAGGGAGGGAGGGAGAGAGAGGGAGGGAGAGAGAAGGAGGCAGAAAGAGAGAGAGAGGGAGGGAGAAAGAGAGGGGGGCAGAAAGAGAGAGGGAGGAGAGATAGGGTGGCAGAAAGAGGGAGGGAGGGAGAGAAAGGGGGGCAGAAAGAGGGAGGGAGGGAGAGAGAGGGAGGTAGAAAGAGAGAGGGAAGGGGGGGGGGGCAGAGAGAGATAGGGAGAGAGGGAGGCAGAAAGAGAGAGGGAGGAAGGGAGAGAGGGAGGCAGAAAGAGAGAGGGAGGAAGGGAGAGAGGGAGGCAGAAAGAGGGAGGGAGGAAAGGAGAGAGGGAGGCAGAGAGAGAGAGAGAGAGGGAGTCAGAAAGAGAGAGAGGGAGAGAGAGAGAGAGGGGGAGGCAGAAAGAGAGAGAGAGAGAGAGAGAGAGAGAGAGAGAGAGGAAGGAAGGGAGATAGAGGGAGGCAGAAAGAGAGAGGGAGAGAGAGTGAGGCAGAAAGAGGGAGGGAGGGCGGGAGAGAGAGGGGAGGAGAAGGAGAGAGG
Source organism: Conus canariensis (assembly GCA_033310375.1). NCBI lineage: Eukaryota > Metazoa > Mollusca > Gastropoda > Neogastropoda > Conidae > Conus > Conus canariensis. The sequence continues at coordinate 63,644,047 of CM065719.1, read as the reverse complement.
AAGGTAGGGAGAGAGAGGGAGGCAGAAAGAGGGAGAGTGTCAGGAAGGGGGGGGGGGGGGGGAAAGGGGAGGATGTAGTGAAATGGAAAAGTTCACAGGACAGTTTGAAGAGGGGGGAGGGGCTTGGGGGGGGACCTGGAATTTTACCTAGTTCAAAAATGTTTCCAAGTCCATGGCTAAGATGGGCTGGGGGCAGGAGGAAGGGTGGGGATGGAATTGAAGTTCAGAAGTGGTTCCTGTCCATGGCAAGGAGTGGCAACAGGGTGGAATCCGAAAGGTAGGTGCTGGGATTGGTAGAAGTGGGGAGCGCGTGTCTGAGAGTCACTCTGTCTGTTTGATGTGCAAATAGTCTTTCCCTGTTTACTTTGTAATGGTTGCACAACCATTTGCGTACAGCCATTCCCCCCCCCCCCCCCCCCCCCCCCCCCCCCTCCCCCCCCCCCCCCCCCCATTCAGGGTTACTCTTAGATTTCTGATCTAGTGTACTCTAATAATCATTATTTTTAACTAGACCAGTTCAGTTCTGACACCTGAAACTAGTTCAAGATTTTAAAGAAAAAGAAAAAAAAAAAGAAAATAATTTCATGCGTTTCAGACAGTGTCACCTGGTGCTGGACAGCAAAGTTGTGAACAGAGCGTAATGCTGCTGCCCGGTTGTGGGCGACACGTCAGGAAAAGGTTAACTGGTCAAAAATGTCCGCAGTCGAACAGTGACCAAGTGAAAATGTGTTGCCAGTCAGAGAAGGTGGGGGTGGGGGGGGGGGGGGGGGGGGGGGGGGGGGGGGAATGATGTAGAGGATTTTTGGGGTGAATCAATCAGGTAAGCAAATGTAGAACGCCATCAGTTTATGGCTGGTGATGGCATGACGTCATTACCTGTCGGCTGCTTCCTCGGACGGTGTCGCTTTTGTCATTGGCTGTCACTGTCAGAGGGTGATGTCCCATCCTCTCTGGTCACCGACGACAAATTTCCTGTCCCTTTCCGGCTGGGTAATCCGCAGTGCCATCATCCTATCTCTCTCCCAGTGCTGATGGTACTATTTTGGGGACTGATCTTCTTATATCCTCTTCTGGTAGGAATGTTAAAGACTACATAGTGTGTGTGTGTGTGTGTGTGTGTGTGTGTGTGTGTGTGTGTGTGTGTGTGTAAGTTTTAGTGTATATTGTAACATATGTTTTCCTTAATGCTAGTATGCATCATCTCGTTTTTCTTGTTTTAATCAGTTCTAAACAGTGTGATAGTGTTCGTATGATAATATCCTTAGTCTCTGAAAGGACAAGGGCCAGATGGAAAAAAGCATCTTTTTGCTTGTCTGCTACCCATGGGAATAAAGATGGTCAATCAGTCTCTCTCTCTCTCTCTCGCTCTCTGTCTCTGTCAGTCTGTCTGTCTGTCTTCCTCCCTCTCTCCCCCCACCCTCCCTCCCTCTCTGCTCAGTCTAAATTTTAAATAATCCTAGGGATTCAGTCCAAATCCAGGTTCCCATACCCAGAAGTAGAATAGACCTATTTAAGTCAAGTTTTTTGTTCCACACTTCCACAGCGTTTCAGTGTCCTCAGAATGCAGCAATCTTTCAGGGAAAAACTA
>CM065719.1:63629959-63637459 GCA_033310375.1 Conus canariensis | reverse complement strand
TGACAATCTGCACGGGGCGGTGGATTTAAACGCGTGTGAATTGTGACATCCAGCAGTTGATCTGAACAGCTGTGGATTTGAACAGGCTGCAACATGTGAAGAAGGTAGTGAAGTCAAATTACACGGGATAGCAGAGGATCTGAGCCAGTATGCCAGCGGGCAGTGGCAGCTGTGAACAACAACAGTATTCAACTTTGAAAAATTGTTGATAAAGCTCTGCCAAAAAATGAATCACAAGACAAAACGCAACGCGTTTCAACCTCTTAGGTCTTCTTCAGGCAAGATACACAATAAGCAGGATTCAGCGCCGATCTTGCGCCAAACTGGATGAAGAGAAGTGATTGTTTGTTCATTTTCGTTGTCCTGAGTGTTGTGTATCTTGCCTGAAAAAGACCTAAGAGGTCGAAATGCATCGTGTTTTGTCTTGTGATTTGTTTGTCAACGTTTTTCAGCGGAGCTTTATCAATGATTTTCAAATTTAGATACTGTTGTTGTTTACAGCTGCAGAGCTTTATCAATAATTTTTCAAGTTTGTTTAGATTTCCGCCTGCAGTCGCCTCACTTTGCAACTAGATCAACAGTATTCGAAAAGTTTCACCATTGGAGCCTTTGGATAGAAGCCAAATCAGGACAGAGGTGATGATGATGATTTGGGGGAGGAGGACTGCAAGAGAAAAGAGAATGATGACAACAGCAGCTAAAAGCTCTGGCCTGAGAATGAGTTAGCGTTGTCAGAGAGAATGATGACAACAGCAGCTAAAAGCTCTGGCCTGAGAATGAGTTAGCGTTGTCAGGTCTGCGTAACTGCAGAGACGAAGAAGTCTGCAACTCTGTGTGTGCGAGGAAAGAAGAAGAAGATGATGATGATGATGAAGTTGATGATGATAGTGGTAATGATGATAGTGGCGTTTGAAGAAGAGCAGTGAAGGTTGCTAACACAAGAACAATGACCATGTTTCAGTCACGATGTCGGAGCTACAGGCGACCATTGAGCTGGCGGTGGAGCTGAACAAGTTCTACAATGTGGATCTCTTTCAGCGTGGGTCAGTTCAGGTTTTTGTTTGCTTTTAACGTCGTCTGTCTATCTGTGTCAGCCTCTCCCAGCATCGTTTGCCTTATTCCTCACACTATCTGCCTGTGTCAGTGCTTGTCTGTCAGTCAGTCTGTCTGTCAGTCTGTCTGTCTTCTGAGTGTATTGCTTGTAAGTCTTCGTGAGTATTTTTTTTTTTTGTATTAGAATTTATTTATTATATATATATATATATATATTTTTTTTTTTGGTAGTAGAAGACAGTTTGTATGTGTCTTTCTCTGCCTGACTGGTTTTCCTCATTCCTTCCTCCACCCTCCCTCACCCCCCCCCCCCACCCCAACACACACACACACACATTTCAGCCCCCTTGACACCTTTCACACATCTTTGCATCTTTCTGTGCACACACACACTTGCGCATGCACATGCGCACACACAAAAGTGGCATGGGTGACTTATCCTGGATTTTTGCATGCAGCCTCAAATATGACTGATGTGGATATAGTTATAAACTTGGGAGATCTTGAGGTAGGTGATTCAGATACATGTAGGGGGTGGGCATGGATGTGGTGATTATTTAGTGACTACAGTGGTGATTTAGTGACTACAGTAATAATGAATATTTCTATAGCGCAAATCCTAGATTAGCTCTAAGCGCTTTACAATACAAGGACTAACGAAAACACACACGCATGCACGCACACACACACATGCACGCACGCACGCACACATGCACACGCACACACACACACCACACACACAAACACACACACACGCACATGCACACACACACACACATACACACACACACACACACACACACACACACACACACACACACACACACACACACACACACACGCACACAAACCGCACACCCAGGCATGGGGAAGCAGATACGCACAGCACACACGGGAAAGCAGACACGCACAACCACTCAGGCGCACCTTCGCACACACGCACTCACACAAACTGACATCTGTGTATGACTGAGACTTTTGAATTATCAGCCGAAATGGACAGTAAAAAAATGAGTTTTTAGTTTCGTTTTAAAAACTGGAAAAGAGTCACAGTGCCTGATGTCATGTGGAAGAGAATTCCAAGTTTTAGGAGCCAGGAAGGAGAAGGATCGATCCCCCCTTCTGTTGCATTTGAATCTGGGAGGAACCAGGAGCAACGAGTCAGAAGACGAGCGAAGGGTTCTAGCTGGGCAGTATGAGTTTAGAAGGTCAGACAGATTGGCTGGAGTTCCAGATTTAACAGCATTGAAACAGAGGCATGCGATTTTATATGTCACCCTGGCTTTGACTGGCAACCAGTGAAGTCTGCGTAATAATAGTTGAGGGTGTTCTTTGAAGGGAGCTTTGAGGATTAGTCTAGCTGCACAGTTTTGAATGTGCTGAAGTTTTTTGGTGAGGTAGTCGGGAAGGCCTGCTAGTAGAGAATTACAGTAATCGAGACGCAAAAGCATGAGAGAAGGGTTGAGAGTTTTGTTTGCTTCAGTGGTAAGGAGATGTCGGATAGCACCTATACGTCTAATTTCCAGAAAGCATATTTTACAGACGTGGTTCACCTGTGCCTTCATATCAAGATCGCTGTCGATAAAGACACCAAGGTGTTTAACCTTTTCTGAGAAGGGGATAACAGTACTGCAGGTCAGAAGTGAAGAATTTACAGAAAGAGCGGGTGTTTTTGCTCCTGGTAAGCTGAACAGTAAGGCTTCAGTTTTGTCATGGTTTAGCAGAAGTTTGTTTTCAGCCATCCAGTCCCGAATGACGGACACACAATCAGACAATTCGCCCTTCATTTGGTCAAGATCAGAGGCATTCCCCGAGGGTCTTAGCTGGGTGTCGTCGGCAAACGTCTGGTGAGGACAGGAGTGAGTTTCAAGGATCTGAGAGAGAGGATGCATGTACATTACAAAGAGTACAGGTCCAAGGACTGTGGAACCCCAGATTCCAGCTTGGCTAAACGAGATCTGACATTGTTGACAACGACTGACTGGTGTCTGACAGGTATGACTTGAACCACTGAAGGGCTGTTCCTGTGACGCTGAAATAGTGCTGCAGACGTTGCACAAGAATGGAGTGATCAGTTGTGTCGAAAGCAGCGGATAGATCGAGCAGAGCAAGGATAGAGACCTTCTGTTCATCGGCAGCGACAAGGAGATCATTTACAACGCGAAGAAGAGCAGTTTCGGTACTGTGACCAGCACGATAGGCAGACTGAAAGGGATTTTGAAGACAGTTGATCTCGAGATGGGGTAGGAGCTGTGAGAGAACAACTCTCTCTATGAGTTTGGAAACAAAGGGAAGATTTGAGACTGGACGGTAGTTTTTCACCTGATTTAGGTCCATACCAGCCCTTTTCAGTAGAGGCCTGACAAGAGTGAGCTTGTGTTCCTTTGGAAACTCACCAGACTGAACAGTCTCTTTGGCAAGGCGGGTAAGAACGGGAATGAAGAGATCCGAGTTCTCAAGCAGAAGTGACGTGGGTATCAGATCCAGTTTGCAAGTTTTGTGGGGCATGTCTTTCAGGATCTTACTCACTGTGTCTTCAGACACTGGTGAAAAGAAAGCAAGGGGTATTTCAACATCAGGACAAGTTGTGGGAACATGAGAAGTCTGCATGCTGTCAATGTTCTGTCTGATTAATTGGATTTTGCTGTTGAAAAAGTCGCTGAACGATTGGGCAAGTTTGGTATGAGGAATGTTGCTAGGGAGGGGGGACGTGTTGATCTTTCCCAGCAGAGAGTTAGTTATCGCAAACAGTTCTTTAAAAGTCTGACTTTCATTGATTTTGGAAGAATCGAAATCTTGTTTTGCTTCAAGAAGTAAACGGTTTACCTCATCCTTCTTACGTGTGAAAATCTGCTTGTGTACTGTGAGACCAGTCTTCCACCAGGCACGCTCCGCACATCGACGAGAACGCTTGGCTTCATGCAGCACTGGAGTGAACCACGGTTTAGCTTTCTTGTTGGTGGGCACACGTTTAGGGGTCTCTGGGGCATGTCTATCAAGCAATGCACTGAGACATGTGTTATAATCACTGACTGTAATGTCACAGGTATCGGGCAGAGTATTCTCAAGATCAGACCTAAACGATGATCTGTCAATGGCACGAATATTCCTGCGCTGAACTACTGTGGAGGGGAATACAGTGGTGATTTAGTGACTACAGACGTGATTCAGCTACATGTAGTGGGTGGGCATGGATGTGGGGATGATTTCGTGACTACAGTGGTGATTTAATGACTACAGAGGTGATTCAGATACATGTAGGGGGTGGGCATGGATGTGGGGATGATTTAGTGACTACAGTGGTGATTTAGTGACTACAGTGGTGATTCAGATACATGTAGGGGGTGGGCATGGATGTGGGGATGATTTAGTGACTACAGTGGTGATTTATGACTACAGTGGTGATTCAGATACATGTAGGGGGTGGGCATGGATGTGGGGATGATTTAGCGACTACAGTGGTGATTTAGTGACCACAGTGGTGATTTAGTGACCACAGTGGTGATTCAGATACATGTAGGGGGTGGGCATGGATGCGGGGATGATTTAGTGACTACAGTGGTGATTTAGTGAATACAGTGGTGATTTAGTGACTACAGTGGTGATTCAGATACATGTAGGGGGTGGGCATGGATGTGGGGATGATTTAGCGACTACAGTGGTGATTTAGCGACTACATTGGTGATTCAGAAACATGAGGGAAGCGGGGGGGGGGGGGGGGGGGGGGGGGGGCGGGGGGGGGCATGGATGTGGTGATGATCTGAGTGACTACAGTGGTGATTTAGTGACTACTGTGGTGATGTAGTGACTACAGTGGTGATTTAGTGACTACAGTATTGATTCAGATACAGGGGGGGATGGATGTGATGATGATCTGAGTGACTACAGGGGTGATTTAGTGACTACAGAGGTGATTTAGTGACTGCAGTGGTTGTTCAGTTACATGAAGGGGGTGGGTGTGGATGTGGGGATGATTTAATGACTACAGTGGTGATTTAGTGACTGCAGTGGTGATTTAGTGACTACAGTGGTGATTCAGATACAAGTAGGGGGTGGGCATGGATGTGGGGATGATTTCGTGACTACAGTGGCGATTCAGATGCATGAAAAGGGGAGTGGGCATGGATATGGGGATGATCTGAGTGACTGCAGTGGTGATTTAGTGACTGCAGTGGTGATTTAGTGACTGCAGTGGTGAGTCAGATACAAGTAGGGGGTGGGCATGGATGTGGGGATGATTTCGTGACTACAGTGGTGATTTAATGACTACAGTGTTGAGTCAGATACAAGTAGGGGGTGGGCATGGATGTGGGGATGATTTCGTGACTACAGTGGTGATTTAATGACTACAGTGTTGAGTCAGATACAAGTAGGGGGTGGGCATGGATGTGGGGATGATTTCATGACTGGAGTGGTGATTTAATGACTACAGTGGTGAGTCAGATACAAGTAGGGGGTGGGCATGGATGTGGGGATGATTTAGTGACTACAGTGGTGATTTAGTGACTACAGTGGTGATTCAGATACAAGTAGGGGGTGGGCATGGATGTGGGGATGATTTCGTGACTACAGTGGCGATTCAGATGCATGAAAAGGGGAGTGGGCATGGATATGGGGATGATCTGAGTGACTGCAGTGGTGATTTAGTGACTGCAGTGGTGATTTAGTGACTGCAGTGGCGAATCAGATACATGTAGGGGGTGGGCATGGATGTGGGGATGATTTCGTGACTACAGTGGTGATTTAGTGACTACAGTGGTGATTCAGATAGATGTAGGGGTGGGCATGGATGTGGGAATGATTTAATGACTGCAGTGGTGATTTAGTGACTGCAGTGATGATTTAGTGACTACAGTGGTGATTTAGTGACCACAGTGGTGATTCAGATTCATGTAGTGGGTGGGCATGGATGTGGGGATGATTTTGTGACTACAGTGGTGATTTAGTAACTACAGTGGTGATTCAGATATATGTAGTGGGTGGGCATGGATGTGGGGATGATTTAGTGACTACAGTGGTGATTTAGTAACTACAGTGGTGATTCAGATACATGAAGGGGGTGGGCATGGATGTGGGGATGACGATGAGGTGAATGTCTACAGTGGTCAGTCATCAACATCAGCATCACAAACAGACCATGACATCAAAGTCCAACGCAGTAGGTTACATTTTTATACAACATTTGATGCCATTTTGGACTGCCAACCGCTGTGAGCCTTCTTTTTTTTCTATCTTTTTGTTTTTGTTTTTTGTTTCTTTTTGTTTCTTCTTCTTTTTGTTCCTAATCTTCTTCTTCTTTGTCTTCTTTTTTTTCTTTTCATTTTTATTTTTGCAAAACAGGCGTGTACTACTGGCCCAAGCTCTGTGTGGCTTGCTTTCTTTGCACTTGCCATCTACAGCACATGCCCACTGTTGCTCAGCCTGCTGGACGAGCGTGCGCAGCGCCGTGAAAGCCCTGACCATCCTCAAGCTGGCAGAAGATCTTTTTATATTTCCTTTAGTGATGGAAAAGAAAAAAGAAAAAAAAGACAACCAATGTTAGGTAGGCACACAAGGTCTGACCAACGCATTGGGCTAATGTGTAGTCAGACATCTACTAAGTCGTAGCCACGAGACCCTCTTCTTCAGTTCTCTCATCGTAGTTGTTAATTCATTTTTCCCTCAGCTTAAAATCATGCTTAGTGTGGTCTCAAAACTTAGCGGATGTGGTGTAGCGTATATGGACTAGTCCGCATGCAGTGATGCCTCCTTGATGAAACTGAAACTGAAACTAGTGATGGAGAGAGAGGAGAAGCTGACTGCACTGCCCCCTCCCTCACTGCAAGCGCAACTTATCAGCGAAGATGGTCACAGGTTTGATGTAGTTAGGATCAGGTTGAGTCAGGTGCAGGCTGGGTAAGGGTTAGGAACAGGTTAGAGTTAGGATCATGCATTCTGGAGCTGGAGAGTTGTCCAGTTTTGTTTTTCGCAGTTCCCATCTGTTGACCTGCATGAACAGGCTGTGTGTCAAGTCCTGGGTCATTGTTGCAGTTGGCTAGTGGACCCGAGCCACTGTAGACGCCATTTGGCTTTGTGACTTAGCATGCAGTGCGAAGGGATGATGAGCACGTGGAGTGGTTTGGGCCAGCACTTGGGACCCCTGAAAAGCGAGCACCCTGCTGAGTCAGCGAGCTGGCACACAGTGCTAGATCCTAGTATGTCTACTGGTCAGGAGAATGAATCCGGTGATTCAGTGAACACTCTGCTCTCAGTAATTCGGTAGTTAAAACATTGTTAACCTTTCATGCATTTCCTTGGGGTGAGTTCTGATGGGGTTAATGTTGATAATTCAAGTCTCAGGGTTTGGGCGTTTTTGCCAGGCATTGTTCCAGTCTGTGCTTTGTCTGCTTCCCTGTCTGTCAGAGTCTTTTGTGCTCTCAGTTTTTGTTGTTGAGCTGACGTTTCCCT
>CM065719.1:63624959-63627459 GCA_033310375.1 Conus canariensis | reverse complement strand
CCATAGCAGTACGCCATATTTCCAGGTCAGTATCCTGATAGTACCAGTGTACTACTACAGACAGGCCATAGCAGTACGCCATATTTCCAGGTCAGTATCCTGATAGTACCAGTGTACTACTACAGACAGGCCATAGCAGTACGCCATATTTCCAGATCAGTATCCTGATAGTACCAGTGTACTACTACAGACAGGCCATAGCAGTATGCCATATTTCCAGATCAGCATCCTGTGATAGTACCAGTGTACTACTATAGACAGGCCATAGCAGTATGCCATATTTCCAGATCAGCATCCTGTGATAGTACCAGTGTACCACTACAGATAGGCCATAGCAGTATGCCATATTTCCAGATCAGCATCCTGTGATAGTACCAGTGTACTACTATAGACAGGCCATAGCAGTACGCCGTATTTCCAGATCAGCATCCTGATAGTACCAGTGTACCACTAGTACTACAGACAGGCCATAGCAGTACGCCATATTTCCAGATCAGCATCCTGATAGTACCAGTGTACTGGTGCAAACTGCCAGCTGTACTGGATACCTTGTTTTCAGTGTGGAAAACCTCCCAGTAAGACGTATCTTAAATCTCTCTATTCAATGCAGTTATTGTAATTCTTCAAATAACTGTTAGGAGCAGGATGAAGATTTTTGTGGTGGTTGTTTGTTTTGTTTTAACCCTATATCTGTCTTTATATGTCATGAATGTAGTGCAGTGGCAAGAATATACGAGCACTGACCTCAAGGATCTTTGCAGACAAGTTTAACAAAGGCCCAAACTTTTCATGGCTTCTTGTAATGGTCATTATGTCGAAAAAAAAAAAAAAACCCCCACCTCCCTGGGGAGATGTTTGTTATGTTTATGAGTCCAATAGATTTTCAGTGCTGTCATAGTTAGGCCAGGGAGATGATTTTTGTTGTGTTTTCTGTCCAGTAAATGGTCAGAGTTCATAGTTCATAGTTAGGGAGGATTTTGACTTAGGTTTGTTATTTTTGTCAATCCAGTAAATTGACAGCACCTCCATAGTTCGGGAGATGTTTGTTGTGCTTGTCAGTCCAGTTTATTATCAGCATCCTCTTTGTTGGGGAGATGTTTGTCATGTTTGTCTGTCCAGTTTATTATCAGCATCCTCTTTGTTGGGGAGATGTTTGTCATGTTTGTCTGTCCAGTTTATTATCAGCATCCTCTTTGTTGGGGAGATGTTTGTTATGTTTGTCCAGTTTATTATCAGCATCCTCTTTGTTGGGGAGATGTTTGTTATGTTTGTCCAGTTTATTATCAGCATCCTCTTTGTTGGGGAGATGTTTGTTATGTTTGTCCAGTTTATTATCAGCATCCTCTTTGTTGGGGAGATGTTTGTTATGTTTGTCTGTCCAGTTTATTATCAGCATCCTCTTTGTTGGGGAGATGTTTGTTATGTTTGTCCAGTTTATTATCAGCATCCTCTTTGTTGGGGAGATGTTTGTTATGTTTGTCTGTTTATTATCAGCATCCTCTTTGTTGGGGAGATGTTTGTTATGTTTGTCTGTTTATTATCAGCATCCTCTTTGTTGGGGAGATGTTTGTTATGTTTGTCTGTTTATTATCAGCATCCTCTTTGTTGGGGAGATGTTTGTTATGTTTGTCTGTTTATTATCAGCATCCTCTTTGTTGGGGAGATGTTTGTTATGTTTGTCTGTTTATTATCAGCATCCTCTTTGTTGGGGAGATGTTTGTTATGTTTGTCTGTTTATTATCAGCATCCTCTTTGTTGGGGAGATGTTTGTCATGTTTGTCTGTCCAGTTTATTATCAGCATCCTCTTTGTTGGGGAGATGTTTGTTATGTTTGTCTGTTTATTATCAGCATCCTCTTTGTTGGGGAGATGTTTGTTATGTTTGTCTGTCCTATTGATTGTCTGTACTGTCATGATTCGGGAAATGTTTGTTATGTTTATTGTCAGATCCTCATAGTTTGGGAGATGTTTGTTACGTTTGTCAGTCCAGTAAATTGTCAAGATCCTCAGATGTATGTTGTGTTTGTCAGTCCAGTAAATTGTCAAGATCCTCAGATGTATGTATGTTATGTTTGTCAGTCCAGTAAATTGTCAAGATCCTCAGATGTATGTTGTGTTTGTCAGTCCAGTAAATTGTCAAGATCCTCAGATGTATGTATGTTATGTTTGTCAGTCCAGTAAATTGTCAAGATCCTCAGATGTTTGTTACGTTTGTCAGTCCAGTAAATTGTCAAGATCCTCAGATGTATGTTATGTTTGTCAGTCCAGTAAATTGTCAAGATCCTCAGATGTATGTTGTGTTTGTCAGTCCAGTAAATTGTCAAGATCCTCAGATGTATGTATGTTATGTTTGTCAGTCCAGTAAATTGTCATGATCATCAGATGTTTGTTACGTTTGTCAGTCCAGTAAATTGCCAGGATCTCCAGATGTTGGTTACGTTTGTCAGTCCAGTAAATTGCCAGGATCTCCAGATGTTTCATTCTCTGTCGTGTTTGTCAAG
>CM065719.1:63574959-63619959 GCA_033310375.1 Conus canariensis | reverse complement strand
TGTCACTAGCAGTCACTCTTCACATAATACATTTCACTGGAGTTGGGGGAAATAGCCATCATTAAATCTACACAGTTTCAATACAGTGGATGCATTACAATAGAACATGTTCTTTGATTAACACCATGATTGTTTACCTTGAAGGAAAGGATTTACACATGGAGCCCTTTTTCAAAGTACCAAGAATACAATTATTACATACAAAGGAACGGATTCCGTTTGTCCCTTTTTATCAAGAAAAGAATGTTTTTACTTTTCCATATTCTCATCACGAGACGTGACCAATTACATATCAAAGAACGATTTCTGTTGGTCCCTTTCTATCAAGAAAAGAATGTTCATCATCATCACAAAATGTGTCTGCATATCAAGGAACGATTTCCGCTCATCCCTTTTTATCTTTCCACAACAGGAATCAGAATACAATTTCCAATGATTTATGCACAATAATTTTCATTGCTCACTCCCAGAGCTCACCAACACTCACATCATTATAATACTTAGGGGAAAAGATAAACAACACTTTTTTTCAACAATACATTGATTTAACTAGATTACTTTTTTTCTGATCACATGAAAGTGTACACATATTCTTTCTTCTTCCTACTCACTCCATTCTTCTCATCCACCTCTCGACTCACATTCGCTGACTACAACTTCCTACAGTCACCATATGTCTCGTCAAATCACAAGATCTATCAAGGGAACAATAATATTTCAGGCCTTTACTAAGAACTGGAAAGTTCCCAACCACCTGTAGGAAAAAAACAACTTCATTAGTACAAACCCTAACTTCCATTTAACTATTGGAACATACCTGACTGCCACAAGAATTTGCCTCCAGTCTCTCTTCGGCTCTCTGGAGATGTTTCTGTGCTGGCAACTCTGTAGAGACTGAAGGGAAATCCTCGCTCACCTGACTAACAGAAAACACAGGTGAGTAGGTGTCAGGTAAACAGGCCAACCGGTTTTTCAGGTTTACCTGTTCCGGTCCAACGTGTCACCAAAATTTAGGACCGGACAAAATATGATCCGTCACACTTGCATTGTTTGTCAGGACCTGAGACCTTGGCAGGGCCCTGTGTGTGGAACAGTCAGAAGTCCTGGCTAGAATAGAAATGGATATTCACATGCACGCACACACACACGCACACACGCGCCCACACATGCACACACACACACACACACACACACACACACACACACACACACACACACACACACACACACACACGCATATATACACACATACACACACACACTCTCTCCTTCTCATACACACACAGGTACGTGTGTGCACACACACGCACGCACGCATGCACATAGACACACACACACACACATACAAACACACACGCACGCACGCCCACACACACACACACACACACACACACACACACACACACACACACACACACACACATAAGCACGCGCGCACACACACACACACACACACACACACATGCACACACACACACACACACACACACACACACACACACACACATGCACACATGCACACAAACACACACGCACACACACACACAGACACACACACATGTGCACGCGCGCGTGCGCGCGCATGCACACACACACTCACACACACACACACACACACACACACACACACACACACACACACACACACACACAGAGAAACAGAGAGAGAATGGGTTGGGGGTTGGGATAGTGGTCTGTGTGTAAGGGCATTCTCATGTGGCCCCTTCAGGGCCATTGGTCACTATCTGTGTGAGTGATGTGGGATGTTGCCTGTCTTGTCAGGGGGGTCACAGGTCACGATCTGTATGAATGATGTGTGATGTTGCCTGTCTTGTCAGGGGGTTCACAGGTCACGGTCTGTATGAATGATGTGGGATGTTGCCTGTCTTGTCAGGGGGGTCACAGGTCACGGTCTGTATGAATGATGTGTGATGTTGCTTGTCTTGTCAGGGGGTCACATGTTACGGTCTATATGAATGATGTGTGATGGTGCCTGTCTTGTCAGGGGGTTCACAGGTCACGGTCTGTATGAATGATGTGGGATGGTGCCTGTCTTGTCAGGGGCATCGCAGGCTGTGGCCTCGGCCGGCATCGTCAACAACGTGGCCATCAGTCGCACCTTTCAGATCCTCTATCGCAACGAGGACCTGAACATCAATGACGCCATCCTCTACCGCATCCATACGCTGGTGGACAGCAGCAGGGTGAGGCAGCTGCCTGGAGTCTAGCTCCCTCATGTGCACATGTGCCTGCATGTGTGTGTATGTGTGTGTGTGTGTGTGTGTGTGTGTGCGTGCATGCATGTGCGTATGCGTTTGTGCATGTGTGTGTGTGTGTGTGTGTGTGTGCGTGCATGCGTGCATGCATGTGCGTATGCATGTGTGCGTTTGTGCATGTGTGTGTGTGTGTGTGTGTGTGTGTGTGTGTGTGTGTGTGTGTGTGTGCCATGTCATTTAGGTGGTGTTTGGTATTGCCTTGTATGATCGGAGGTAAGCGGGACATCCCCAACTAAGCCTCCTAATGATGACAGTAACTGTGTAATCACAGAGCCAGGGTGAATGTCCCCCCCCCCCCCCCTTTCTCATCCAACAACAGTTCCTGTGCTTTTGCCGGCACCAATGATTCTAGCGTGAACTCAGCGGGGACATGGTCATGGAGAGGTGATCAGAACTGAGATCAGCATGCGAGCAGGGCATGATGGAAGGCCTCAGAGTTTGAGAATTTTTGTTTTTTAATTTGAATAATGATCAGTGCCTGGGGATGGTGATTATGAAAAAAAAAAACCCAGCAGAGTTCCAGTCTGATTTTAGACTAAGAGACTGTACTCCGCGCTTCCTTTAAAAAAATGTCTCAGGCGAACTGAGCCAGAGAAGAACGGACATGTGCAGTGTTGATCGGGAAATCTGAGCAGTCGCACTATCATTTTAAAAAAAAAAAAAAAGAAAAGACAGAAAAAAAAAAATCTAAAAGTAGGTGTAGATTGCTGCACCTGTGTCTTTCTTTTATTTGTTGATGTTTATAACCTACCATTGTGGTCACCCATTTGATTAGGGGAATGTCAGGAATCTGGCTGTGCGCTGAAACGTCCACGTCCTACTTGTCTTTCACACAGCCACTGAATTGCATAAGCTAGCGCATATGCACTTGTTCAGTCTGCACAGCTGTCTGAAGTGTTGCTGTCAGTTGACCAGCTCACAGGCTGAGAAACTGTCCACCGTCTCGCTGAACAGACAATCCCTCGATGCTGTCACTCCTAGCCACATTTAACAAAAGCTGGGAAATGATTTTTTTTTAAGAATGTGGAGCAGAGCTTTAGTCCAGGTATTGTGCAAGAGGCGGCCACGTTTATAACAGCAGTTTTTCCTTGCCGGACTTGTCTTGAGGCTCCAAGGCTCCTGAATCATCTGCAAAGGGACATAAGCGAGGGTCATCCTCATCAGGCGGAACAGAGCAGGAACAGTACATAGTAACTGGTTATGGTGGTTTGGAGGACTAGGGAAGAGGGGGGGGGGGGGCTTAGTTAAAGAGTTAATATGGTGTGTAGTATAATGTATGATGGCATGATGGGATGTACGTTAGATATGGTGTTAGATAGTGTGATGATACTATGTATTTTGGTATGGTGTGACATTGCATGGTGTGATGGGATGTGTGAAATCAGGGTGTGTGATGGGATGTGTGAAGACAAGGTGTGTGATGGTATGTGTGAAGACAAGTGTGTGTGATGGGATGTGTGAAGTCAGGGTGTGTGATGGGATGTGTGAAGTCAGGGTGTGTGATGGTATGTGTGAAGACAAGTGTGTGTGATGGGATGTGTGAAGACAAGGTGTGTGATGGGATGTGTGAAGACAAGGTGTGTGATGGGATGTGTGAAGACAAGACAAGGTGTGTGATGGTATGTGTGAAGACAAGGTGTATGATGGGATGTGTGAAGACAAGGTGTGTGATGGGATGTGTGAAGACAAGACAAGGTGTGTGATGGGATGTGTGAAGACAAGGTGTGTGATGGGATGTGTGAAGACAAGGTGTGTGATGGGATGTGTGAAGACAAGGTGTGTGATGGTATGTGTGAAGACAAGGTGTGTGGTGGGATGTGTGAAGACAAGGTGTGTGATGGGATGTGTGAAGACAAGGTGTGTGATGGGATGTGTGAAGACAAGGTGTGTGATGGTATGTGTGAAGACAAAGTGTGTGTGGTGGGATGTGTGAAGACAAGGTGTGTGATGGGATGTGTGAAGACAAGGTGTGTGATGGGATGTGTGAAGACAAAGTGTGTGTGGTGGGATGTGTGAAGACAAGACAAGGTGTGTGATGGGATGTGTGAAGACAAGGTGTGTGATGGTATGTGTGAAGTCAGGGTGTGTGATGGGATGTGTGAAGACAAGGTGTGTGATGGGATGTGTGAAGACAAGACAAGGTGTGTGATGGGATGTGTGAAGACAAGACAAGGTGTGTGATGGGATGTGTGAAGACAAAGTGTGTGTGGTGGGATGTGTGAAGACAAGGTGTGTGATGGGATGTGTGAAGATAAAGTGTGTGTGGTGGGATGTGTGAAGACAAGGTGTGTGATGGGATGTGTGAAGACAAGACAAGGTGTGTGATGGGATGTGTGAAGACAAGGTGTGTGATGGGATGTGTGAAGACAAAGTGTGTGTGGTGGGATGTGTGAAGACAAGGTGTGTGATGGGATGTGTGAAGACAAGATGTGTGTGATGGGATGTGTGAAGACAAGGTGTGTGATGGGATGTGTGAAGACAAGACAAGGTGTGTGATAGGATGTGTGAAGACAAGGTGTGTGATGGGATGTGTGAAGACAAGGTGTGTGATGGGATGTGTGAAGACAAGACAAGGTGTGTGATGGGATGTGTGAAGACAAGACAAGGTGTGTGATGGGATGTGTGAAGACAAGGTGTGTGGTGGTATGTGTGAAGACAAGGTGTTTGATGGGATGATGGTTTGCACCCAGCTGGAGGAGTCCCTGGAATCCCTGGATCTCCAGCTTATGGTGGAGCTGTGGTTCTCCGAGGAGGATGAAGGGTCAGTCACTCTCTGCTACCCACCCCCAATCTCATCCCTTCTCCCCCCCCCCCCTTCCCTCACTACCAACGCCCACAATCCTGCCTTGCTTTCTCCCCTCCTCCTTTATGCTTTGCCTTGCTGTATATTTCTTTTATCATCCAGTTTTCTATTTGTTGTTGATTTTGTGTTTTTGTTTGAGCTTGTTTTGTAATTGTGCTCTTTTTATTGTATTTGAAAAGAAGGCATTGCTCTGAGCTGTAGTGTACTAGATCAGTGTTGGATTGTCTTCTCTGTTCTGCTGTACTGGGTCTTGTTTTATTGTTTGTATCACATTACGCAAGGCAGTAAGAGTGAATGCACAGTTCAGTTGTTGGGAGAACAAAGCAGCTTTTAGATTTATGAAGAAAGTAATCAGGCGAAAAGAAAATGATAATAACACAGTGACGATAATGATGACTAACATTGAGTAGTTGCTGTTGGAAGGAGGGAAAATGGAACAAAGCAGTGTGCAGTGATGAGAGTGATGATGGTGATTCTGGTAGTGAGCATGAACATGACGGTGATCCTGATGGCAATGACGAAGATGATGTTGACAGCGGTGGGGATGGAGATAATGGTACTGGTGAAGGTGATGGTTTTAATGCTGGTGGGGCTGACAATGCTGATGGTGAGGATGATGATGATGATGATGATGACGGTGGTGGTGGTGGTGGTGATAACAATGATCGCAGAATGGAGTGGGGGGTGGGGTGGGGGTGGGGGGCGATGGAGCAGTGCAGTCAGAATAATGGTGGTGATGATGATGTAACAGATGTTGGTGATAATGGTGGTGTGATGATGATGATGATAATGATGATGACGACTGCAGGTGGAGGGAGGGGAGAGGACGGAGCTGTGCAGTCAGAATGATGATGGTAATGATGTTGGTGACGATGATGATGGCTATGATGATGATGATGACAACAATAATGATGGCTATGATGATGATGACAATGATGATGATGATAACGATGATAATGATGGCGGTGATGATGGTGATGGCGAAGATGATGGCGGTGATGATGGTGATGATGATGATGACGATGATGACTGCAGGGTGGAGGGAGGAGGAAGATGGAGCAGTGCAGTCAGAATGATGATGGTAATGTCAGTGATGATAATGATGGCAGTTATGATGATGATGATGGTGGTGATAACGATAATGATGGCGTTGATGATGATGATTATGATGACAGGCCTGCCAACCATTACGCATTTCGCGTAATTTATTACGCCCAAGTGATAATTCTTACACCCTTACGCATTTAGCCAAAAAATTACGCATTGAAAGTTTTCAACAAAAAAAAAAAAAAAAAAAAAAAGGGACGAAAAAATCGGCTTATGTACAGACATGCACGGCGCCATGCGTATAACCAGTAATCTTCAAGAAGCGTTTCCGGTCATGCACAGTTCATTTCACCATCTTTACCATTCATCGAAGTTGGCATCCTTTTAAAGTTTTAGCTACGAAAATGTCGAAACGTGGAGTAGAAAGTTCTGGACAAGATGCGAAAAAGAAAAAAACTTGGTCAAAAGTTCCGAAAAGAATACTCGGAAAAGTTCCCCTGCATACGACCTTCGGCTAAAGGTGTAAATTGTGCACAGTGTACCACTTGCGAGTCGGACTTCACAATTTCCCATGGGGGAATAGTGGATGTGAAGCGTCACCTTGTCACGCAAGCACATCGATTCATCTAACGCGCCGAATTCTTCCAGTATCACATAGTTTTTCAGACTGTAGACACCTCAAAAGAGGATGAAATGAGGAAAAGGGTCATTCGGGCTGAAACATTGGTGGCCGGATTTTTCGTCGAGCACAACATCGCTCTTAGCGCAGCCGACCATGCATCCCAGCTTTTTAAAGAAGCGTTCTCAGATTCGGAGATCGCCAAACTGTTCAAGAGCGGTTGAACAAAGACAATACACATTGTGTCTGAAATTTGATAAGCACATAAATAGTGCAATGATGAAAGCAAATAAAATGCTCGGTATAATTAGACAGTCTTTTTCATATTTGGATACTGAAGTTTTTACAATGCTATATAAGGCATTAGTTAGACCTCACCTGGAGTATGGAAATGTGATATGGTGCCCTTACTTAAAAAGGCAATCAGCAAGTATTGAGAAAGTGGAAAAAAGAGCCACCTTGTTAATTAAGGAGTTTAAACATATTAGCTATGCAGAGAGATTGCGAAGGTTAAATTTACCATCGTTAAAGTTCCGACGAATAAGGGGAGACTTTTTTTTTTTTTGTTTCACGTTTTTTTTTAATCATTTTTCAAACAATACATTACAAATGAATATCATAACATTTCAAAAAGAAAAAAGAAGAAAGAATAAAAAAAAAAAAAATAAAAAAAAAAAAAAAAAAGGGGGGGGGGGGCACACAAACACACACACAAAACAAAAAAAACAAAAAAAAAAGGCCATTGAGCAATCAAACATCCTTGTACACAAAAGAAAAGGGGGACCGGGGCGGGGGGGGGGGGGTTGGGGGCTGAGGGTAAGGGACAGGGGAGGTCCATTGACATTTTCATATCAAACACAAATCAAACTTGATTATATACAAATATTCAACCATTTGTTAAAACATACAGCTGAAGTAGATCTTGCTGAATGTAGTGGTTTACAGATAAAATACATATATTTTATTTTGAATTCTAACGCTGAAACCAATCGAGAACTGAACTGTACAGAAACCAAGTTTGTTGAAACTTGCACAAGTTATATTTGTAATTGCCATGTAATGCTCCAAGTAATATCTGTCACTCAGTGATACAACAAAGGTATGTACATGCAGCTGTGCATTTGGCATTTATATGCAGATGTAAAATTTTGCAAATAAAGTGATGGATTCAAAAAGAGCGTCTGTCTGTGTATTCTGCTTAACATCAAACAATACAAGTTCCTTGTCAATCATAAAATCATGACAATGTGAATATTTTCAAGTCAGCAACTGCTGGACATTCGTCCAAAATCGGTACATATTAGTATGACAGTTAAACAGCATATTGAAAAATGTCTGCTCTTCTTGCTCACAAAATTTATATAAAAAGTACAAGATGATGCAGAGACAAGAATCTCTGGGTTGAAAGTAATCCATGTTGCAATCAAAATATCTATTTCCTGAGACTATTTTAGTTTTTTAACTAACATATAACACATATTCTGTGCACAACTGTATGCGATCCTCCGGTGACTAAATCCCTCCCATACTATCCTTGGGACGAAAGAAAGGTCGAAAGTTTCCAAGAACAGCAACAGGACCAGCCAGCAAGGGTCACATCAGTACATTAGAATGGAACCTTCCACTCTATATAGAGCCATCCAAGAGTAAAAAAAAAAAAAAAAAGAAAAAAAAAAAAAAAAAGAGTAACAGGCTGAACATTGGATATTCCATGTCATCCAATCCATCTATAGGTAAGCATCATCCCAAACACAAACATGTATTATATCCACACACCCAAATATTCACATTGCACACATAGATCTCATCCCTTCCCCCCCCCATGCTCCCTCCATGCACACTCGATGAAATTGTTTGCAGACACATGGCCAGAGCTCGCCAGTGACGATACACATACGTACTCCTATGCATTAGCTCTTTTACACTCAAGTCATATTCATCCTACTGAGACCATGGCATCTACGTATGCCTCGTATATTATGGCAAATACCTCCCTATGGCGTAAGCTTATTCTATTTTAAAAAAAAAGAAAAAAAAAAGAAAAAAAAAAAAAAATGAATTTAAAAAAAAAAAAAAAAAAAATGAAGCTCTTATTTCCCTGACATATCTCCCCTCCAATGCGACACATATATACCCATAGACACAAACACACACACACACACATACATATATATATATACATATACACACATATATATATATATACATATACATACATATACATACACACCTATGTACATATGTCGCTTATAAGAATTAAAATCCTTCAAAATTAGTAGTTATAATAAGGGGAGACTTGATTGAGACTTACAAGCTATTTAAGGGACTTAACAGTACAAATTTTAACAGATTTTTTCAGCTAACCTCTAATCAAATTACAAGAAATTCTGATAACAAAATCCAAATTAAATATTGTTGCACTAATATTAGAAAATTTTCCTTTAGTAACAGAGTGGCACCATATTGGAACAAACTACCTGCACACATTAAAAAAGCAAAAGATTTGAATACTTTTAAAAACCTTCTGGATACTAACGCAGAGTTAAATATGTTAAAATTCCATTTTGATTGATAGAATAGAGTAAAATTTATCCTGAGCATATGCATGCATTATGCAACCACTGTTTATTAAATAAATAAGATGACTGGGACACTAAAAGCTGTGAGGCTATCCAAGTCCCAAGTGAACTGAACTGAACTGAACTGAACTGTGAGAACCCTTGCCATAGAAGCCCAAACTGCTGCTGCATCTCGACTGCAGAATGGACCGTTCGTGTTGGGGACTGATGGAAGTCAGGAAGGGGGGGGGGGGGGGGGGGGGGGGGGGGGGGGGGGGGGGGGGGGGGGGGGGGGGGGGGGGGGGGGGGGGGGGGGGGGGGGGGGGGGGGGGGGGACAAATTCTTTCCTGGGGTGGTGCGATACTTAAAAAATGACACAATCGCCACTGAGCTGATAGCCAACCCCACATGCACAGAGTCAGCAACAGGGGAGAACATTTTTGAGGTTGTTTCTGGCGCACTATCAAGCCTTGGTGTGCCATGCCATGGTGGTGTAGGGGATTTGTGTGTGTTTCCAGTGTATTCTACATTTTCATAATTTGTAAAGATTTCTTGCGACACTTAAAAGAAAAGCTTGTTTTTGAAGAAAAGTAAAGTTCACAAAAATTGTGCGAACAAATTTCATCGCATCATGTTTGTTTGAGAAAAGGTAAGTGTCGCGCTTGATTACTCTTGGTTCTCAGAAATTACACATTTCTGCCTCACTGAGCTTCAGTTCTTACTCATTGGTGTCTTAGGGGGTTGGCAGGTCTGTGATGATGATGGTGGTGATGACGATAATGATGGTGATGATGATGATGATGATGATGATGGCGACGATGATGACGATGATGACGACTGCAGGGCGGAGGGAAGGGAGAAGATGGAGCAGTGCAGTCAGAATAATGATGGTAATGATGTCAGTGATGATAATAAATGGCAATGACAACGATGATGATGATGATGATGACTGCAGGGTGGAGGGAGGGGAGAAGATGGAGCAGTGCAGTCAGCGCAGTCTCCAGCTGCACTTCAGCCCCACCAAGGGTCTGCATGGCCACCTGCCTGTCCTCTTTGACTACTTCCATCTGTGTGCTGTGGAGGTCACCCTCCACGCCATGCTCATCGCCGTGCACCAGCCCTACCTCAAGTCAGTCCTTTGTCTTAACAACCCCCCCACCCCCACCCCCTGCCCCCCCTCCAAAAAACAGCAGTTGTGATGAAAGTGATTCATGGTAATGTCTTCTTATTCACTGCGCACCCCCCCCCCCCCCCCCCCCCCACCAAAACAACAGTTGTGATGAAAGTGATTCATGGTAATGTCTTCTTATTCGCTGTGCACCCCCCACCCCCCCCCACCCCACCAAAACAACAGTTGTGATGAAAGTGATTCATGGTAATGTCTTCTTATTCACTGTGCACCCCCCCCCACCCCCCCCCCCCCACCAAAACAACAGTTGTGATGAAAGTGATTCATGGTAATGTCTTCTTATTCGCTGTGCACCCCCCCCCCCCCCCCCCAACCAAAACAACAGTTGTGATGAAAGTGATTCATGGTAATGTCTTCTTATTCGCTGTGCACCCCCCCCCCCCCCCCCCCCCCCCCCCCACCAAACAACAGTTGTGATGAAAGTGATTCATGGTAATGTCTTCTTATTCGCTGTGCACACCCCCCCCCCCCCACCCACCCCCCCACCAAAACAACAGTTGTGATGAAAGTGATTCATGGTAATGTCTTCTTATTCGCTGTGCACCCCCCCCCCCCCCCCACCAAAACAACAGTTGTGATGAAAGTGATTCATGGTAATGTCTTCTTATTCACTGTGCACCCCCCCCCCCCCCAACCAAAACAACAGTTGTGATGAAAGTGATTCATGGTAATGTCTTCTTATTCACTGTGCACCCCCCCCCCCCCCCCCAACCAAAACAACAGTTGTGATGAAAGTGATTCATGGTAATGTCTTCTTATTCATTGTGCACCAGCCCTACCTCAAGTCAGTCCTTTGTTGTGAAAAAAAAAAAACCCAGCCCAAAACAACAGTTGTGATGACGGTGATTCATTGTAATGCCTTCTTATTCGTGGTGCGCCAGTCCTATCTCAAGTGAGTCCTGTTGTGAAAAGGAAAACCAACAGTTGTGATGATAATGATCATAATGTCTTCTTGTTCATCATGTGTCAGCACTGTCTTGAGTCAGTCCTCAGTCGTATAAAACAAAAACCCAACAAAAACAACAGTCGCGATGATAGTGATAGTAATGGCTTCTTGTTCGTTGTGCATCAACCTAACTGCAAGTTAGTCCTAACAATAGAACAATCATAGTGATAATGATGATGAAAATATCTTCCTGTGTGTCATACCCAACCCAAAGTCCAGTTTGTCTTAGCAAAAAAAAAAGGAAAAAAAAAAGATAAAAAAGGGGAAGGTTATAATCTTCATATGTGCTGGGCACCAACCCGACCCAAGTCACTCCATGGAAAAAAAACAAAACAACCTTGGTGATGATAATGACACCTTGAAACCTGCATTCAAGACCCCTCTGTATGACGACATGCTCATCACAATGACCCGACAGTCTGCGATTGGTCATTCTCTAACATTGTCATACTATTTTTGACCACTGTAGGCCTCCCTTGTTCCATGCAGAAGTTTACCCACTCGCAGTCAGTAACAAATATTTTGCTGTAGTGTTGACAAAAAAAAGATCATTAGTTTCAAAATGAAATGACTGCAGGCGGAAATTGAAACAAAAGAAAAATTACTGTTCCGCTGACCAAAGGAAGCAGACAAATTACAAGAGAAAACAGGATGCGTTTCGACCTTTTTGGCTTCTTTAGGCAAGACCAACAACATTCAAGACAACAAAAATGAAGAACGAACAATCACTTATCTCCTCAGATTTGGCGCAAAATGAATGCGTTTAGAAAAAAAGAATCGTGAGGTTATGTCTCTTAGCAGCCTGGTTCTTTACGAAACTGGCCTACACCTGGAAACCTGCAGCAGGGCTAAAGGTTGGCAGAGAGGAGCACAATGTGACACGTGGTCAGCCGTAAGAGAACAGCAGCATGGCAGTGTCCAGGGGGTGATGCTGGTGTGCTAGCAGGACTAGCAGCAGCAGGAAATGGAAGGAGTTGATGACCGCAGGGCTTTGTGGTAAAAGACCTGGAGTGTGCCACTCTGCTGCTGGATTAGGACCCCTCATGGCAGGAATGGATGTTTTGCCTCCCCCAAGAACATCTCCTATGCGGCATTTTGCCCCCTGTGATCCTGCATCTGCCTCACTTTCCTCCAGACCATCCCGTCTTCTTTTTGTCTGCCAGTTTTCTACCAGGGTGGCTCTCCTCATGCGAATGCTGTTATGTGTCGATGTAGGTCCCATTGTGTGGATTCTAACTGACATTCTCCATTCAGAACGCTGTTACATGTCGATGTAGGTTCCATTGTGTGGATTCTAACTGACATTCTCCATTCAGAACGCTGTTACATGTCGATGTAGGTTCCATTGTGTGGATTCTAACTGACATTCTCCATTCAGAACGTTGTTATGTGTCGATGTAGGTTCCATTGTGTGAATTCTAACTGATGTTCTCCATTCAGAACGCTGTTATGTGTCAGTGTAGGTTCCATTGTGTGAATTCTAATTGATGTTCTCCATTCTATGACCCCAGTCGACAGATTCTGGATGAATTCTTCTTTGATGTGTGTGTGTGTGCGTGTGCGTGTGCGCGCGTTTGTGCCTGTGTAGCATGCCACGGCCTCAGAAAGGATCTTGGGTTGGTTCACCTGACCAGTCCACTTTAGAGGGTGTGTACTTTGGGCAGCGCCCTTTGTCTGGGGTAAGTTCACTTTGTAAGCGTGTGTGTGTGTGTGTGTGTGTGTGTGTGTGTGTGTGTGTGTGTGTGTGTGTGTGTGTGTGTCTGCTTTAGTGTGTGTGTGTTTGTGTGTGCGTGCGTGTGTGTGTATTTGTGTGTGTGCGTGTGTGTGTGTGCACAAGTGTGTGTGTATGCTTGTGTGTGTGTGTGTGTGTGTGTGTGTGAGTGTGTGTGTGTGTGTGTGTGTGTGTGTGTGTGTGTGTGTGTGTGTGCGCGCGCGCAAGTGTATGTGTTTGTGTGTGTGTGTGTGTGTGCGCGCGCGTGCGCGCGCAAGTGTATGTGTGTGTGTTTGTATATGTGTGTGTGTGCGCAAGTGTATGTATGTGTGTGTGTGTGTGTTGGGGGTGTGTGGGTGTGTGTGTGTAAGAGGGTTTTACTTGTGGATTGGTGTGTGTTTTATGTCAGTTTGGTATTTTATGATTTTGGTTGGTGGGTTTGTTCTTGATACTTGTTGAAGTAGATCTGTTTTGTTGTTGTGATTTATTCAGTTTCTAACTGATGCTTTGCTAAACGATCTAGATTTTGACTTATTTTCCATTGATGTTTGTTAACATAAGTTTGTGTTTTTTTTTTCTTATTATTAATTTATTCAGTTTATATTTTTTTTATTTATGTCCGTTGATCTAAATAAACCTAAAAACTATTTTTAGTTGGAAAATTTATAATATGGGTATGTCTGCTGTCCTGGAATAGCCATATTTGTTAACGAAAAAATATAAAAATCAATTACTGTTCCAGGCGTTATGGTTTGCAGTTCGCATGTTACTGAAGAAAAAAATCACCCTGAAAACAAATGGGGGCTCCTTTCTTTGACAGGAAGACAAACCTGACAGGAGACAGGAAGTTGTAACTGAAAACTGTGCACATGTGCAGCGGTCTGTCACTGGCTGCAGAGGAGACTGAACCGAGAGCGCTGAACAGATAACTGGCGATGGCAGCCCAGTCAGAATGAAGAAGTTGGATAGCGAATCCAGCTTCTTGGGAAAAAAAAAAAAAGAAACTTAACATCGCCAGACCTTCAGCAAATTATATGATCAACAGGAGCCATGTTTATGACAGAGAGGGGAAAATGAGTTTGTGCATGATCTGCGAATGTGCATTCTGTGATTCTTTATTATAGTTGTGGTGGCTGTGATGATGGAGAGTGTGCAAATGTGCATACATGTATACAAGTTTATAGTGTGTTCCCTGAAATTGTTGCACACAAATTTTGGTTTGTTCTTGATGAAAAGATTTGGGGGTTGTCATGTCTGTTGTTATCTCTAATTGATGTCTTCTGTTGACCCAAGATGAAGTGTGAATGACTTCTGGTCAGTGTATGTTGATGAAAGTTTGTAGCGTTTCTGACTGACGTTTGTTGTTGATTTAGCTTTGTGTGTGTGTTTATCCCAAGTAGTTCTGTTTCTAGTTGATACCATATGATTGAGGTTTTGTTCTGTTTCAACAGCTACCGGGTGGAACACAGAACTCGCGTATGCAGCAAGCTCATGTGATGCACAAACGCATTTGCACTCTTCTCCTGTCTGCTCACGAGAGCCTGCAGCAAACCTTGCTCTTCTACTTGTCCAAAATCCCCGGGGCTACCTTGAATCTGGGTGAGGAAAGGAACTACCTTTTCCTGTCATGCTAGTGTCTTTAGGATTGGTGTGCTGTTGGTCTGTTGGTGTGTTCACAGGGGCTACCTGTCCCCGTCATGCTAGTGTCTTCAGGATTGGTTTGCTGTTGGTCTGTTGTTGTGTTCACAGGGGCTACCTTAAATCTGGGTGAGGACAGGAACTACCTTTCCCTGTCATGCTAGTGTCTTTAGGATTGGTGTGCTGTTGGTCTGTTGTTATGTTCACAGGGGCTACCTGTCCCGTCATGCTAGTATCTTTAGGATTGGTGTGCTGTTGGTCTCATTGGTGTGTTCACAGGGGCTACCTTTTCAGTGTCTGCATATTGTATGCCCCACCCTCACCCTACCCCTCGACATTGTGTCTTGTGTCAGTGTTTAGCTTCCTTGCCAACGTCCAGCTTAACCTGTTGAGTGCCTTTAAGCCGTCAGCTGACGCCGCATTAAAAATGCTTTCCCAGTGCCTATGGGCCGTCCACTGACGTCATGCATTTTTCTTGAATTTTCATTCGTTACTATTTCTATCAATGGACTTAAATAGAGTGTGCGTAGTAAGCCTTATATGTCTGTAGTATTAAAATGATATGTAAATGACCACACGTGAGGGGAAAGCCCATTTATTCTCATCACTGACTGGATGACCAGCCAGCACTTCGTCTCGCTTGCAAAGATGGCGGCGCAACCTTCGACAAGCGCAGCGACCAAATCAACATATTTACACAGCTGAGCAGGCTCTGCTAATGATTTTTGACAAAGACAGTAATCTTTTATTCAACGACTCACTCGAGCATGAAGGTGAGATGATGATAGTGATGGAATTGCCGACCATATTCGTCAGTTATTGAGTCGGGCTGTGTGACCTCAGTGTGTGTTCAGCTAACTGCGTCGAACGAGCCAGCCTAGTGTGTACTCTGCACTGTGTGCCAGTGGTCAGTGACGTGATAGTCAGCGCGAGAGGGGAGCGCTGCCTGCTCGCGGCGTGGCACGGGGCAGAGGGAAAGGTAGAGGAAGAGGAGCAGTGAAAGAGAGGGTTGAAGTCCAGCAAGGGGGCGTGGTGGGGGGAGGGGGGCGTGGTCGTGGACTGACCTGTCTGCTTAGAGTGTGAGCGTCTTGATAGACTTCTAAACTGTTTTACTTTCATTTACAGGTGTAGTGTGACAATACAAACTTTATTTTCAACTTTTTTGCTTTGTGTTCTTGTTTGGATGTGAAGATGTAGTGGTAAATACATATGTTTTTGATCGTGCAAAAAAATCTATCCAAATCTAAATGCCTAAATACTTTTTTATTATCAAAATTAAAACAAAAGAAGCCCAGATTCAAAATCTTCATTCAGTTTCCTTCAAAAATTATATATATTTCATTTTTATATCTTTTGTAGTTTCTGAGCTAGAATTTTTTGTTAATTATTACCCCCAAATCATTAGATTTCCCTGGCACTGGGAAAGCCTTTGTTTGTAATATTTTCAGGCAGTGAACGGGTTAATGTTTGCAGAATTCGTTTCTTCGTGGATTCTGTGTCCAGGTGTCAGGGCCTGGAGTCAGCTTGTGTGCATAATCAGGCTGAAATTGTCAAGGGGATGAAACACTTTACTTCTCTTTTTTTTTTAATCTATTACTGACTCGCTCTCTGTGCATCCTCAGCCATGCCGCTCGTTCCAACTCCCTCACCTACAGCCATGTCCAGGTTGTTCTGTGGCAGCCCCGGCACAGCAGTCCACAGGGAGCAAGCTGTATCATGTCCAGGTTGTTCTGTGGCACAGCAGTCCACAGGGAGTGAGCTGTATCATGTCCAGGTTGTTCTGTGGCACAGCAGTCCACAGGGAGCGAGCTGTATCATGCCCAGTTGTTCTGTGGCACAGCAGTCCACAGGGAACAAGCTGTATCATGTCCAGGTTGTTCTGTGGCACAGCAGTCCACAGGAAGCAAGCTGTATCATGTCCAGGTTGTTCTGTGGCACAGCAGTTCACAGGGAACAAGCTGTGTCATGTCCAGTTGTTCTGTGGCACAGCAGTCCACAGGGAGCAAGCTGTATCATGTCCAGTTGTTCAGTGGCACAGCAGTCCACAGGGAGCAAGCTGTATCATGTCCAGGTTGTTCTGTGGCACAGCAGTCCACAGGGAACAAGCTGTATCATGTCCAGGTTGTTCTGTGGCACAGCAGTCCACAGGGAACAAGCTGTATCATGTCCAGGTTGTTCTGTGGCACAGCAGTTCACAGGGAGCAAGCTGTATCATGTCCAGTTGTCCTGTGGCACAGCAGTCCACAGGGAACAAGCTGTATCATGTCCAGGTTGTCCTGTGGCACAGCAGTCCACAGGGAGCAAGCTGTATCATGTCCAGTTGTCCTGTGGCAGAGCAGTCCACAAGGAGCAAGCTGTATCATGTGGCCTTGAGGCCGCCCACCAGAGGAGACTGCCCTGCCACTGAATCACTGAGACGGTTTTCAGTGCTGCCTGTTGTAATCTGATGTATGCAGGGCACCGTCTGATAAACCCTGTGTGTGGCAACAAGAAGTTTTTCAGTTGCCTGGGTTACGTCTTAGCTGTAAGGTCTTCATGTGAAACACTAGAAACGCTAGCTGTTTAACATGCCCTCCCCATTTCCACCCCCTTCCCCACCCCCACCTCTCTCTGCCCAATGTAAGACAGATTTTGGGACAGTGTTGTCTTTAATGGAACACCAGCACCATATCTTTGGTGTTCAGGTCTGTTGCGTCTTAAAATGAAAGTCGGCTGTACTGACTGAGCACCTCATGGCCTGGGGCTAGAGACACACTGGTCCCCTATAGTCCTCGACCCAACCCCACTTCGCTAATAGGGAATCGGGCCACTAGCAGGAAGCATTGCTAGAACAGTGAGGACAAGAGCCTTGATGATTCTCCTTCACTTGAGCATGATGGCCGCACTGTCAAAATGTTTAAGATCTGTCGTGTAACAGGTCCGCTTAGTTCTGTGTCACAGAGAAATGGCACTTTCTGCACCGCTGTATCTGTAACTAGTATCTTCTCGCCCACATTGGTACAGAGGCTGTGAATGCAGAATGTTTGCCATGTGTATGTAGGATACATAAAATACTTCACATTCCTCCAGCTTTCATAGTCGGGAGCCCGATGCTTTCCAAACAAAATTCCATGAAAAAATATCAAGTGTGGGGCCACTTGAACTTACACAGCTAGACATCACCTTTTCAGTTATTCAGACTTTATACAAAATGATATTAGAGTGTATTTTTTTCTCTTTTAACTCGATCGAGTCTTGTCAGAAGCGGGTTTCCGACACTGTTCACTTCGCTTGAAGGCGTGTCGGATGCATGCTTCCGACAAAGTTTGACGATTTTTAAATCAAACCGCCTTTTATTAAAGGGCAATAAATCTTGTTTCAGGGACAGCTTAGGGCCTTTTCTTGCAGTTGTTTCCCTTAGAACCTTCTTCATGTATTCTGTCGTAGGTTTATACGGATTTGAAATATCCTACTCTCAGTTCCTGCGATCACACGATTTTGAACATGGCGGCGCCCAGGTGAAGTAGGTTCGAGCAGAACATGAGAGTGGATCAAGCATTTTGTGGTCAAATTCTTGTGTTTTTATGCAGTTGTCATAAATATACTCTCTCTGTAGGTCATACCAAGTGCTCAGAAGTGTAATTGAACTTGTATGGGAGGATAGAGAGCATGAAGAAGTAGATACAGTAGTGTGCACAAAAAGTTCTTGTTTTTCTGCAAATGTGTATCATTTTGGATTAC
Organism: Conus canariensis; assembly: GCA_033310375.1. Lineage (NCBI taxonomy): Eukaryota > Metazoa > Mollusca > Gastropoda > Neogastropoda > Conidae > Conus > Conus canariensis. The sequence continues at coordinate 63,601,452 of CM065719.1, read as the reverse complement.
TTGCATCATGTGAACTGTGTGGATTCCTCACTCTAGGTGAACATTTTTTATGAATATATTGTTTCTTCTGTCCAGTGGTGTATGTTTCATGCTCCTAGGTGAAGTGGTTGATTTTTTATGATTTTTAAAAACTTGCCAAAAATTTTGTGATTTGAGGGACAAACTGGTCCATTTTGGCTACGACTTGATTGAGTTAAGAATATCTCATCTGTCCTCTGTGTGTGTGTGTGTGTGCCTGGCTTTGTGAGGTTTATTGGCCTATTGAGCTCATTTTTGTGAATTTCTTTGTACAGATTTTGGGGGTTCTTTAATTTTTATGCACGGCCTTTAACTGCCCTTCTCATGAACATACACGCACACTCATACACATGCACACACAGGTAGTTACACAAACATGGTGAAGAAAAATAACTTTGTTTTTGTTTGCTTCGCACTTGTTTCTTGTTTGTTTAGCTTGTTTTTGTTTGTTTCGCACTTGTTTCTTGTTTGTGTTGATTATGTATAGCTGGTTTGTAAAACCTTCCATTGTCTGTAGTATTTGTGTAATTTTTTTTTTGTTACTCTCAGTTTTTCCTTTGAACTACCATTCAGCCCTTTACCCCCACCACATCCGTCACCCCTTCCCATATCTGCTATCACCATCATGAAAATATGCGACTGTGAGTTGAGGCTGCTGTTGACATGATGCTGTGATCGTATGTCCCCCAGAACACAAGGACTGCCACTCTCGTTTGGGAAACATCATCATGCAGCTCCAGGTAGGTCTTCTGCCTAATCTGCCGTCACTTTTTTCTCTGCCACACTATGCAGTGTTGGACATCATCGTCTCTTCATCATCATTGTCATTACCATCATCACCATTGTCTTTGTCATCTTTATTAATATCACCAACATCATCTTCACCATTATTGTTGTCATACTTACCATTATCATCACTATGATTGTCGTCATTGTTGTCATTATCATTGTCATCATTACCGTCATCAGATGCTGGGGGGAGGGGGTCGCTTGGTCCATGTGGATGTCTACAGCCCTCTGTCCTCGGTCATATGCAACCAGGTAGAGAGGTTGTCATCTCTGCGTTCTGTCCTTCCAGGACTTTTTCGTCTGCTTCTATGATGTCCACCCTCCGCTGTACCCTGTAGAATGGTATTGGACAGAAGTCATAGCGAAATGCATGTCAACATTCCTCTTTACCCTGTAGAATGGTATTGGACAGAAGTCATAGCGAAATGCATGTCAACATTCCTCTTTACCCTGTAGAATGGTCTTGGACAGAAGTCATAGCGAAATGCATGTCAACATTCCTCTTTACCCTGTAGAATGGTATTGGACAGAAGTCATAGCGAAATATATGTCCACCCTCCTCTTTACCCTGTAGAATGGTCTTGGACAAGGAGCCATGGAGAGATATATGTCCACCCTCCACTGTACCCTGTAGAATGGCCTTGGACAGGGACTTGTCGCGAGGTACATGTCCACCCTCCTCTTTGCCCTGTAGAATGGTCTTGGACAGGGAGTCATAGTGAGGTACATGTCCATCCTCCTCTTTACCCTGTAGAATGGTCTTGGACAGGGAGTCATAGTGAAATACATGTCCACCCTCAGCTGCACCCTGTTAGAAAGGTCTTGGACAGGGAGTCATGACAAGATACATGTCAAGCTCTTGCTGTACTCTAAAGAGTGGTATTGGACAGGGAGTCATGGTGAGCTACTTTCCCATACCACGCAAGCTCCAAGGTTTACTGTGAGAGGAGACTCCTCTCTGCTGCATATTTACCGAGTCACTGCCACACAGACACAGACAGACACACAGACACACTCACACAGACACACACACACACACACACACACGCACACGCACACGCGCACACACAGAGTCTCATGTGCGTGCGCACGCACACACACACACACACACACACACACACACACACACACACACACACACACACACACACACACACACACACACACACCCAAGGTAGAAGGCAGGCAGTGGGGTGTTGCGGAATGTGGATGAGGACACAGACACACACACGGTCACACACACAACACACACACTTAACACACATCACACACAGACACACACACACACACAGAGTCACACACACACAGACACATACACAGACACAGACACAGACAGATTGACAGACAGACTGACACACACACACACACACACACACACACACACCACACACACACACACACACACACACACACACCACGGCAGAAGGCAGGCAGTCAGGGCAGGCAGTGGGGTGTTGCAGAGTGTGGACGAGGAGGAGGAGCTGATCCAGCAGGCCATCACAGACATCACCCAGCTGTGCGCCGAGAACGTCATCCTGTGGGCCCAGTTCCTGGAGACCGCCACCCTCCGCCCCCCTGTACAGCACATCCTGGCCAAAGAACACCACGCCATGAGGGTACGTAACATTGGGAGGCTAATGGGGGGTGGGGGTAGGTGGGTGGGGATGGGGTGGGTAGGGGTCAGGGGTTGGAGCTGGGATGTGGGAGAGGGGCTCAGGGGGTGGGGAGGGGGGGAGGATGGGATGGGAGGAGAGGGTAGGGAGATATCTTGTTGGTGTGCATGTGTGTGTGTGCATGGATGTGTGTGTGTGTGGTGGATGTGTTTTATGTATAAGTATGGGAGTGTGGATGAGGGGTGGTAGGGAGAGAGGGGGGGTGGGGTGGTTAAGAGTGTGCTGGGTGGGTGGTTAGATGCGTTTGATATTTATTTTTGTCTGAAAATCTGTTTTCACATCTTAAGGGAAAAAAAAAAGACATGCATGCACACACACATGCATGCATGCACGAACACATGAATACACGCACAGCTAGGAACAACAAAACCAATAGCAGCTAATAAAACGTTCAAGAGATTTTGCGTTAATGGTGTTGAGCAAATGTGGGCCTTACACATGTGCGACCCTGTGTCCACATAGAAACAAGAGCAAGAATTCAGACAGGTCTTCCCACAAATCACAGCATGTTACTATTTTTGATGCACAGAGAAAAAATAATTTGCACATGATAAGAAAAGATGGCCATTATGATTTCTAGCCCCTATAGACGTCATGTGTCTTGTTTGTATTGGAGTCTGAATTTGATTTGAAATGGAAAAAAAGCTGAACTTGAATTGTAGATTGTTTAAAACGTCTTCTTTGTTTTCATGTCTGTCTGTGAAATCCAAAGCCCAGGCTTACATCAAAGACCTCTGGCAATAGGAATGGAGCTTGCAGATGGTTAACAAACTATTTTTAATCTGCGCGAACCTGAAAGAATTTTTACCATGATCCTGGGGCGGCTGTAAAGAAAAAACAGTCTTGTACCATTTGGGTACAGGCCACTCCTTTTACACCCTTACTTTTAAAAGGTGAAGAAGCTCCATGGTGCATTCCATGTCGTATACTACTCACAGTGAAATGTATTCTTTTAAAATGTTGGGACATGCATGACCTGAGACATAAGCATTTTACAGCAGACTCCATGAAAACCTTGTTCAAGATGTCCCACTTGATGTGATCTTCGAATTTCTGAAAGAGGTCAACAGTTTTCATCTGATCGAAGATTTTTAAGGAAGAAAGATTTTTAACAAAATCTCTGGTGTGTTTTTAGAAGGTGTATTGTAAAGGTTTGTGTGAATAAGTTTTGTTGTTTTTGTTTTTTTTAATGACTTGTGAGTTGACTTCAGTGCCATGACAGCCCGGATATGGCACATTGTGGTTGGCTGGGCTGTAAGTGACATTGCCTTACCCTTACCTAGTAATATGTAAAGAGAAGCTGTGTGATTTGCTGAATTCTGTCAACATCACTGCGATTGGTAGGAAGAATCATCACAGTTGACTGTAAGTTCCACCGTTTTTGTGGCTGATGTGGTCTTCATTAGTGATTAATATTAAGGTAGTAGTGAGTTGTACTTGTTTTCGCTTATTTTCATTCGACGTGTATTAGTGTGATGAAGGGGGTTGGGATGGCTCCCTCCTGACATTTAAGTATTGTGACTGTGTGCGCACAGGTACGGAGATTTGCAGAAGCCTTTTTCACGCTGGAAAACCCCAAGTCAGCGTGTTTGTCCTGCTATGATCCTGGGTGAGTGAGTGTTTCCCGAAGAAAGTGCCTGTAACCCAGATTAAATGACATACTCTCAGGGTGCATGTCTGCCTCCCCGGGTAAGTGTCTGTGTCCCGGGGTAAATGTATGCACTCTTGCCTAAATGTCAAAGCAGAGGTAAAACGAGAGCGCTGAAGGATATATCCCTGTGGTGTAGAATCATGGCACTGAAACATACCTTTACAAATACTTGAAGGTCAGCGAGGAAATAATGAGGTCTGAAATGTTTGTTGGGCAGGACAAAATTATGGACACTGAGACTTGTTTGGTCAGAAGTGAAATAATGGGCTCTGAAACATTTTAGCCAGGGATGAAATGATGTGCACAGAAATGCATGTCAGCCAGGGATGAAACGCATGTCAACCATAGATAAAATCATGTGCATGGAAATGCATGACAACCAGGGATAAAATACTGTGCATGGAAATGCATGACAACCAGGGATAAAATAATGTGCATGGAAATACATGACAACCAGGGATAAAATAATGTGCATGGAAATGCATGACAACCAGGGATAAAATAATGGGCTCTGAAACATATGTTAAAGATGAAGTAATGGGCTGCGGGCACTGAAAAGTATGCCATAGAGATATAGAATAATGGGCACTGAGACAGATGGGGGCCATGGATGAAATAATAGGAATAAAAATGTGTGTCCTTCAGCGGTAATATAACAGACAGTGAAACATAAGTTGACCAGGGGTTAAGTAAAGGGAACTAAAATGTGTGTCCTTCAGGGGTAATGTTATGGGCAGTGAAACGTGTGTCCTTCAGGGGTAATAAATGGGCACTGAAATATATGCCCTTCAGGGGTAATATAATGGGCAGTGAAACATGTGTCCTTCAAGGCTAATGTAACGGACATTGAAATATGTGCCCTTCAGGGGTAATATAATGGACATTGAAGCATGAGCCCTTGAGGGGTAATATAATGGACATTGAAATGTGTGTCTTTCAGGGGTAATATAATGGACAGTGAAACATATGTCCTTCAGGGGTAATATAATGGGCAGTGAAACATATGTCCTTCAGGGGTAATATAATGAGCAATGAAACATGTGTCTGCCAGGGGTAATATAATGGGCAGTGAAACGTGTGTCCTTCAGGGGTAATATAATGAGCAATGAAACATGTGTCTGCCAGGGGTAATATAATGGGCAGTGAAACGTGTGTCCTTCAGGGGTAATATAATGAACAATGAAACATGTGTCTGCCAGGAGTAATATAATGAACAATGAAACATGTGTCTGCCAGGAGTAATATAATGAACAATGAAACATGTGTCTGCCAGGGGTAATATAATGAACAATGAAACATGTGTCTGCCAGGGGTAATATAATGAACAATGAAACATGTGTCTGCCAGGGGTAATATAATGAACAATGAAACATGTGTCTGCCAGGGGTAATATAATGAACAATGAAACATGTGTCTGCCAGGAGTAATATAATGGGCAGTGAAACGTGTGTCCTTCAGGGGTAATATAATGAACAATGAAACATGTGTCTGCCAGGAGTAATATAATGGGCAGTGAAACGTGTGTCCTTCAGGGGTAATATAATGAACAATGAAACATGTGTCTGCCAGGGGTAATATAATGGGCAGTGAAACGTGTGTCCTTCAGGGGTAATATAATGAACAATGAAACATGTGTCTGCCAGGAGTAATATAATGGGCAGTGAAACGTGTGTCCTTCAGGGGTAATATAATGGGCATTGAAACATGTGTCTGCCAGGGGTAATATAATGAGCAATGAAACATGTGTCTGCCAGGGGTAATATAATGGGCATTGAAACATGTGTAAGCCAGGGTAATATAATGGGCATTGAAACATGTGTCAGCCAGGGTAATATAATGGGCATTGAAACATGTGTCAGCCAGGGTAATATAATGGGCATTGAAACATGTGTCTGCCAGGGGTAATACAATGTGCATTGAAACATGTGTCAGTCAGGGTAATATAATGGGCCGTGAAACGTGTGTCCACCATGGGTAATATAACGGGCATTGAAACGTGTCAGCCAGGATAATATACTGGGCAGTGAAACATGCGTCTGTCAGGTGTAATGTAATAGGCATTGAAACATGTGTCAGCCAGGGTAATATAATGGGCAGTGAAACGTTTGTCTGCCAGGGTTCACGGGCACAATGCACTGGCCAGCCTGGTGCGCAGTTCGGCATACTTGCAGCAGTTGCAGCCCCTGCCAGTGGAGTGTGTGGAACTCGACGGAGACAGCAGCACCCTGCCCATCATCTTTGAGGACATCTACCACGATGCCTGGACCCCCACTGGTCTGTTCCATTTTATCTCCTACCTAGACATTGGACCCCACTGATCTGTCCCATTTCATCTCCTACCTAGACATTGGACCCCCACTGGTCTGTTCCATTTTATCTCCTACCTAGACATTGGACCCCCACTGGTCTGTTCCATTTCATCTCCTACCTAGACATTGGACCCCAACTGGTCTGTCCCATTTCATCTCCTACCTAGACATTGGACCCCCACTGGTCTGTCCCATTTCATCTCCTACCTAGACATTGGACCCCCACTGGTCTGTTCCATTTCATCTCCTACCTAGACATTGGACCCCCACTGATCTGTCCCATTTCATCTCCTACCTAGACATTGGACCCCCACTGATCTGTCCCATTTCATCTCCTACCTAGACATTGGACCCCCACTGGTCTGTTCCATTTCATCTCCTACCTAGACATTAGGCCCCCACTGGTCTGTTCCATTTCATCTCCTACTTAGACATTGGACCCCCACTGGTCTGTTCCATTTCATCTCCTACCTAGACATTGGACCCCCACTGGTCTGTTCCATTTCATCTCCTACCTAGACATTGGACCCCCACTGGTCTGTTCCATTTCATCTCCTACTTAGACATTGGACCCCCACTGGTCTGTTCCATTTCATCTCCTACCTAGACATTGGACCCCCACTGGTCTGTTCTATTTCATCTCCTACCTAGACATTAGGCCCCCGCTGGTCTGTTCCATTTCATCTCCTACCTAGGCATAGGACCCCCCACTGGTCTGTTCCATTTCAGCTCCTACCTAGACATTGGACCCACCCACTGGTCTGTTCCATTTCAGCTCCTACCTAGACATTGGACCCCCACTGGTCTGTTCCATTTCATCTCCTACGTAGACATTGGACCCCCACTGGTCTGTTCCATTTCAGCTCCTACCTAGACATTGGACCCCACTGATCTGTCCCATTTCATCTCCTACCTAGACATTGGACCCCACTGATCTGTTCCATTTCATCTCCTACCTAGACATTGAACCCCACTGATCTGTCCCATTTCATCTCCAACCTAGACATTGGACCCCGCCACTGGTCTTTTCCATTTCATCTCCTACCTAGACATTGGACCCCCACTGGTCTGTTCCATTTCAGCTCCTACCTAGACATTAAACCTGCCTTTTTTTGCCCACAAGCTCGCTGATTCCAGAAAAATCAAAAATGAGAAACTAGAGGGGAGAACAGATGGAACAAAACAAAACAAAGTTAAAGGGGAAGAAAATGAAAGGGGGCTTTGGGATTGGTGGGATGCTGATCATATTTTCCATGGATGTTTGCGTTTTCAGTATCTAGCAAAGTAACAATGACCTCACTAGATCTTGTATAAACGTCTTTGTGAGGGTGGATGGACATCCTTAGGTTGTCTGCCCAGTTGAAGGCCCAATAATAGCACATCCTGAGACAGGTGTGGTGTAGGACACTGCAAAAATGAAAGAAACCGACAAAAGCTGTCCAGAGAAATGGCTATGGTCGTGATTGGGCTGGAAGTGGACGACACATCACTCGGTGCTTTGATTTCCATCAGATTTAGCCATTTTGAATGCTGGTTTCAAAACAATTTGTTTTTTAATGTCATACTTACCCATCCAAGTGAATGCCTCCTCACTTAGCAGGGATCATTGCATATCATCAGGACACCCCCCAGCCCCCTTTCTCCTCTTCCCCCCCAAAAAAAAAGTGAGGAGAGCAAGCAGTTAACCTCACCTCAGTACCAAGCTAGCCAGTAAGAGTGATATCCCTTTGTTCACTTCATGGAATTGTATTCAAACTAGCTCAAGAGTGATATCCCTTAGTTCACTTCATTGAATTATATTTAAACTAGCTCTGTTTTGCTGTTCACTGGTGGGGGAACATGCCCCTCAGGGCTCTCCATAATGATGGTTTTTGGCTCTCATGGATCCTCACAAACGTCCTTTCAAGCTTGCTTTTGCTTCTGACAGACAAGTTTCATTCTCTTGTACTTTTTGGCTGATGATTCCTGCGAATTCCTGCAAATCATGTTCTATCACCGCCTCCATTCAGTGTTTGCCTCTGTCATTGTACACCTCGGCGTCTACCTTGTCAATCTTCAAACCTTCTGCCACTGCAACAGACTCTCGCGTCTGTTTGTCTTGAAGAAGCAGTGCCTTCGTGCTGATGCTCGCAAAACCTTCATGTCCTGTTCAAAATGTTTCCTCGTTTTCTTCATGTAACTTGAGTGAGAACTGGACTGGCATGACTTTGGAATTCTCTTCTCAGTATTCACGTTAACCTTCAGACAACTTGCCAGTGTTGTGTAGAGATTGGTCGAAGCTTCTTGCTCCATTTAGGTGCTCTAGAAAGTACCTGACTGTATCGTGCTGTTGCAGATTGCTGTTTTGTGTATCCTCTTAGTTTGAGCTGTTGACCCCAACAGTTGTCCATCGATGGAAACATTCCTTTGGTTGTGCACATGCTGTGTTTGAGCCTTCTGCGTTTTTGCACATGTAAGTCAAACCAAGTGGTCAGCTTCCAAGTTTGAGTTTTCGATTGACTTACCGCTTGGCAGAAGATCTTTTCTCCTCTGTGTTATCCCCAGAGTTGTCTTCTCGTTCTCCCTTGTGCATTCTTAAACAGGGAACATCTTGGACGATGTTCTGAGGAGTGTTTGTGCTTTGCTGAGGTTTCTTCACCACTTGTGCCATCTGGCCTTGCTGTGGCTGACATAGTACATACAATAGACTGGAAGTCACAGACGACCTTTGGAAGGTTCTGTCCCCATGACACGACTGAAAACGTTGAAGATTTTGACAGCCTTGGGGGGTATAGTATTTGGCCAGGCAGCAACATCCCCCACTAATTTCACACTGACCATTTCTGTTTCGATTGCCCAGTTTGCACAGGTCTATAACTACCTGTTATTTGTAATTTTGCACTTTGTTACTTTGAATTGTTACTTTGCATTTTTCTCATACTTACCTGTCCGAACAGACACCTTGTCCCCATTTAGTATGGAACATTGCCATATTATCAGGACCCCCCCCCCCCCCCCACTCTTAAAGAATTGGGAGGGCAGGGGGCTGACTTGTCGACACGCTGAGTGATGTCACAGCATTGCTCAGTAATATTTCCTTGGTGGAAAAACATGCCTCTTTCGGCTCCATCATCTTCACACTTCGTTTTGATATGGACTCCCACAAATGACTGTTCAAGTTTGCCTTTACCTCAGAGGGAGAAGCTTCTCATTCTTTGGATTTGTATGAGGGATTTCGACAAGTAATTCCGGAAAGTTTGGTCCATCACTGCTTCTTTGCAACAGTTGTCCATTTAGTTGTACCCCTTGGCTTCATCCAAGTCTACTCTGAAATTTTTTAATTGACGGCCTCTCTTATTGGCTCCTCATGTCACTAGACGTGCTTTTTCAAAGATTTGCATGAGATTTGCATCTTCTGCACTGGATGTGACCCATTCTCTCCATGTAACTCGTGCGAGGGATGTTATAAAGCATATGGAGCGCAAATTCAACATTCAAGTAATTTTGATGATGATCCGTCAGTTTCAGCAAGAGAGTGGGGCACCTCTCCCAGTGACACCCATTCAGCTAATGGAGACAGGCCAACATCTCCCCACATCCATTCTGAGTTCTTGACTCCACAGCGCCTTGTAATGGAAAAGGAGCAGCCGGGGGTTATAACCTCAGTGGGTCTCTGGAGCACACATTCCCACATTGTTGCTTATGTTTGGATTGCTGCCAGAGGCCCATCCAAACAGGATCCTAGAAGCAAAAGGGCGAAGATTGGTTTATCGTGGCTGAGAAAACTGGATGTCCTCTGATTGTCTGATTGAAGGTATATTTAGTGAGAGTGTTGAACAACAAGCATGCTGTTACGGAGGTACCTCTTCCTTGTCCCCTAGGATTTTTCCATTATATTTCTGGCTTCCAGCGGAAAATAGGAAATGGAGACCAGTTTACTACCTCAGCAGACTGATCCTTTATATTTCTCCTTTAATGTTTGCCATTGTGAAGGTGCACAGGTTACGAGCTTCCATCTGTCCCATGGATTGGGCTGTCGGTCTCGACCTTTCCATCACACACTCCCATGTTCCAGTTAGCTCTTCTTCTCAAAAGTACCTCCCGTTCACCTTCACCAAAAAGGTCTTTTCCTTTAGAGCACTTTCAGCATGTCCCTCAGTCGCGGGGCTGCCAGGCAAAGGACAAATTACATGTCATCAAATGATCTGGATGACTTTCAAAAGAATCAGAATCCAGAATTCTGGCAGACGACCTTTCCACTCTCAAGCTAGCTCTTTCTCCACTGGAGTTTTTTGGCCCATAGAGAAGCCGGCCAAAATTCCTGGGAATTTGTTCACCTGGGCATGCACTTCGAGGTAGATTTGAACCTGGTTTGTCTTTGGGATTCCTAAAGACAAACCAGGTTCAAATCCACCTGAGAAGGGTGGAGAAGATCCAGTTGTATGTAGAGTCTCTACTTCATCTCCCTGGGCATCTCTTTGCAGCTTTCAAACCATGATCGGCCTGGCATCCTCCACTGTGGAGATTTTCCATCCTGGTCATTTCCATCTCTGGCCCCTTCAGTGCGTGCAGAGTGATGCTTTGGGTCAGAGGACAGCATACTGAGATGTTCAGCGGCCTCCTTTGTGACTGCCCTTCAGCTTTGGCAAGACCTGTCATGGTTGAATTTGGAGACTCCCCTTTTGCTCCCCTGTTGTCGCAAACAATCTGTTCCAGTATGAGCGAATCAGGTTGGGATACTCACTTCTATCCTCTCTTCTTGAAGACTAGCAGTGATTAAACTCCCTAGTATGCGACAGACAATATACAGGCTGGAGAACTCTCCTCAGGTTCTAGGCACTGACAGTCCACACTCTCATGTACGCAGTGGGCTGCCTACCTGGGTAGTGCCGACTGAGGAGCTGCATGCCATGCAGTCAGTATGGTTCAGTGAATGTCCTAATGTCCTTACTACGATAATCACTTGATGCTCAGAATGAATTTCCTTACTACGATAGATCACTTGATGCTCAGAATGAATTTCCTCACTACGATACATCACTTGATGTTCAGAATGAATTTCCTCACTACGATACATCACTTGATGTTCAGAATGAATTTCCTCACTACGATACATCACTTGATGCTCAGAATGAATTTCCTCACTACGATACATCACTTAATGCTCAGAATGAATTTCCTCACTACGATACATCACTTGATGCTCAGAATGAATTTTCTGACTATGATACATCACTTAATGCTCAGAATGAATTTCCTCACTACGATACATCACTTGATGCACAGAATGAATTTCCTCACTACGATACATCACTTGATGCTCAGAATGAATTTCCTCACTACGATACATCACTTGATGCTCAGAATGAATTTCCTCACTACGATACATCACTTGATGCTCAGAATGAAATTCCTCACTACGATACATCACTTGATGCTCAGAATGAATTTCCTCACTACAATGTATCACTTGATGCTCAGAATGAATTTCCTCACTACAATGCATCATTTGATGTTCAGAATGAATTTCCTCACTGCGGTACATCACTTGATACTCAGAATGGCATATCGTTCGGTGAATTTCATAATGTCTTTACTACAATACATCACTTGATGCTCAGAATGAATGTCCTTACTACAATACATTATTTGATGCTCAGAATGGCATCAGAGTGCACCATTGTGAAAGCACCTTTCAAACACCTTTCAAAATCTTTCCAGGCAAAGGCAGGCACGCCTACCAGAACCCCCATGGAATTTGAGGGATTTTTGCTTTGCTTCTGTGGGATCCCTGCGATTTTCTGTTTAGTGTATATTGCTGAGTTTTTCCTTTTGCCTTCTCCTTAGTCATGGGCTTAATAGATGATTGCCTGTTGGTGTGAATATTGAGGAGAAGGGATGGAGACAAAGTGGGATCTTTGTGTGTGTGTGTGTGTGTGTGTGTGTGTGTGCGTGTGTGTGTATGTGCTGAGGTACGTGGTGTGGTTGATACCAGCCTGTAACAAAATCAGTTGATGAGAAATGAAGTCTGTGTCCGGAGTGGAATAAGGTTATGATAAACGCAGTGTTGTTTCAGGAGTGGGCTCATCGGGGGACGCCTCAGGCAGCATCAGGCCTGACCTGTCCCTGCCCCTTGGTGTCACAGAGAGTCCGCGCCCCAGGGGAGACACGGTGTCCTCTGGATCCAACTCCTCCCAGAATGGGGAAGCTGTGGTGCTGCGGCAGAAGTCACGGGGAAAGAAGAACTTCATCAAGAACATCAAGCCTGAAGCCTTCAAACGACCCTCCTCCTACTCCTGCTCAGAGGCGGAGAAGCAGGAGCTGGAGAAGGCGGTGGGAAAGTTCAAGGCCAAGGAGGAGAAGAGTGTGACGCTGATTGGCTACAGCAAAGTGCCTGTGCCCGACACCCAGCCTTCACAGGCAGTGCTGCTGGGCACGCTCAGTCCGGCGCATGCTGACCAGGAGCGGCCGGGGTCCGGGGTGTATCCACTACGTTCGGCCACCAGCACCACCTCCGTTCTCTCCCGCACCTGCTGGAGTCGGGGCAGTGCTGCATCCTTGCCCGAATTCTCTGACCTGTCGCAGCTCAAGGAAGGCGGGTCTCCCACCACCATCAGCACTGTCCCCACTGTCACTCCGGTGTCAGAGAGGGCGGAGTTAAGCACTCTCGACAATCAGCTGGCAGGCAGTCTGGGTCAAAAACGTGCTGTGTTCAAAGCTCACCGTTCCAACACCGCCCCTGTGGTGGACGAGTCGCGTGATGGGGGTGCAGTGTGTCAGGCGGGAGCAGGCAGCCCGGTTAGGTCCCCCTCAGGCAGCCCCCACCAGAGAGAAGCCTTCATGCCAAAACACAGCCCCCAGGTCAGTGACAGCCAGGCTTGTCCAAGCAACTCTGATGGGGTGAACATCAGTGAACAGGATTTCCGACAGGCTGACAGTGTGTCTGTGCGCGCCATCACCTGCAGCCTTTCTCAGGGGAACTTTGTGGCCAGTGTGGCAGCAGACAGTAACACAGACATCACTGATGGTGACTTGGCCGACGGCAGCACACAAAGGGCCAGTGACATCAGCATTGACTCCGGCGTTCGCATGTGGGTGGACACACCGCCTACCACCACCTGCGATAGCCTCTCCCCCTCCTCCTTACGCACCACCTCCAGGGAATCGGGCCTTCAGCTGGATTCCCTGGCCACCGCTCATGAGTTCTCTCTCACGTCAGGTCACAACCCTTCATCAGCAGCCAATCAGGAAGCAGCTCAGGATAATGCGGCCATGCTTGCCGCTATTACCATCTCGGAACCCCCACCTTCTGGGCACTCGGAGCGAAAGGTGACGGTGATGGAACTGCTGCGGGAGGAGTATGAGCGCTCTCTGCGGGAGAAAAGCGTGTCGGGACCCCCTTCGCTGCAGGCCAGCCCCGTGCACTGTCAGCGAGCGGCCAGCGACACCGACATCGTCCGCAATCTGGAAAGCTCAGCTTTGGCTGCCCAGCGTGCCTCCCTCAGTCTATTCCAGCGACCCCAGACGGCCCAGGGGGCACAGAAGGAGAGGTCACGGCTGTCCAGTTCCTCGTCGTACCCAGAGTTGTCCCGCTGGGTGGAGGAGAGTCAGCAGCTGCCCAGGCTGGTGTCGGCTGTGGGTCACAGCACTGTCAAGTGAGTGTCGTTACCGTAGTGAGGGTTGTGGGTCACTCACAGCACTGTCAAGTGAGTGTCGTTACCATAGTGACTGTTTGTGTTTCACAGCACTGTCAAGTGAGTGACGTTACCGTAGTGAGGGTTGTGGGTAACTCACAGCACTGTCAAGTGAGTGTCGTTACAGTAGTGAGCGTTTGTGGTTCACAGCACTGTCAAGTGAGTGTCCTTATCATAGTAAGGGTTTGTGGTTCACAGCACTGTCAAGTGAGTGTCGTTACAGTAGTGAGCGTTTGTGGTTCACAGCACTGTCAAGTGAGTGTTGTTATCATAGTAAGGGTTTGTGGTTCACAGCACTGTCAAGTGAGTGTCGTTATCATAGTAAGGGTTTGTGGTTCACAGCTCTGTCAAGTGAGTGTCGTTACTGTAGTGAGGGTTTGTGGTTCACAGCACTGTCAAGTGAGTGTCGTTACTGTAGTGAGGGTTTGTGGTTCACAGCACTGTCAAGTGAGTGTCGTTACTGTAGTGAGGGTTTGTGGTTCACAGCACTGTCAAGTGAGTGTCGTTACTGTAGAGAGGGTTGTGGTTCACAGCACTGTCAAGTGAGTGTTGTTACTGTAGTGAGGGTTTGTGGGTCACAGCACTGTCAAGTGAGTCGTTACTGTTGTGAAGGCTGTGGGTCACAGCACTGTCAATGTGAGTGTTGTTACTGTTGTGAAGGCTGTGGGTCACAGCACTGTCAAGTGAGTGTCGTTACCATTGTGAAGGCTGTGGGTCACAGCACTGTCAAGTGAGTGTCGTTACTGTAGTGAGGGTTTGTGGTTCACAGCACTGTCAAGTGAGTGTCGTTACTGTAGTGAGGGTTTGTGGTTCACAGCACTGTCAAGTGAGTGTCGTTACTGTAGTGAGGGTTTGTGGTTCACAGCACTGTCAGGTGAGTGTCGTTACTGTAGTGAGGGTTTGTGGTTCACAGCACTGTCAAGTGAGTGTCATTACAGTAGTGAGGGTTTGTGGTTCACAGCACTGTCAAGTGAGTGTCGTTACTGTAGTGAGGGTTTGTGGTTCACAGCACTGTCAAGTGAGTGTCGTTACTGTAGTGAGGGTTTGTGGTTCACAGCACTGTCAAGTGAGTGTTGTTACTGTAGTGAGGGTTTGTGGGTCACAGCACTGTCAAGTGAGTGTCGTTACCACAATGAAGGTTGTCCAACAGCCTGCTAGATCTGTTGTCTCTGGCATGTGTCATGTCTGGTGCTGGATCTGTTGTCTCTGGCTTGTGTCATGTCTGGTGCTAGATCTGTTGTCTCTGGCTTGTGTCATGTCTGGTGCTAGATCTGTTGTCTCTGGCTTGTGTCATGTCTGGTGCTAGATCTGTTGTCTCCGACTTGTGTCATGTCTGGTGCTAGATCTGTTGTCTCTGGTTTGTGTCATGTCTGATGCTAGATCTGTTGTCTCTGGCTTGTGTCATGTCTGGTGCTAGATCTATTGTCTCTGGCTTGTGTCATGTCTGGTGCTAGATCTGTTGTCTCTTGCTTGTGTCATGTCTGGTGCTAGATCTGTAGTCTCTGGCATGTGTCATGTCTGGTGCTAGATCTGTTGTCTCTGGCTTGTGTCATGTCTGGTGCTAGATCTGTAGTCTCTGGCATGTGTCATGTCCGGTGCTAGATCTGTTGTCTCTGGCTTGTGTCATGTCTGGTGCTAGACAATGAAAAAGACTGTGACTGTGTGACTAGTTGATTTTGCCTTTTTTTGTCGTCTTTACTGTATCAGTGTGGGTATCGTCCTTTCCTGTTTACTTGCCAGTTCACGACTCATTCCTCAGAATACTCACACTGTTTATACTGTGTTTGCCATTTTCGTTACTGGTTTTCACAGTCATTTTCTTAGTCTGAATGATCAGTTGCAGCAAATGTATGGATTAAAGTTTTAATTGAAAAAAAAAATTAGGGTGGCACACATAATGGTGCGGTTTATACTAATTTTACTTATATTCTTGAAATAACGATGCTTAATTAACCCCTTGACTGCCGCTATTTTGTATCAGTTTTGTACTTCTGTGTGCCGGAGCAAAATTTGACTTTTTGCGGTAGGTTCACTAATTTGATCAGTGCTCATTTATTTGTGGAGATATCTCTTGGATTTTTGGCATGTTTCTTCTTATACTCAGGGCCATAATATCTGCAAATAATATTTGATTTTGTTTATTCTGAGTATAATAAATCATCTTATAATTCAACTTAAAAAAAATTATACTTTGCAAGCATACAAAACCCCACAGCAGCAAAACAAAAAACATACAAACCCAGCAGAAAGTGGTTTTAGTGTTTACTGAACACCTGTGTAAATATTTGGTAGTGAATTTACAACCCACAATTGTTGTTTTACATGATAAATTCATGTATTTCTGGGGTACAGTACAATCCAGGTATCAAGGGACACAATTTTGTTTTCTTAGGTAGGTTCACTAATATGCCCACTGCTCTTTCAATTCTTGACATATATCTTAGATACCTGGGAAATTTTCTTGTTATATCCTTGGCTACAGCCAGATGTTACAATAGTTTGATTTTGTTTGTAATGAGTTGACCAAAAATATATATAATGATGAATGTTTTGTTTGAAAAACAGACACTTTCAGAACATAAACAAAACTATAGCACTAAAACCACAAAAACTGGTGTTAGTATCCATTGAACTTCAGGACAAACATCTGACAATGCATAAAATGTTTAGCAACTCCTATCATAGGGGACACTCCAGTCCTGGTAAAGCTCGCCCTCTTCCTCTGCCACGCCCCCTCACACTGGACCCTCGCCATTGTCCTGAACCCCCTCCCCTTCCTCGACTCCCCTCCCGACCTCTCACGAAAGGAGGGAGGGGGCAGTCGACATAGACGGAATCGGCTTGTCACTCTCCGATTTTGCCCCACTTGCGCCGGTATCACTCAGTTCGAAGTCGGGGATCAGCCTCGTCATCAACACCAATCACCGATAGCAAAGGGTGGTGTTGATTGTGATCGCTTTCTTCCTCCTCCGAATCGCTTCGTTCTACTTCTCTGAAGTCTTCGTCATCGCTTTCACAGTCTCGGATAACTTCTTGAAGCACTTCAAGAGCATTAGATCGTTTGAAAACGGCACGCGCCTGAACGAATTGTCTGCTCGACTCGCCATCTTGAACTGAAAATGACTCAGCCAATCCTTGCCGAAGTATTATCGTCTGAACGAACACGAGCCGGTCAGTCAGCGACCCGTGAAAGGGAAGAAACCGTCCTTTAGTGTCCCTACAACCATTTAAACCATTTTTTCTCCTTGCCTCCCTTCTTTAAATCGCTGAATTTTGATGATGAAATTACCTCGAACGGTGTTCGATGTGAGACACACAGCTTTCCAGAAACCACCTCGAACGCTGTTCGTGCAAGGGCAGTCAATGGGTTAACCGAACTATACTTATTGTTTGAAAGCATATATTACGTGTGTGTGTCTATATGCACGTTAGTATGAATGTATGCATATGTGTGTGTGTGCATGCATGCGTACATGCGTGTGTGTGTGTGCGCACGTGCACGCGAGGGTGTGTGTGTGTGTGTGTGTGTGTGTGTGTGTGTGTGTGTGTGTGTGTGTGCGTGCACGCACGCACGGGTTTCTTCCCACTTTCCTTTGGTAGAACCCCATGGTTCACCCTTGGTGCGATATTCCTTTTTCTTTCTTTTGATTGGAATATTCGCGAACGTGACATTTGTTTTTTAATCCCCCCATGATGGCATGCACATTCTGTGTGTGGGGTATGACCTGCAGAATCACACCACCAGTGCACATGTGCTGTATCCATCCCACCGCCACATGGTCACCGCCAGCTCTTCTCCATGTGGGCAAGGATTTAAAAAAAAATGCATACATGAACGTAGCGTACCTGAGTGTAAAGCCTCATCCGGATGACTGGGAAGGTACTGGAGGGTGCACACATCTTAACTTGTGCAGAAGGAACCTTTCCCAGCCGGGACTCCAGTTCTTAGAAAAAGTGTCACACACCTTACACACAAGGCCAGCCTGCCCGACTCGCTGTATGTGTGTGTGTGTGTGTGTGTGTGTGTGTGTGGTCTTGCACACTTTACTCACCATTGTTTGTATTTGATCTTTTTTTAAGCTATTGAAATCTGTTTGTGTTGTTCAAGGAAAGTGACCTATTATGTTTAGTTGTTTGTTTTTCTAGTGGAAATAAGTTGTTTACTAAACTATGTGAACCCAGTTTATTAATTTCTGTACGTTTCATGCACAATAAAAACGAAAAGATGCATGCTGTGCCATATATGTTCAGATTGCTTTTTTCCCCATCCTTCTTCTTCTTTCTTTCGTATGCTGCACCCTTCGTTTGTATTCCTGCTTTTTTTTGTTGTTTTTTTTTCATATGATATACAACTTTACAAGTGCATTCATTTATGCATTTTAAACTAAGAATTTTATTTATTTTTGACAGTGTGTGAATAAGTTGTATGTTAACAGCGATGCAGGTTAAAGATGCCTGCAATATGCATGTTATGCACTCATTCCTGTCTACCGGCCAAGCATGTGTTGATCATTGTATGGGTGCATTCACTGCAAATAGGAAAGAGAAAACCAAACATTCAGCTGCGAAAGAATGTCTTCAGGTTTATACCAGAAAGTGATAGTGGCATGGGAGATGCGAATTAGAAAACAACACCAACAAAGAAATGATGTGAAGTGGTGTGTGTGTGTGTGTGTGTGTGTGTGTGTGTGTGTGTGTGTGTGTGTGTGTGTGGAGAGAGAGAGAGAGAGAGAGAGAGAGAGAGAGAGAGAGACTGACCTTGTGCCAAATTCTTTTTCTGACTTTGGTAGTCATAGTGCTGGGTACATGGATGTGATTTCTGTTTTCAGTTTTGTCAACTTACGTGAGACATTGAAGTTGTCGCTCAACTACCCAGGACACCTGTACAGGTAGGGCCTTATTTGTCTCTGGGCAAGATTGTGTGACTGTGATCCAGGTCGTTTGTACTAGGAGATCTGCCTCTTCTTTCTGACACTTGTCTTTGAAGCAACACCCCCTGCCCCCTCCCACCCCACTGACTCATGGAGACTCCAACAATCTAATGCCCCACTCCCCACCCTCCCCTTCACACTCATGCATGTAAGGTGGGTGGAAATTTAAAAAAAAAAAAAAAGTGCTTTTTTGTCATTTGAATTAAGCTGGGGTTTTTTTTCTCTAAAATCCTGACCTATTAAGATGAAATGGTGTAACCTGTTCTGACGACTACTGTTGTCAGCTTGATCATTTTGGAGTGATAGGTTGAATGTCAGAAGATTCAAACAGATGGCCATGTTGATGAGAACAGTGCAGAATGCAAATTGAAACCCAGCGCAGAGCAGTGATTATTTTACAGACACAAAATGGACAAAAGAATACTAGACAAATGTTCTTTTTTTCTTCACAAATAAAAGAAAGACATAAAAAACAAACCCTGAAATGATGGCTGTCCATTTGCCTGGCGGGTGTCTGCCATTCTCAGACTCGTTGGAAGGATTGTTTGGTGTGTGTGAGTGTGTGTGTGTGTGTGTGTGTTTATTATTGGTGACTCTGAAAGAGACATGAAGCAGACCTGTTCACCCATACGATTTTGACGTATGTTTGGTAAAAATATACCAGGAATATGACAGACTACAGGAAAAGATGTTGGAAAAAATTCTGGAGACGAAATTCTTGACCGCTAATTGAACTTGCGGCATGTAACCTGGCGGAGGCTTTCTTAACGCAAGTGAATTTTTCGTCTGCGACATAATGTTAGGCAATGTCTGTTGCATCGATGACTGAGAGAGTATGAGCTCTTACTTAAGTGTGCTAATGAATCAAGGTTTGAAAGTAACTTGTATTAGAAAGAACCTATTTTACCGTAATTTATGCAAAATCTAGTGGCTACCACTGGGAAGAAACCTCTGCAGTGTGAAAATGAAGCGATTGCTCTCCCTGTCCGCTTTTACACTGAGAAATTTGGAGGTTTTTTTCACACACTCTTTGTAGAAAATGTGCTCGTCTTTTGTTGAAAAGTACACCAACAGCAGTTTAAGAATAAACAGCTCTGATGAAGACTTGCATGTCTGTTTTGCATGGTGTATGGAATCAATGTAGCTCTGCAATCTGTTATGTATGTCAGTTGTTTTTTTTTAGGGAGGGAGGGGAAGATGATATTCATTTAGTTGTATATTTAGTTATTTAGTGGGTAATCATAATGGCATCATCATCCCATGAGGATGAGGGTTGGGTGGGGGGGGGGGGGGGGGGAGGGGGGACCTGTCTTGCACTGCACTGATACCACCAGACAGACAAGCGTGTAGAATGGGCGGCAACTGTGGCATGGGCCAGCACCATTCAGACTGGCAACGTTTGACTGCAAACACAGCACTCTGACACATAGCCAAGCAGGCACCCAGAGTTTCAGTGACTTGCAGTTGCACTCGGATGTAACGTCCACTCTCATGGAGGTAACATTTCAGATGGGGATAACAACCTTAGGAGATATGTCTGACACTACGCAACACCACCAGAATGACAACACATTAGAAAGTGGGGGGGGGGGGGGGGGGGGGGGTGAAAAAAGTAAAAGGCCGTTTGGGGGTTGGGTGCTGGCAGGGTGTGTGAACTCTCAGTTCACTCGACAGGGATTTGTGCTCTGATCACGAGGACCTGGTGCCACTGTAAGTCTGTTACATTTAGACTGCCTGGTGCCACTGTAAGCCTGTTTGTTACATTGAGACAGCCTAGTGCCACTGTAAGCCTGTTTGTTACATTCAGACTGCCTGTGCCACTGTAAGCCTGTTTGTTACATTGAGACTGCCTGGTGCCGCTGTAAGCCTGTTTGTTACATTGAGACTGCCTAGTGCCACTGTAAGCCGTGTTTGTTACATTCAGACTGCCTGGTGCCGCTGTAAATCTGTTTGTTACATTGAGACTGTCTGGTGCCGCTGTAAGCCTGTTTGTTACATTGAGACTGCCTGGTGCCGCTGTAAGCCTGTTTGTTACATTGAGACTGCCTGGTGCCTGCAAGCTAAGCCTGTTTGTTACATTGAGACTGCCTGGTGCCACTGCAAGCCTGTTTTGTTACATTGAGACTGCCTGGTGCCACTGTAAGCCTGTTTGTTACATTCAGACTGCCTGGTGCCACTGTAAGCCTGTTTGTTACATTGAGACTGCCTGGTGCCGCTGTAAACCTGTTTGTTACATTGAGACTGCCTGGTGCCGCTGTAAGCCTGTTTGTTACATTGAGACTGCCTGGTGCCGCTGCAAACCTGTTTGTTACATTGAGACTGCCTGGTGCCGCTGTAAGCCTGTTTGTTACATTGAGACTGCCTGGTGCCACTGCAAGCCTGTTTGTTACATTGAGACTGCCTGGTGCCACTGTAAGCCTGTTTGTTACATTGAGACTGTCTGGTGCCACTGTAAGCCTGTTTGTTACATTGAGACTGTCTGGTGCCACTGTAAGCCTTTTTGTTACATTGAGACTGCCTGGTGCCACTGTAAGCCTGTTTGTTACATTGAGACTGCCTGGTGCCACTGTAAGCGTGTTTGTTACATTCAGACTGCCTGGTGCCACTGTAAGCGTGTTTGTTACATTCAGACTGCCTGGTGCTGCTGTAAGCCTGTTTGTTACATTGAGACTGCCTGGTGCTACTGTAAGCGTGTTTGTTACATTGAGACTGCCTGGTGCCACTGCAAGCCTGTTTGTTACATTGAGACTGCCTGGTGCCACTGTAAACCTGTTTGTTACATTGAGACTGCCTGGTGCCACTGTAAGCCTGCAAGTGTGTCTGTTACATTGAGACTGCCTGGTGCCACTGCAAGCCTGTTTGTTACATTGAGACTTCCTGGTGCCGCTGTAAGCGTGTTTATTACATTGAGACTGCCTGTGCTGCTGTAAGCCTGTTTGTTACATTGAGACTGCCTGGTGCTGCTGTAAGCCTGTTTGTTACATTGAGACTGCCTGGTGCCGCTGTAAACCTGTTTGTTACATTGAGACTGCCTGGTGCCGCTGTAAACCTGTTTGTTACATTGAGACTGCCTGGTGCCACTGCAAGCCTGTTTGTTACATTAAGACTGCCTGGTGCCACTACAAGCCTGTTACATTCAGACTGCCTGGTGCCACTACAGGCCTGTTACATTCAGATTGAATGTCCATTCCACCTGAAGGAGATATGGCTGTTCTGCCCTGACCAGCTCCTGTTGTTGAGTTGTCTGTGTCTCAGTAGAGTAGTTGGCTTGCCATTCCCACCGATGTGGGATTTCTTCAGCGCAGGAGTCCAGAAACCCTATTTTATTGAGGGCAATTTTGTTCCAGGAAGATTGAGGCATAAGAGGAACCCTAGCAATATGGGTGATCAGCTGAACTTTTGAACACACACACACACACACACACACACACACACACACACACACACACACACACATATCAATGGAATATATATATATATATATATATATATATATATATATATATATATATATATGAAGGGATCTTTTATTTAAAAATGAAATATGGTTACTAGCGATTTTTGTAAAATGAAATATTGTCTAAAGTTGTATTGCCCTGTTTGTTCTCAATTAACTGCACAATTTTATACAAAATGACTTGATATTTTTCCATCAGTACATTTTTTTTTTGTTTTGTTTGTTTTGTTTACAAGAAGAAAACTGTCATTAGGAAAATTAATTTCTTTGTCTGTCTGTTTTGCTATATAAAAAAAAAGACAACAGTCATAAGAAAGGATAATTTTGTAATCAGGAACAAATTGGAGGAAAAGAGAGAGAGAGAGAGAGAGAGAGAGAGAGAGAGAGAGAGAGAGAGAAGAGAGAAAAGGGGAAAAAACCCCAATAAAAGCCAATACTCCAATAAGCTTTTTTTTTTTTTTTCAAAGATCGTGCACATGTATGGTGTGATGAGAAGGGGTGGCAGGTGTGGCCGTCTAGGGGAAGGACTCGGAGTGTGTTCTCTGTTGGAATGACAGAGTAGTTTTAATTTCAGAATTTTACCTCCACCCTCTCACAAGAGGTGGAAGGAACAACTTCTCCGGTACAAGTCATCAGCAGAAATTTTCATTTTTCTTGGGACTGTTGAAAATACTCCAGAAGGGCTCAGGAATAACTCACCTTAGGCTTATGCACTTGAAGGAGAAGTGCTTGTGCTCCAAGTGACAGACAGAATTAGAAATAAATTCAAACATGAAATGAACTATGGACAATAAATAACTGACACAAGTCAGGTGCAATTTCACACACTGCCTTTACTCGTGTATGCAAGAGTAGGATACACAGATGAATAAAGATTCAGTTGAACCAGAGTGTCTTTGTTTAGGCTGGCTTCTGCCCATTTCGTCTCATTGTAAAGGGAGGGAATGGATTGATAACTTCAGTCAGTGTCCATGGGGTTCTCCGACCCCTAGCTTTTTAGTTGGAGATGCGGATGGATCCCCCTCTGGTTGCTGGTGACTGGTCCACTCGTCCCATAGGCAGGCTGATATGTCTGATGCCTGATTGGCCACGTGGTAGCGTGGATTCTTGATTACAAGTCTGGAAGTCCGGCTTGAAGAGTCCTCACATCAGCCCTCCTGACTTTCAGTAAATGTATGAGATCTCAGCCGGCAGAGAATGATAACTAGTGTCAATGTACCTGCCTTCATTTTCAGTCTCCACTTTAGTTCTTCCTTCAGGTTTTGAGTGGATTGTAATCAGTGGGTAAGCCATGGGTTGGCTGGATGGCTGACTGACACCCTGCATTGTGGCCATGGGTTGGCTGGCTGGCTGGCTGACACCCTGCATTGTGGCCATGGGTTGGCTGGCTGGCTGGCTGACACCCTGTATTGTGGCCATGGGTTGGCTGGCTGACACACCTGCATTGTGGCCATGGGTTGGCTGGCTGGCTGGCTGACACCCTGCATTGTGGCCATGGGTTGGCTGGCTGGCTGGTTGACACCCTGCATTGTGGCCATGGGTTGGCTGGCTGGTTGGTTGACACCCTGCATTGTGGCCATGGGTTGGCTGGCTGGCTGGCTGACACCCTGCATTGTGGCCATGGGTTGGCTGGCTGGCTGGTTGACACCCTGCATTGTGGCCATGGGTTGGCTGGCTGGCTGGCTGACACCCTGCATTGTGGCCATGGGTTGGCTGGCTGGCTGGTTGACACCCTGCATTGTGGCCATGGGTTGGCTGGCTGGCTGGCTGACACCCTGCATTGTGGCCATGGGTTGGCTGGCTGGCTGACACCCTGTATTGTGGCCATGGGTTGGCTGGCTGGCTGGTTGACACCCTGCATTGTGGCCATGGGTTGGCTGGCTGGCTGGCTGACACCCTGCATTGTGGCCATGGGTTGGCTGGCTGGCTGACACCCTGTATTGTGGCCATGGGTTGGCTGGCTGGCTGGCTGACACCCTGCATTGTGGCCATGGGTTGGCTGGCTGGCTGGCTGACACCCTGCATTGTGGCCATGGGTTGGCTGGCTGGCAGGCACACTCTGCCACTGTTAGTGTCCAGCTGTCAAGTTGGAAGCGCGTTCCCAGTGATTCAGTTATGGTATCGGTTAGCGTTTAGTACTCACAATGCCGGCTGTAGGCCGGCTTTGCTGACCAGCGGACAAACAGCAGCTGGTCTAAGTGGGGAGGGAGGTCCAGCCAACCGAGCAAGTCTCCTGTGGTGCCTCGAGAGTAGTGGACGACCCTGATGCAGGTGAACAGTGGGAGAACAAGGCGAGAGACGTAACCTGTCCCCTCTGGAGTCTTAGCAGTAAGCCACTGTGGAGCAGCTTCTAATAGAGGCTCATAGTATATGTGTGGTTGTATGTGTGTGCGTGTGTGTGTGTGCGTGCGTCTGTGCGTGCGTCCGTGCATACTTGTGTGTACTTCATGACTGCTCACAAGGCACACTGCAATTATTTACATGTGTGGTGTGTGTGTGTGTGTGTGCATACATGCGTATGTGCATATGTGTGTGTACGTGCATATGTGCGTGTGTGTGCGTGTGCATGTGTGGTGTGTGTGTGTGTGTGTGCATGTGTGTGTGCGTGTGTGTGCATGTGTGTGTGTGTGTGTGTGTGTGTGTGTGTGTGTGTGTGTGTTTACAGCGAGTCCTCCAGTCTGGCATCAACCCTGCCCTACTTACTAACGCCGGAGGAGTATGATGATGGAGATGGTTTGCACCTCATTGTCTGTGTGCACGGCTTGGATGGTCAGTCCTGTGTCATTTTTCTTTCTTTCTTCCTTCCTTCCTTCCTTTGTTCCTTTCTTTTTTCTTTCTTCCTTCGTTCCTTCCTTTCTTTTTTTCCTTTCTTCCTTCCTTTCTTTTTTCCTTTCTTCCTTCCTTTCTTTTTTTCTTTCTGCCTTCCTTTCTTTCTCCCTTCCTTCCTGCCTTCCTTCTTTTCTTCCTTCCTTCCTTCCTTTCTTCCTTTCTTTCTTCTTTCCTTCCTATCTTTCTCCCTTCCTTCCTTCCTTCCTTCCTTCCTTCCTTCCTATCTTTCTCCCTTCCTTTCTTCTTTCCTTCCTTCCTTTCTTTTTTTTCTTTCTTCCTTCTTTCCTTCCTTCCTTCCTTCCTTCCTTCCTTCCTTTCTTCTTTCCTTCCTATCTTCTCTCCTTCCTTTCTTCTTTCCTTCCTTCCTTCCTTTCTTTTTTTTCTTTCTTCCTTCTTTCCTTCCTTCCTTCCTTTCTTCTTTCCTTCCTATCTTTCTCCCTTCCTTTCTTCTTTCCTTCCTTCCTTCCTTCCTTTCTTTTTTTTTTCCTTTCTTCCTTCTTTCCTTTCTTCCTTCCTTCCTTTCTTTTTTTTCCTTTCTTCCTTCTTTCCTTTCTTCCTTCCTTCCTTTCTTTTTTTTTCTTTCTTCCTTTCTTTCTTTCTTCCTTTCTTCCTTCCTTTCTTTTTCTTTTTTTTTTTTTAATGTGACAGTGAAGGGATGAGAGAAGTGGGGGTGGGGGATGGGTTCAGTTGGCTGGAACTGAAAGATGTTTAGCCATATTCATCCTTAGAGCATGGTCTTGTTGACATGATGTCAGGAGTGATACCACTGAGGTATTGCTTAGCCAGAATAGCTCAGTGGTAGAGCGCAGGACTCATGATCTTGGTGATCCTGGGGTTGTGGGTTCGAATCTCCTTCGGACCATTTCAGTACAGGGGGATTTTTCCCTCAGAGTTAAGATTGGTTCTGACTCCTTTTCCCAAATAGCCCTTCAAATGAGATTATAAACCGAGGTTCTGTGTGTGAACACACGCATGACATCTTGCACACATGTAAAATCCCATCACCAACTTTTGGAAGAGAAGGCCAGTTTGGTCGTTGGTATGGATGACATGTTACACATAGCATGCATCCTGTGTGAGAAATGGAAAGAATGAAAGAAGTAAGGAAATTGAATGAACAATATTTACTGGATGACATTAGAAACAACTGAATGAAACGCCGG
>CM065719.1:63492459-63569959 GCA_033310375.1 Conus canariensis | reverse complement strand
CCCTGATTGTTCAAAATGTTACAGTTTGAAAAGAGTACCATATGCACATCCATACATTTTTCTCCCTTTCATATTGATTGGTTCTTACAATGAAAAAGGGTCAGTTTTTTTTTTTCTCCTGTGTGTGTTTAAAAAAAAAAAAAAAGTTATGTGTAAAGAGGCATGTTCTGCAAAAAAGCTGTTTTGATGTTGACATTCTGAAGTCTGTCCTATGAAAAATGTTTAACAGTTTTGAGAGGATAGTTGCATAAGATTCAGTGATATGGGTGTGTTGATATTGTGCAATTTACACTGACTTCCTCCCCTTCCATCACTCTCTGATACAGATGTGCATGTGCGTGCACACATGCATACACACGCGCACACATGCACACACACACACACAAATAGCAATCACTTTTAATATTGGGAGCAACACCCATCTTGCGCTGAGTATGAGAAGATAAGTGAGTGCTCGTTCTTCATTTTCATTGTCCTGAATGTGGTTTGTTTTACCTGAAGAAGATCTGAGAGGTTGAAACGTGTTGTGTTTTGTCTTGTAACTCGTTTGTCCACGTTATCTGGCGGAGTTATTTCAAATACTTGTAAAAATTTGTTTGAATTTTCGCCTGCAGTCGCCTCACCTAGCAACCACCCCTCCACTGGTGTCAGCCAGTGACCCATCCACATGAAGGCAGATCATAAAGGAGGATTGGCCACACTAACCGTGCAGTTTTTAGTCTCTGTGTGTAAGTTACAAAGCTATTTCAAAGGAACAGAGAAACAAGTCATCCTTTGGCAACCCCAGGGCCTCTCCCTTCCAGGCCTGTATCTCATCATTGCCAGCAGATCAGTGGGAGGTGTGATTTAATCATTCAGTCAGTCCATGTGGGTGAAAGGTAGTATTCAGTCGTTCAGTCAGTCCATGTGGGTGAAAGGTAGTATTCAGTCGTTCAGTCAGTCCATGTGGGTGAAAGGTAGTATTCAGTCGTTCAGTCAGTCCATGTGGGTGAAAGGTAGTATTCAGTCGTTCATTCAGTCCATGTGGGGGAAGGTAGTATTCAGTCGTTCAGTCAGTCCATGTGGGTGAAAGGTAGTATTCAGTCGTTCAGTCAGTCCATGTGGGTGGAAGGTAGTATTCAGTCGTTCAGTCAGTCCATGTGGGTGGAAGGTAGTATTCAGTCGTTCAGTCAGTCCATGTGGGTGGAAGGTAGTATTCAGTCGTTCAGTCAGTCCATGTGGGTGAAAGGTAGTATTCAGTCGTTCAGTCAGTCCATGTGGGTGGAAGGTAGTATTCAGTCGTTCAGTCAGTCCATGTGGGTGGAAGGTAGTATTCAGTCGTTCATTCAGTCCATGTGGGTGAAAGGTAGTATTCAGTCGTTCAGTCAGTCCATGTGGGTGAAAGGTAGTATTCAGTCGTTCAGTCACTCATGTGGGTGGAAGGTAGTATTCAGTCGTTCAGTCAGTCCATGTGGTGAAAGGTAGTATTCAGTCGTTCAGTCAGTCCATGTGGGTGAAAGGTAGTATTCAGTCGTACAGTCAGTCCATGTGGGTGAAAGGTAGTATTCAGTCGTTCAGTCAATCCATGTGGGTGAAAGGTAGTATTCAGTTGTTCAGTCAATCCATGTGGGTGAAAGGTAGTATTCAGTCGTTCAGTCAATCCATGTGAGTGAAAGGTAGTTTTCAATGGTTCAGTCAGTCCATGTGGTGAAAGGTAGTATTCAATCGTACAGTCAATCCATATTGTGAAAGGTAGTATTCAATCGTTCAGTCGATCCATGTTGTGAAAGGTAGTATTCAATCGTTCAGTCAATCCATGTGGGTGAAAGGTAGTATTCAATCGTTTAGTCAGTCCATGTGGTGAAAGGTAGTATTCAATCATACAGTCAATCCATGTTGTGAAATGTTGTATTTAGTCGTTCAGTCAATCCATGTGGGTGAAAGGTAGTATTCAATGCTTCAGTCAATCCATGTGGGTGAAAGGTAGTTTTCAATGGTTCAGTCAATCCATGTGGTGAAAAGTAGTATTCAATGCTTCAGTCAATCCATGTGGGTGAAAGGTAGTTTTCAATGGTTCAGTCAATCCATGTGGTGAAAGGTAGTATTCAGTCATACAGTCGATTCTTGTTGTGAAAGGTAGTATTCAATCGTTCAGTCAATCCATGTTGTGAAAGGTAGTATTCAATCGTTTAGTTAGTCCATGTGGGTGAAAAGTAGTATTCGATCGTTCAGTCAATCCATGTGGGTGAAAGGTAGTATTCAATCGTTTAGTCAGTCCATGTGGTGAAAGGTAGTATTCAATCATACAGTCAATCTATGTTGTGAAATGTTGTATTTAGTCGTTCAGTCAATCCATGTGGGTGAAAGGTAGTATTCAATGCTTCAGTCAATCCATGTGGGTGAAAGGTAGTTTTCAATGGTTCAGTCAATCCATGTGGTAAAAGGTAGTATTCAATCATACAGTCAATCCATGTTGTGAAAGGTAGTATTCAATTGTTCAGTTGATCCATGTTGTGAAAGGTGGTATTCAATCGTTCAGTCGATCCATGTTGTGAAAGGTAGTATTCAATCGTTCAGTCAGTCCATGTGGATGAAAAGTAGTATTCAGTCGTTCAGTCAGTCCATATGGGTGAAAGGTAGTATTCAATCGTTCAGTCAGTCCATGTGGTGAAAGGTAGTATTCAATCGTACTGTCAATCCATGTTGTGAAATGTCGTATTTAATCGTTCAGTCAATCCATGTTGTGAAACGTAGTATTCAATCGTTCAGTCAGTCCATGTGGGTGATAGGTAGTATTCAATCGTTCAGTCAGTCCATGTGGGTGATATGTAGTATTTAATCGTTCAGTCAATCCATGTTGGTGAAAGGTGGTATTTAATTGTACAGTCAGTCCATGTGGGTGAAAGGTAGTATTCAACGGTTCATTCAATCCATGTGTCAGTCGTTCAGTTAATCTATGTGGGTGGGAGGTATGATTCAATCCTTCATAAATCCATGTGGGATGTTAAGTTGATGTGAAACTCCGTAACTTTTGGTGATCAAGTTTGTTCTCATTGGATTCAGGTCATGTGACCTTCAGAGTGCTGATGGGAATTTTTGTCTTGAGTTGTGTGCTGTTTGCTACCCCCTCCCACCCCCCCCCACCCCACCCCCCACCTCACTGTTTTCATATGGAGGTAATCCCAGGTAATGGAGAGCTTAGTGTGGAAAGCATCCTACACCAGACGGCAGCGACCATCTGGAAACAAGCACAGTGTGGAAAGCAGCTACACACACGTCAAGACCAAAGCCGTCATGAAGCCAAGTCACAGGACCTAGGCTGCAGGAGACACCGAAACCTTGAGGTTAAAGA
Organism: Conus canariensis; assembly: GCA_033310375.1. Lineage (NCBI taxonomy): Eukaryota > Metazoa > Mollusca > Gastropoda > Neogastropoda > Conidae > Conus > Conus canariensis. The sequence continues at coordinate 63,566,628 of CM065719.1, read as the reverse complement.
GGTACAAACTGGTTCTTTAGTTACTGAGTTCTGAATCATTGAGATGCCCAGATGATTGGGACTGATGAATTTTTGTGTCTCCTTGTTTTGTGGGTGGCAGGCATGTGGTTCATGCAGAAGTGGAAAAAGTCAGAATCCCTGCTACAGCTCTCACTGAAGGACAGCAGCGACCCGCGACAATCCTTCCTCTACCGCCTCAGCCAAAAACCAGGTGAGCTGTCCAGTTGGCCCTGCTGTTGTTGTGGGGTTGAACTGTTGGTGCGTTGTGTGCAGGGTGTCCACTTCCTGCCTGCCAGTCACTGTGCTAGGGGTCAAAGAGCAAGTGTGGAACGACACAACAAAACATCAATGGATGCAGGTTCTGAGAGCATTGTTCAGATTTCTTCTGCAGTGCTGCAGGTGCTTGTGTCTCTCTAGTGAGGCTGGCGCCAGGACATAGTATCAAGGAAAACTTTGTGCAGTCTCTGATCAGAATGGAAGAACACGGTCATCATCATTATTGTGATTCTTATTGATTGTCATGAAGTTAAGGTGGCAGACTTGATGCCCATGATGTCCTGCTCTCAAAGTGACCTCAGTTTCCATTTTCTGTCCGTGTCAACACCTGGGCAGAGTTCTCGTCGAGGTCATGGCATTGAGAAGCTTACGGGGGTCATGATTGGATGGATATGGTGGTGTCCCCTGGACAGGGACAGTCATTCATCCTGGCTCTATGGCTGAATAGTAATTGTCATCACTAAGGGGTTAGAAGGTGGTGTCCCGCCTATGATGGATTAGAAGAGACACCGCTATACACCACTAAAGTGTGCCTGCTTGATGCCGGGTTAAGTGGTGTATGCAGGTACAGAGGACAGCCCTGTCATGCATTCTGTGACCAGAGAGGAACCACACTGTGTTGTCTTCATCTTCCTCACCGTCATGAGAAACACAGGTCACAAATTCTGTGGCCTTTCATGCCTTGTTGTGGTGGTGACCTCCGCTTTAGTCTCCGCTCCATATCTCTGCCTTTGTGAGCTTGTGTCAAGGTCGTCTGTATGGGCAAGTTGAAGCGGACCATCGTTGGATTGATGTGACGGTGCCCGGCTGAGGAGAGCAGTCTTTCACACTGCTCTCCAACCCAGTACTTGCTGTGGTCAGCAGGGTTTCAGAGGGTGGTGGCCTGTGTGTGTTGGATCAGAACAGGCACTATTGAGCATCACCGGGATGACTGGCTAGCAGCGCAGTGTCTCCTCAAGTGGGTTGTCTCACGGCGGCAGGCTGTTGACTGCTTGCAGTGAACTGAGTGCTATGGATGTGACAGTGCTGGATGTTCACAGGGGAGGTGGGATGAGTGGTGTGGGACTGAGTGCTGTGGTTGTGACAGTGCTGGATGTTCACAGGGAGGTGGGGTGAGTGGTGTGGGACTGAGTGCTGTGGATGTGACAGTGCTGGATGTTCACAGGGGAGGTGGGGTGAGTGGTGTGGACTGTGCTGTGGATGTGACAGTGCTGGATGTTCACAGGGGAGGTGGGGTGAGTGGTGTGGGACTGAGTGCTGTGGATGTGACAGTGCTGGATGTTCACAGGGGAGGTGGGGTGAGTGGTGTGGGACTGAGTGCTGTGGATGTGACAGTGCTGGATGTTCACAGGGGAGGTGGGGTGAGTGGTGTGGGACTGAGTGCTGTGGATGTGACAGTGCTGGATGTTCACAGGGGAGGTGGGGTGAGTGGTGTGGGACTGAGTGCTGTGGATGTGACAGTGCTGGATGTTCACAGGGGAGGTGGGGTGAGTGGTGTGGGACTGAGTGCTGTGGATGTGACAGTGCTGGATGTTCACAGGGGAGGTGGGGTGAGTGGTGTGGGACTGAGTGCTGTGGATGTGACAGTGCTGGATGTTCACAGGGGAGGTGGGATGAGTGGTGTGGGACTGAGTGCTATGGATGTGACAGTGCTAGATGGGCTGTTCACAGGGGAGGTGGGGTGAGCGGTGTGGGACTGAGTGCTGTGGATGTGACAGTGCTGGATGTTCACAGGGGAGGTGGGGTGAGTGGTGTGGGACTGAGTGCTGTGGATGTGACAGTGCTGGATGTTCACAGGGGAGGTGGGGTGAGTGGTGTGGGACTGAGTGCTGTGGATGTGACAGTGCTGGATGTTCACAGGGGAGGTGGGGTGAGCAACATGCCGCTAATGCTACAGAGAGGGAAGGAGGGAGGGGAGGGGATTGTAACAAGACAGAAATAGTTGGTGATGGAGTGAGTGCTGTGATTGAAATGTGTGTGTGTGTGTGTGTGTGCATGCTAGTGCGCATACGCACGTGCATACATGCATGTGTTTGTGTGTGTGTGTGTGTTTGCAAGCATATATGCCTGTGTGTGTTTATGCACATGTGTGTGTGTGCATGCATATGTGTGTGTGTGTGCATGCACCTGTGTGTGTGTGTGTGTGTGTGTGTGTGTGTGTGTGTGTGTGTGTGTGTGTGTGTGTGCGCATGCATGCAAGCGTGTGTACATGTGGGAAATACATGTGTTACTGTTGTTCTGTCTCTGTGTGTCAGTCCTGCAGTACTTCAAGCATGTCCTGCTGGTGGGCTCCTCTCAAGACCGCTATGTGCCCTACCACTCCTCTCGCATTGAAATGTGTAAGGCAGCACAACGAGACAGCAGTGTTTTCGGTGAGTCAGGGCCATGGATCGATCACCTTGTGCTTGTTTTCCAGTGTGTCGTCCTCATTAACTGACTTATGTTTGTTCTCCGCACACTGTGGCCTTGTTTGACAGCTGTTTCTTTGTTTTATGGATGTTAGTGTAGGCTCTGTTGATGCTTCTCATATCTATTTTCATGTTTGGTCTTGTTTGGCATGAATGTGTTTACTTTTTACCTTTTTTTTCCTTCTCAATTCATTCTTTGGTCTTGTAAGATAATTGTTTTATTTGGTTCGGGATAACCATTACATCTAGAGATGCATCTTTGTTGTTCTTTCTGGTTTCACCTATGCTTTCTTCACCATGTAGGTAAAGTGTACCCTGAAGGTAGCTCAGTGCACATCTCAACAGGTAAAGTGTACCCTGAAGGTAGCTCAGTGCACATCTCAACAGGTAAAGTGTACCCTGAAGGTAGCTCAGTGTACATCCAACAGGTAAAGTGTACCCTGAAGGTAGCTCAGTGTACATCCTAACAGGTAAAGTGTACCCTGAATATAACTCAGTGCACATCCCAACAGGTAAAGTGTATCCTGAGAGTAATACAGGTGAGTTGTGTGATCTGACAGTAGAAACGTACCCTGAGGGAAACTGGTGAGTAGTGTGTCCTAACAGGCAGTGTGTACCCTTCAGGTAATGAAGCTGAACTGTGTATTAACAGTTCAAGTGTACTCTGAAGGTAATACAACTGAACTGTGTATTAACAGTTAAAGTGTACCCTGAAGGTAATACAGCTGAGCTGTGTGTCTTAACAGGTAAAGTGTAACCTGATGGTAATACAGTTGAGCTGTGTGTCTTAACAGGTAAAGTGTACCTTGAAGGTAATACAGGTGAGCTGTGTTTTGTGAGAGGTAGAATTTCTCTGAAGGTAAAACGGGTGAGCTGTGTTTTCTAACAGGTAAAGTGTACCCTGAAGGTAAAACAGGTCAGCCGTGTTTTCCGACAGTTAGAATGTACCCTGAAAGTAACTCCTTTCTTACAAAATCTACCCTGAAGGTAATACGGGTGAGCTGTGTTTTCTGACAGTTAGAACGTACCCTGAAAGTAACTCCTTTCTGACAAAATCTACCCTGAAGGTCATGTGGGTGGGCGCGTGTTTGGACAGGTAAATTGTACCCTGAAGGTAGCTCGGGTGAATTGTGTTTTCAGACAGTGTGAACGTACTCTGAAGGTAACTCGGGTGAGCTGTGTGTCGTGACAGGGAAGGCGTACCAGGAGATGGTGGACAACATCCTCACCCCCATCCTGCAGACCCCCAGCTGCCGACTGGTTTCGTTTCGATGTGTTCCACGCCCTCCCATCCACCGCTAACAACATCATCGGACGGGCGGCGCACATCGCTGTGCTGGACTCGGAATCTTCATGAAAAGTCCTGCTGGTCACAGGCCTCAAATTCAAGTAGGAGGCCGTTGTGGAGGGAAAGGGGTTCCCTGGCCTGTCAAGTATCTCTATGGGATACGTCAGGGAGGAGCGTTGTGAGGAAGGAGGGGGTCCTCTTGCCCTGCGCCTCAGGATCTCATGGGATACGTCAGGAAGGGCAGGGGTCCATCTTCCCTGCGCCTCAGGTATCTCCATGGGATACGTCAGGGAAGGGCAGGGGGTCCATCTTACCCTGCGCCTCAGGCATCTCCATGGGATACTGTCAGGGAAGGGCAGGGGTCCATCTTACCCTGCGCTCGGCTCTCCAGGATACTGTCGGAGGCAGGGGTCACTATCGGGATCATGGATACGTCAGGAGAGGGCAGGGGTCCATCTTACCCTGCGCCTCAGGCATCTCCATGGGATACTGTCAGGGAAGGGCAGGGGTCCATCTTACCCTGCGCCTCAGGTATCTCCATGGGATACTGTCAGGGAAGGCAGGGGTCCATCTTACCCTGCGCCTCAGGTATCTCCATGGGATACTGTCAGGGAAGGGCAGGGGTCCCCTTACCCTGCGCCTCAGGTATCTCCATGGATACGTCAGGGAAGGATGCAGGGGTCCATCTTACCCTGGCCTCAGGTATCTCCATGGATATGTAGGAAGGGGTTCCACTTGCCCTGCGCCTCAGGTATCTCCATGGAGATACTGTCAGGGAAGGGGCAGGGGTCCCTTGCCCTGCGCCTCAGGTATCTCCATGGGATACAGTCGGGAAGGAAAGGGGGTTCATCTTACCCTGCCCTCAGGTATCTCCATGGATACTGTCATGAAGGCAGGGGTCCTTGCCCTGCGCCTCAGGTATCTCCATTGGATACTGTCAGGAAGGCAGGTGTCCCCTTGCTCTGCGCCTCAGGTATCTCCATGGGATACTGTCAGGGAAGGGCAGGGGTCCCTTGCCCTGCGCCTCAGGTATCTCCATGGGATACTGTAAGGGAAGGGCAGGGGTCCCCTTGCTCTGCGCCTCAGGTATCTCCATGGGATACTGTCAGGGAAGGGCAGGGGGTCCCTTGCCCTGCGCCTCAGGTATCTCCATGGGATACTGTCAGGGAGGGGCAGGGGGTCCCTTGCCCTGTGCCTCAGGTATCTCCATGGGATACAGTCGGGGAAGGAAAGGGGGTTCATCTTACCCTGCGCCTCAGGTATCTCCATGGGATACTGTCAGGGAAGGGCAGGGGGTCCCTTGCCCTGCGCCTCAGGTATCTCCATTGGATACTGTAAGGGAAGGGCAGGTGTCCCCTTGCTCTGCGCCTCAGGTATCTCCATGGGATACTGTCAGGGAAGGGCAGGGGGTCCCTTGCCCTGCGCTTCAGGTATCTCCATGGGATACTGTAAGGGAAGGGCAGGGGTCCCCTTGCTCTGCGCCTCAGGTATCTCCATGGGATACTGTCAGGGAAGGGCAGGGGGTCCCTTGCCCTGCGCCTCAGGTATCTCCATGGGATACTGTCAGGGAGGGGCAAGGGGTCCCTTGCCCTGCGCCTCAGGTATCTCCATGGGATACTGTCAGGGAAGGGCAGGGGTCCCCTTGCCCTGCGCCTCAGGTATCTCCATGGGATATGGTCAGGGAAGGAAAGGGGACCCCCTTACCCTGCACCTCAAGTATTTCCAGTGGAGTTCATTCATACAGTGGGTAGGGGACCCCCTTATCCTGCTCCCCAAGTATTTCCAGTGGAGTGCAATCATGCAGTGGATAGGGGACCCCCTTACCCTGCCCCTCAAGTCAGAGTGAGGAGAGTTGTGTTGTGGTCAGAGACTGGAGCAGTAGGACAATCCCTAGGACGGACGATGAAGAGAAAGCCGACAGCGCTGTTGCCTTAAACCGTTGGCCTGTCCAACAGAGGAGATGTTACCATTGTGCACTCTCACAACCAGGAGGCTGGTGGAACTCTTCACGTGTTGTGACTCCATTGAAATGAATGGAAAGAGCGACTGGGAAGTAATAAACTGTCTTCTTGTTTCTGTTTATTTGTTTTTGTTGTGGTCAGTACACCTTTTTGTTTTTCCTATCATTTTGCAAGTCATTGTTGAAAAGGTTTGGACTCGCCAACACATTGGCTGGGCAGAAGCCTGATTTGGGTGATGGAGCGCCGCCAGAGATACATGGCCTTGATGATGCTGAGATGATAGAATGACCCCTGTGTTGTGCAGACATGAACTGAGAAAGTGTCAGGTGTCCCATATAGATAGTTCTGCTGTACTGTGTGAAAGGTGAAGAAGCCTTGAATATATGCCGCGCCTCTGTTTTGCAGTAACCAGTTCACTTTTTGGTCACATTTTTGTTGAAGAGTCAGAGTGAACGCGAAAAAAGGTTCACAGACTTAGCACAGTTTGGGTCATTTGTGTAAGATGGATCCTTTTTTTCTTGATCAGGTATGTCTTCAGAGAGTGCGCATTTACATCTGCTGATCTGACCTTTGAACCCTTCAAAGCGTCTGACCCCAGGAAATGGATGCAGTCAATCAACACCTCCCTGAGCCAGCCTGTGAAAGAAGTATCTGCTATTGGCGTCCTGAATCAGAATTACTTCCCTTTCAGTTCTTCCGGCCAGCTCTCTGGCAGGAAACTGTCGTCTTCATAGTCAAGGTTGTAAAATATCAGAGTGACAGGTCATCCAAAAGTCACTGACAGTTCTGTCGGCAGGGAAAAAGTAAATCATATCAGTTCACGACAGAGTTTGAAAAGATGGCACTGGCAGAGATCAGGGAAAAGTGGGACGGTAATTTTTTTTTTTTTTTTTTCCATTCATTGGGAGTCAAGGGACATAGGACTTTGGTCAGGAAAAAAAGTTGCTGAATGTCTTGATCCGCTGAGAAACAATCATGACAGCAACAACAGAAATGGTAGTAGAGAAATGTGCACAAGTCTACAGAATCACAGTATGGATTTAGAAGTCTTCATTCGTCTTATGGTTAAAAAGAAAGAAGAAAAAAAAAGAAAACGATCCAGAAAATTGAAAAAAGAAAAGAAAAAGCATCCAAAAATGACTTGTCAGAGGTTCTAGAACTCCAACAGCAGTGTCAAGGATAGCTCCAAATGGTGTAGGAGCATTGTCATTTTAGGAGCGGGGTAAAGCATTGACCAGGAAGGCGTTTTGTTATTCCCACCTGTTGCGCCATTTACCAATGATGGTAGGACTCTGGTCGGAAAAGAGTCAGGGATTTGTTGTTGTGAGAACGCTGTACAAATACCGGGCCACTAGAGTATTGCCCATCGTGGAGAGAGGCTGAGTGGCCTGAAAAACCTGTGTGGAGAGGAAGCATTTCTGTGTGCTGAAGGAGGAGGTCAACTTGCCTTGCCTTCAGAAACGGACATGATCCTTTGTCAGTGGTTGTTGTTGGTGTTTGTTGGCAAGCAAAAGTTTTTGTGAACCAGAAACATCACATTTTGATGATGGTCCTTCATGCATGTTTTTTTTTTCTTTTTTTTTTTTTAACAACAACGATGACTGACTGTGATGAGGGTAGACATGGTCAGTTGTTTTGTGGTCACAGCTGTGTGTGTGTGGGTGTGTGTGTGTGTGTGTGTGTGTGTGTGTGTGTGAATCTGGTGTCTTTCATTCTGTGATTTCAACCATAATTTCTTAACACACTAGTGCATTGCTCAGCTGGGAACTTGTGTGACTGTGTGACACCTAGAAAGGCAGGCTGTTAACAGTGGTCACAGGGGGTTTCATCAGCGCCACTGGTAGGTAGCACAGTCTTCTGTACAGCTTGGTGTGTGTGTGTTAATGTATGTGTGTGTGTGTGTGTGTGTGTGTGTGTGTGTGTGTGTGTGTGTGTGTGTGTGTGTGTGCAGAGGCAGGCCCACCCCATGCAGACTTGCTGTGTTCTGTACACTGATTTTTAGAGTGGTTTGAATCCCGTGTTTGTGTCGCTGTACACAACAGTGCCGGCCATGCTGACGACAGAGGAAGCAGAGTCATGGCTTATCTTTGATATCTGAAACTGTACCTACTGCATTTGGTACCCACTGTAATTCTTGTACTCCGAGGCTCTTTGCAGTACAGGGCTCAGTCCGTGATTTTAAAAGGAAAAAAGATGGAATCCATGAGCAAGGCTCTTTGAAATATAAGATTTATTCATTTTTCCGTGGACTGAACTGTGGTGTGTTTGCAAAGGTGACCAAGCTGAGTATGCAGAGCTGAGGCATGGTGATGTGTGAGCTGGACTGACGTGCCCTCGGCAAGATCCATGCTCTGAGCTGGGTCAACACAAACCCTGATGAGGATTGCGCTTTGTGGGTCGTACTCAGCTGGGCACTACAAGTGACGTGACTATGCAGAGTGCGCTCGGGAATATCAGATGCCCTGGTCATCATTTAAGACAAAACTAAGAGTGGCCTTGTGGTCTGGAAATTACAGTGCGTTTTGATAGATTTTGCCATGCCGTGTTGTTGAAGTGGCTGTGTGTTGCTGTGTTCTTTATCAACAGATGGAATTGTTGACGTTGGTGATCAGCATGTAATGGATGTGACAGTTGCTGTGTGTTCTCTTTCCTCACCTAGTGCTGTGTTCTTCCGGCGTGCGATCAAGTCAACATTGCATTGTGATCCCACAGATTTGCAATTCGGGGCAGCTGTTGCATGTTGTGATTCCTTTTACATGTTCTTTTCTCTTCTCGTTGTCCAGTGTGTTTTTGTTTGGGGTTGAAAGCCTACATGGCAGTGTTGGTGTGGGCTGTGGAAGCAGGTCTGGAGAAAACTGAATAGTGATACTGGCCAGCCAGGCTGATACATTAAAGAATCTCATTAGCTTGTAAGAGGTAAGAATAGTTCGAAGTTAAAAGATATGATTTCCTTTCCTTTTCTTTTTCTTTTTACTGTTTTATGTGATAGCAAGCACCGTAATTGGAAACAAACTGTGTTCATCTGACTTGCAGGAAATTCCGGCCAAGTGACCTCATTTTTTTCACTTGGCAGTTGAAGAATGATGATGGGATCATTTTTCAATGCAGTAAACAATGCTGTGGGTCTGTTTCTTGTCTGTCAATCTCCCCATGTTTACTGTTTCGAAATTTAAAATTGTAAAGATGTGTTCATACCATTATTCTGGAGTGAAGATACTGCAGCAAAGTGACAAATTTGGTGACATCAAAACAACAGAGCTCACAAGCCAATGAAAGCAGACCGCATGACAACGACTAGAGACTACTGCTGACCAAAAGAGCCACTGGGATTATTCTGACCGAATCAGTTTTGCCTGCAGTGAGAGTTGTGAAGTCAGCAGCCATTTGGGACTACAGCCACAGCACCAAGTTGCCAGAAATTCTCAGAGAAATGGTCGGTGCAGACAGCAAATGTTGGAGTCACCTTGTGGGCTCCTCAGTGTTGACATCCTCTTGCCCAGCGGAGGGCGTGCTGACCTACTGTGACTGTGCAGACACGTGTTGAGGTCTGTGGAAGGTGTTCAGTCACTATAGCAGCCAGGTATCAAGCTGGTTCCGCTGAGCCTTGGGCCACTGCATGTGTCCCTCCCCTATGGAAGGTGTCCAGACAGTATAGCAGCAGTGTGGGAAGGGGAATCCTCAGAGTGCTGGGTCACTGCCCCCCCCCCCCCCCCCCTGTGGAAGGTGTCCAGACAGTATAGCAGCAGTGTGGGAAGGGAATCCTCAGAATGCTGGGTCACTGCCCCCCCCCCCTCCCCCCCCCCTGTGGAAGGTGTCCAGACAGTATAGCAGCAGTGTGGGAAGGGGAATCCTCAGAATGCTGGGTCACTGGGCCCCCCCCCCCCCCCCCCCCCCTGTGGAAGGTGTCCAGACAGTATAGCAGCAGTGTGGGAAGGGGAATCCTCAGAATGCTGGGTTACTGGCCCCCCTCTCCCCCCTGTGGAAGGTGTCCAGACAGTATAGCAACAGTGTGGGAAGGGGAATCCTCAGAATGCTGGGTCACTGGCCCCCCTCTCCCCCCCTGTGGAAGGTGTCCAGACAGTATAGCAGCAGTGTGGGAAGGGGAATCCTCAGAGTGCTGGGTCACTGGCCCCCCCCCCCCCCCCCCCCCCCCTGTGGAAGGTGTCCAGACAGTATAGCAGCAGTGTGGGAAGGGGAATCCTCAGAGTGCTGGGTCACTGGGCCCCCCCCCCCCCCCCCCCCCCCCTGTGGAAGGTGTCCAGACAGTATAGCAGCAGTGTGGGAAGGGGAATCCTCAGAGTGCTGGGTCACTGCCCCCCCCCCCCTCCCCCCTGTGGAAGGTGTCCAGACAGTATAGCAGCAGTGTGGGAAGGGGAATCCTCAGAGTGCTGGGTCACTGCCGCCCCCCCCCCCCGCCCCCCCCCCCCCTGTGGAAGGGTCGACAGTATAGCAGCAGTGTGAAGGATTTCTCTGAGTGCTGGTCACTGCCCCCCCCCCCCCCCCCCTGTGGAAGGTGTCCAGACAGTATAGCAGCAGTGTGGGAAGGGGAATCCTCAGAATGCTGGGTCACTGCCCCCCCCCCCCCCCCCCCCCTGTGGAAGGTGTCCAGACAGTATAGCAGCAGTGTGGGAAGGGGAATCGTCAGAGTGCTGGGTCACTGCCCCCCCCCCCCCCCCCCCCCCCTGTGGAAGGTGTCCAGACAGTATAGCAGCAGTGTGGGAAGGGGAATCCTCAGAATGCTGGGTCACTGCCCCCCCCCCCCCCCCCCCCCCTGTGGAAGACTGGGGGGTCCCACTGGTACACGCCCCCCCCCCTGTGGAAGGGCCAGAACAGCAGTGTGGGAAGGGGAATCCTCAGAATGCTGGGTCACTGCCCCCCCCCCCCCCCCCCTGTGGAAGGTGTCCAGACAGTATAGCAGCAGTGTGGGAAGGGGAATCCTCAGAATGCTGGGTCACTGGCCCCCCCCCCCCCCCCCCCCTGTGGAAGGTGTCCAGACAGTATAGCAGCAGTGTGGGAAGGGGAATCCTCAGAGTGCTGGGTCACTGCCCCCCCCCCCTCCCCCCCTGTGGAAGGTGTCCAGACAGTATAGCAGCAGTGTGGGAAGGGGAATCCTCAGAGTGCTGGGTCACTGGCCCCCCCCCCCCCCCCCCCCTGTGGAAGGTGTCCAGACAGTATAGCAGCAGTGTGGGAAGGGGAATCCTCAGAGTGCTGGGTCACTGCCCCCCCCCCCCCCCCTCCCCCCCTGTGGAAGGTGTCCAGACAGTATAGCAGCAGTGTGGGAAGGGGAATCCTCAGAATGCTGGGTCACTGCCCCCCCCCCCTCCCCCCCCCCCTGTGGAAGGTGTCCAGACAGTATAGCAGCAGTGTGGGAAGGGAATCCTCAGAGTGCTGGGTCACTGCCCCCCCCCTCCCCCCCCTGTGGAAGGTGTCCCGACAGTATAGCAGCAGTGTGGGAAGGGGATTTCTCTGAGTGCTGGGTCACTGCCCCCCCCCCCCCTGTGGAAGGTGTCCAGACAGTATAGCAGCAGTGTGGGAAGGGGATTTCTCTGAGTGCTGGGTCACTGCCCCCCCCCCCCCCCCCCCCCCCCCTGTGGAAGGTGTCCTGACAGTATAGCAGCAGTGTGGGAAGGGGAATCGTCAGAGTGCTGGGTCACTGCCCCCCCCCCCCCCCCCCTGTGGAAGGTGTCCAGACAGTATAGCAGCAGTGTGGGAAGGGGAATCCTCAGAATGCTGGGTCACTGCCCCCCCCCCCCCCCCCCCCCCCTGTGGAAGGTGTCCAGACAGTATAGCAGCAGTGTGGGAAGGGGAATCCTCAGAATGCTGGGTCACTGCCCCCCCCCCTCCCCCCTGTGGAAGGTGTCCAGACAGTATAGCAGCAGTGTGGGAAGGGGAATCCTCAGAATGCTGGGTCACTGGCCCCCCCCCCCCCTCCCCCCCTGTGGAAGGTGTCCAGACAGTATAGCAGCAGTGTGGGAAGGGGAATCCTCAGAATGCTGGGTCACTGCCCCCCCCCCCTCCCCCCCCCCTGTGGAAGGTGTCCAGACAGTATAGCAGCAGTGTGGGAAGGGGAATCCTCAGAATGCTGGGTCACTGCCCCCCCCCCCTCCCCCCCCCTGTGGAAGGTGTCCAGACAGTATAGCAGCAGTGTGGGAAGGGGAATCCTCAGAGTGCTGGGTCACTGCCCCCCCCCCCCCTCCCCCCCCTGTGGAAGGTGTCCCGACAGTATAGCAGCAGTGGGAAGGGGAATCCTCACAATGCTGGGTCACTGCCCCCCCCTCCCCCCCCCCCCCCCCCTGTGGAAGGTGTCCAGACAGTATAGCAGCAGTGTGGGAAGGGGAATCCTCAGAGTGCTGGGTCACTGGCCCCCCCCCCCCCCCTGTGGAAGGTGTCCAGACAGTATAGCAGCAGTGTGGGAAGGGGAATCCTCAGAGTGCTGGGTCACTGGCCCCCCCGCCCCTCTCCCCCCTGTGGAAGGTGTCCAGACAGTATAGCAGCAGTGTGGGAAGGGGAATCCTCAGAGTGCTGGGTCACTGGCCCCCCCGCCCCTCTCCCCCCTGTGGAAGGTGTCCAGACAGTATAGCAGCAGTGTGGGAAGGGGAATCCTCAGAGTGCTGGGTCACTGCCCCCCCCCCCCCCCCCCCCCCCCTGTGGAAGGTGTCCAGACAGTATAGCAGCAGTGTGGGTAGGGGAATCGTCAGAATGCTGGGTCACTGCCCCCCTCCCCCTCCCCCCCTGTGGAAGGTGTCCAGACAGTATAGCAGCAGTGTGGGAAGGGGAATCCTCAGAGTGCTGGGTCACTGGCCCCCCCCCCCTCCCCCCTGTGGAAGGTGTCCAGACAGTATAGCAGCAGTGTGGGAAGGGAATCCTCAGAGTGCTGGGTCACTGACCCCCCCCTCCCCCCCCCTGTGGAAGGTGTCCAGACAGTATAGCAGCAGTGTGGGAAGGGGAATCGTCAGAGTGCTGGGTCACTGCCCCCCCCCCCCCTCCCCCTGTGGAAGGTGTCCAGACAGTATAGCAGCAGTGTGGGAAGGGGAATCCTCAGAGTGCTGGGTCACTGGCCCCCCCCCCCCCCCCCCCCCTGTGGAAGGTGTCCAGACAGTATAGCAGCAGTGTGGGAAGGGGAATCCTCAGAGTGCTGGGTCACTGCCCCCCCCCCCCCCCCCTGTGGAAGGTGTCCAGACAGTATAGCAGCAGTGTGGGAAGGGGAATCCTCAGAATGCTGGGTCACTGCCCCCCCCCCCCCCCCCCCCCCCCTGTGGAAGGTGTCCAGACAGTATAGCAGCAGTGTGGGAAGGGGATTTCTCTGAGTGCTGGGTCACTGGGTCCCCTTCCCCCCTCCCCTCCCCCCTTCCCCCTCCCCACCCGTCCTTCCCCCCTTCCCCCTCCCCACAGAACCTTTGGCATACTATTCATGCATTCTGACCACTCAACCACAGGGCCCTTTGGTTAAGAGCAACAGTTTTTCTAGTTGTTGGTCTGCGCTGCTTTCACTTCATCACAGAAGTCACTAGCCAAAAGCTACGGAAGTTGCATGCTATGCCTGCTTTGGTCATTTTAATGGTTCTTTTGGGAAGGTATGGAAGAGATTGGAATTCTCATTTCGTTTTTATACACTGTAAGTCATCAGTTATGGATCGCTCGTTGCAGTTGCTGTGGTCTTTTCGTTCGTCTCTTGCAAAAAGCTGGGAAAGATCACTATCACTGAGCACTGAATGTTGGTGTGTAGATTGTAAAGAATGTTAAGTGGAGTTGTCAGGTTGAATGTTCAGCTGGTTTTACTTGTACAGACTAGATTGTCTTAGAGATTTTTTTGGCATTTTTGCAATAATGGTTAAAAAAAAAAAGACAGCAGGGTCACATGGAACAACCCATCAAACATGTAAATGTAGAAGAAAAATGATCCTAAGGGACTGATGGGATTGACGTTTAGTCCTGTGGATTTTTTGGCTGGCTTTTCTTATAGATAATGTATTGATGACACTGTAGATGTTTGTGGATATATTTAATCCAATGACCTCCAAGGCCACTGCTTGAATGATGTGCATGTCCACGTACGGAAACCCAGCGTCTCTTTCAGTATAAACAGTACTCCCACCTTACTGAAATTCTTTGCTAGGAAAAATTGCCCTGTTTCTGTCACAGCCTTTGGTTTCTCTTTTTTGTTTGTTTGTTTCTTATTTTATGCTTTTTTGTCATCTTTCTTTACCGCCATCCACTGTTTCTCTGGTCTTTGGTCCTTTCATCTGCATTTGTTTTTTGGAAAGTCTTGACCCGCATTTTTTTTGTTTTCTGGTAACGATTCATGACATGCCAGCTTGTTTGTTGTCTGGAGCTTAGGGAGCTGGACTGTACTCACTGTCCAGACTGAACATTGTCAGTTCTGTGGTGTCCATTTGCCCACATGCCTTTTGTTTATGGTGTATGTTTATTTGTTTTTGTGTCCAGCAACCTGATGTTTGTCATTCATTCTATGACTGATTTGTGTTGACTGGGTATGGTGAGGGGGATGGCTGGCGACCTGAGCAAGATGTGGTGTTCTCTGCTGTAAGGATAGCAGCAGTGCAGCTGGCCTGTCAGGAACAGTGCGAACAGAGCAGACACCTGTCTTCCGTGTAAGCAGTTCACAAGACTTTCTCACCGTGGGCTGACAGCCCTCAAAGGGCCCTGGCAGTCAGCTGGGCGACAGTGCCACTGACACAGAATGATGGGTGCTGTTTGACATCTAGGACTGGAAACAGATGTATTGGGTGTGGTCGACAGTACAACTGACACTGAATGATGCATACTTCCCGACAGGTAGGACTGGACATGGATATACTGGGCACTGTTGTCCTGTCTGATCAAGGTTGCAGCTGTAGTCAGTAATCTCAGAACTGGGAAGACGAGTCGTCTGTGTTAGATTACCTGCTTTGTGAATGTTGCTTGGTTTGAATCGGTGATGCACACAGTGGCTGCGTGTGGTGTTTAACCATTAATTTGGTCATTGGCATGATGACTTGAATGGAATGCAGCTCTTACTGTCCAGCCGTGGTTCTAGCTGACCTCTTAAAGATACGAAATGACCTCCTGGCGATTCCAGGGGCTCTGTCAGTAGACATTATACCTTACCTTCTGGGAGTTATGTCCGATAAATTTCCTCTTTGTTATCACTCTCTACAACTTTTTTGTTGTTGCATTGTCTGGGTATTGCCCATGGCAGTCTGTTACAGCCTGTTGTCCTGTCCCCTATTACAGCCTGTTGTCCTGTCCCCTGTTACAGCCTGTTGTCCTGTCCCCTGTTACAGCCTGTTGTCCTGTCCCCTGTTACAGCCTGTTGTCCTGTCCCCTGTTACAGCCTGTTGTCCTGTCCCCTGTTACAGCCTGTTGTCCTGTCCCCTGTTACAGCCTGTTGTCCTGTCCCCTGTTACAGCCTGTTGTCCTGTCCCCTGTTACAGCCTGTTGTCCTGTACCCTGTTACAGCCTGTTGTCCTGTCCCCTGTTACAGCCTGTTGTCCTGTCCCCTGTTACAGCCTGTTGTCCTGTACCCTGTTACAGCCTGTTGTCCTGTACCCTGTTACAGCCTGTTGTCCTGTCCCAGTTCATAAATGGGCCAGCTTTTTGCTGTGACTTGGTAGTGAGACTGCGCACTATCCAGCGTGGGCACTGGCCGTCCTTTCTGCTCTTTCTCTTCATCCTTAGGGGATTTTTTTTTTTTTTTTGAAGGGGGGGGGGGGGGGGGTGTATTGTGTGTTACATGTAAAAGTGTGTGTGCGTGTAAGTGTGTTTTCTACCATTGGAAAAAAAAACAAAAAACGTCTGGAAAGTGAAAAAGAAACCAGCGGAATGGCTAGAGCTCTGAGCAGGGCCTTGTTTTATCCACACTAGGGATGTCTTCCATTTGGCTACCATGTAAACAACTGCTCTCTCCCTCTCTCTCTCACTCTCTCTTTGTGTATTCAGGTCTGACAATGCTGAAGTCTTCTGCTTTAACCTTCCCCATACATTCTGGGTATTAGATGACCCACAGTCATGATTTTCACCTGATAACTGGGTCAGTTTTTAAACTACCTCCACAGAATTTCATGACTTTATGAATAAAAGCACAACCCAAAGTCTGTTACCAAAAATGACTTGTTTTTGCCCTCAAAGAAGCAAAAAACAAAACCTGTCACAAGAAAAAGCTTAGGTCCCTGAAGACCCACCGTGTACAGCAGGGCTTTATTCCGTGGCAAAAAGCCATGTACCCTGATCCCAACCGCTTGAAAGATCTACTCGGATCCAACCCCAGTGAAAGATCTACCCTGATCTAACCCCAGTGAAAGGTCTACCCAGATCCAAGGCTTTACGGCTAGTGGTTTGAGTTCCAGAATGTTTGTGATCGACTTGGAATTGGGTGTTCAGAGTGCTTGCACAACCGGGCAAGTGCCCCAGTGTATCACTGAGTGCTTTTAGTTATTTTCTGTAGTTAATTGTTGAGAAGCACTTCTCTCTGTGAGAACAGTGTTGAGTGCAGCACTGTGTTTATGAGTAACTGGTTTTGTGGAAGAATGAGTCACTCAGCTGTCTTCTTGTGGAGAGAGAACCTTGTGTTTCCACCTTGGCTATGGCTGTGGTGTTGCAATATACATACTGGGCAAACTTTGCAATAAAAGACTGCCATCACTAATGTGTGCTGTTGTGGAGAGAGTCTTGTATTTCACTGTTGACTGTGGTGTTGTGGAGAGAGTTGCATTTCATTGTTGACTGTGGTGTTGTGGAGAGTCTTGTATTTCACTGTTGACTGTGGTGTTGTGGAGAGAGTCTTGTATTTCACTGTTGACTGTGGTGTTGTGGAGAGAGTCTTGTATTTCACTGTTGACTGTGGTGTTGTGGAGAGAGTCTTGTATTTCACTGTTGACTGTGGTGTTGTGGAGAGAGTCTTGTATTTCACTGTTGACTGTGGTGTGGAGAGAGTTGTATTTCACTGTTGACTGTGGTGTTGTGGAGAGCTTGTTTTTCCACTGTGGGTATGGCTGGGATGTATTATTGACATAGCGACATACCTTGCAGTAACAGACTGCCATTGGGTATGGATTCACAGCTGGAGTTTGTGCCTTTGCACGTGTTGAACATACAGAATTACCGGTGTCATCAAAATGAGATGTGTCATCTGGCAAAGAATTGTTACTAGTATGCTGAATATGTGATAATCCTTCTTAGGCCCAGTCCTTAGATGTTAAAGAGTCCTTCAATGTAATGGTAATCTAACTGTATGATTCCTAAAATATTGAAAAAAAAAGTCCCTCAGCATAATGGTAAACTTACTGTATAATTCCTGAAATATGAAAAAAAAATCCCTCAGCATAATGGTAATCTTACTGTATAATTCCTGAAATATTGAAAAAAAAATCCCTCAGCATAATGGTAATCATATAGTATAATTCCTAAAGTATTAGGAAAAAAACTATCTTATGAGGATCTGCCGATAGGATCTTATGAGGATCTACCGATAGGATCTTACGAGGATCTACCAATAGGATCTTACAAGGATCTACCGATAGGATCTTATGAGGATCTACCGACATCAGTCAAGGGAAGAAAATTCAGCTGGTTTGGCCATGTAATGATTTCCAACGGTCTTACAAAAACAGTGCTCCAAAGAACTGCTGAAGGAGGGAGACAGACGGGAAGACAGAAGAAAATGACGGACTGACAACATTGCAGAGTGGACAGGGAAATTATTACTAGAAAGACACAGGCCCTGCTCACAACTGATCGAAGTGGAGCAATTTGGTAAACTGTTCTTCAGTGTGGTGCCCCAATAATTCCCCACAGAGTTATAGGAGAAGAAGAAGAATAAGGAGGAGGAGAAGAAGGAGGAGGAGAACAAGAAGAAGAAGGAGAATCCTACTTTATAACTTCTTACATAATGAATGTAGATCTAGTTGCAAAGTGAGACGACTGCAGGTGGAAATCTAAACAAATCTTCAATAAATGTTAGCGAACCACAAAAAAAAAAAAAAAAAAAAACGTGGACAAACAAATCACAAAACAAAACATGACATGTTTCAATCTCTTAGGTCTTCTTCAGGCAAGATACATAACAATTAGGACAACGAAAATGAACCAGCAGTCACTGTTCTTCAATCACTTCAGCGCAAGATAGGTGTTGAAGATAAGTGATTGCTCGTTCCTTTTTATTGTCCGAATTGTTTTGTATCTTGCCTGAAGAAGACCTAAGAGGTTGAAACGCGTTGTGTTTTGTCTTGTGATTCATTTGTCCACGTTTTTTTGTTTTGTTTGTTTGCTGTTCGCTAACATATATTTAAGATTTATAATGAATGTAGCTGACAATTTAATGATAATCCTGCTGATCTTAATTCTTCATGTGCTAATAATTCCTTAGCACATGATGATGATAATCCTTACTGTAACCCCTTGTATGTTAATAATCCCTTAACACATGATGATGATAATCCTTACTGTAACCCCTTGTATTTTGATTTTTCCTTAACACATGATGGTGATAATCCTTACTGTGATGCCTTGTATTAAATCCTCAGCACATGGTGTTGATACCCCTTCCTGTAATCCTGTATATGTTAACAATCCCTTAACGACATGATGATGATAATCCTTACTGTAATCCTGTATATGTTAATAATCCTGTAACATATGATGATGATCATCCTTACTGTAATCCTGTATATGTTAATAATCCTGTAACACATAATGACGATCATCCTTACTGTAATCCTGTGTATGGTATTAATCCCTTAACAGATGATGATGATAATCCTCACTGTAACCCCTTGTATGTTTACTAATCCCTCAGCACATGTTGAGATACTACATCAGACAATCGACACAATGTGAATGTAACAAATTCATAATATGATTATGTTACTGTAAGGACATACCAACAGTGTTTTCACGCTTTACAACAAACAATCAGAGATAGTCAATAATGTCAGTGAACGCCCTAAGTCAATGTCTATCAATAATATATGCTGAACATACGTTATTGCAATAACTCGACATGGGCTGCAAGGGTCCTCCCCAATTTGAGCAGTGTCGCTGGCAAGACATCAGAATCATGCAATCCAGTGTGAAAAGAACTCGTGGAATGAATACAAGTTTTAATGACAGACCTCAGGGCCTTGAACCAGTCAGTGATGATTCAGCAAAAGACATACTGGAGACCAAAATCAATGTCTGTTTTAAGCAGCAAAAGACATCAGACTACAGAGACTGAAATCAATCAGACTTGAGACAAAAATCAGACTAGAGACTGAAATCAATCGGACAAGAGACTGAAATCAATTGGTGTTTTAATCAACAACAGACATTGGAGAACAAACAGAAAAAATCAGTCGGTGTTTTAATCAACAATACACATTAGAGAACAAACAGAAATCAATAAATGTTTTAATCAACAAACGACATCAAGCTAGAGACAACTCAATCAGTGTTTTAATCAACAAAAGGCGCCACACTAGAGACTGAAATCAATCAGTGTTACATTAACAAAGGACATATCAGAGAATGAAATCAACCAGTGTTAAACCAAAAGGACATCATAATAAAGCATTAAATCAAAGGGCATTATGTTGAAGCCTGAAACCGATCAGTGTGATTTCAACTAAGAACTTCATGTTAGAGCCTGAAATCTTCAGTGTTTCATTAACGAAGGATATCATGATAAAATATTAAACCAGCCTCTATTTGATGGAGAATAGACACTACTTCATAGTCTTAAGACAACCATCATTCAATCAACAAAAGATATGATAAAATGTTAAACCAGCCTCTATTTGATGAAGAACAGACACTATTTCATGGTCTTAAGACAACCATCATTCAATCAACAAAGGATATCATGATAAAATGTTAAACCAGCCTCTATTAGATGTAAGAACAGACACTATTTCTTAGTCTTAAGACAACCATCATTCAATCAACAAAGGATATCATGATAAAATGTTAAACCAGCCTCTATTAGATGTAAGAACAGACACTATTTCTTAGTCTTAAGACGACCATCATTTAATCAACAAAGGATAACACATAAAAGCCTTAGCCAGTCACTCCAAATGCCAGAAGCCGGCATTCCCACTGTTAAGCCACAGTTCCGGCACCAGCCAATAGAAATTCCTTTTGGAATTTTAAAATGGATTCTTCCCATGGCTACCATGATCAAGGTTTCTTTCACATTCACTGATTCTTGTTCAGAACGTACAATCATTGTTTCTCATTCAAGACATGGGATTCACACTGGCTCGGGTTGTACAATCATTGTACTTCTTCATCTCCTACAGTTATCATATTTTGTTCAGGTCCTGCCATGAAATTTACTCAGGTCCTACAATAATCATATTTGTTCAGGTCCTGCAATGAAAGTTGCAAAGGTCCTGCAATTATTGTATTTGTTCCGGTCCTCAATCATTGCACTTACGTGGGTCCTGTTTTGGAATCAGTGTACAGTACACCTGCACAGGTACAAAGGTGGACAATCTCTGTACACCTGCACAGGTATAAAGGTGAACGATCTCTGTACTGTGTCAAGGGTGCCTTAACTCCCACAAAGGGTTTGAGGGCTGTGAACAACAATAATGTACAATGTCAGAGGAGAAGAGGATCACCATGAAACTGGCAGAGAAGGCATCAGGACATCGACCTGTGCAGGCCCTTGAGCCCCGTCAAGGAAACTGAATCCAGTTTGGCCAGCACAGCCAGGTGACCTTAATCAATCAGCAAGGACAAGCTGGATTCTTCATTTCAGGACTGTGGGAGGGAAATGGTCGAGGAAGCGAACTGATCACCCAGACCACGACGTGCCATGTAGTAGCGTCCTTCAGGCGAGGTCGCAGTGGAGGTCTGCACACTGGGACAGAACAAGCCTCTCAGGCACCTCCTACTTGAAGACCAGCAGCACCCCTTCAGTCCTGACTGGGCGTGTTGTGAGGTGTGGAGCTGATCAGTGTCCAGTAGATACATAAGCATGGACACGCACTTTGCACTCCCAAACATGCTTACACATGTGTACACAAGTATGTATAGGCCGGAAGACAAGGGCCAGAGGTTTCAAAAAGGAAGTGACCAAATGCAGTACTAGATAATCAACATCCAATTGCTGTGATGACACATGCTTATGAATATGTTGTTCAAAATGCACATTTCTTAAATATATTAAAAAAAAGATGTTTCTGTAATGATGAAGGCACTTATCTTGAGTTACATTAGCTACCATACAAAGACCCATTCATAGCCAGATTGAGATTGTTGGGCTATGTCCACATTAAAAACAACAACAACAACAGCAAACAAAATCCAGCAGACATGATGATTCAACAAAGCATATAAACTTTATAAAAATGTGAACCAAGATTGTTCAAAACATATATATATATATATATATATATTAGATAGATAGATAGATAGATAGACAGATAGGTAGGTAGGTAGGTAGGTAGGTGCGACATAAAGAGCTGTTTTTATTTGTAGGCGTTTTCAAATGCCACCCTTCCTGCCACCAATCCCCCCATCCCCTCAAACAAAGGCTCCACCCCCACCCCACCCCACCCTACAATCCTTCCCAGGTCTTCTCCTCCTCCTGTAACCTCCTCCCTCCCCTCCAACCCTCACAGACATGTGTATCGCTACAAATCAGAAACACTATATCACACTTTTTAAGAGTATAAAAACGCAAAAAAAAAATCCAAAAATCTCTCTTACATTATGGGCACATCAGGTACATCATCTATATCCTTATCATATTTGAAACCATTCAATGGGACATACTCAAAGATGTCACTAAACTCTTGAAAACATGTAATGTGTTAACAATAACACAATAACTTATGAATAGTCTACAAGACTAGTCACATTTGAAAACATTCAATTGGACATATTCAACAATGTCACTAAATTCTTGAAAACACTATGGTCTCAAAAAAAAAAAAAGAAAAAAAAGAAAAGTAGAAAGATTCATGAAATACACAATCATCACAAGTAAAGTGGAAAACAAAATATGAAACAGAAAAATCATGAAAACATGTACTCCCATCCCTTTTCTTTTTACACACACACACACACACACACACACACACACACACACACACACACACACACACACACACACACACAGAGACGGGGGAGGGGGTGGGAGCAGGGAGGGGGAAGGAGGCTAACAGACAAGCAGATGTGTATCAGTATATGTACAATGGCATCGGACTGAGATCATTAACATAAGGTGCGTGGGCTATTAACAGATGTTTAAAAAGATACTTGTGATAAGAAGTTTTGAATGGTACTAAACTATCTTTATTCTTCAGATGATCAGGGATTTCATTGCATTATTTTCCATCTGAATATGTGTGTGCGTACAAGAGAGAAAGAGACAGACAGACAGAGAGAGAAACTGATCAGGGGATGAAGGGATATCAAGCAGAATGTGAAGAGTAGTTTAAAGAGAGAATTTGAAGAACAATACAGACCAGGATATCATATTTCAAGCCTTCACCAATCACTGTTTAAATCCCAAAGGACATCATATTCAAGCCTTAAACTTATGGCTCTTGAAAGCAACAAAGGAATCCTACTAGAGCTTTAGACCAAAAATTGTGAACAAAGTATGTCTAATAAAGAAACTGAAACCTTTCAAACAATCTGTGTCTAGAAGCCAAAGGAAATTATAGTACAACCTGAAACCCCCAAACAATCAGTGTTACACACCAAAGACAAAAACCTCAAACAATCGGTGTTACACACCATAGGAAAAAAAACCCTCAAACAATCAGTGTTTCAATACACAAGGAAGTCATACTACAGCCTGAAACCATTGAAATCCTCCACATCGCCAGCAGGAAGAAAACGTACACAGTTGTGCAAGTTCATCGCACAATGAACTCCTGCATGAGTTCAGGGTAAAACAAGGAGGTGCAGTGATCACTCCTCCAATGAAAATACAGACCTAAGTAGTTCAACGACTCCTGCCCACTCTGGTGAACAGCAGTTCTGGCACCAGCGTGCCTGGAGAAAATGGCCCGCAGGACGATGCTCTCTCATGACCGCGGCCATCAACGTTTCCTAGAGAATCAGTGTTTCTTGTTCTGGTCATGCAATCATTGTTGACCTTGTTCAGGTCATAGTCAATGAACTTCAGGGCATACAGTCACTGACCTTGTTCAGGTCATACAGTCATTGAACTTCAGGGCATACAGTCACTGACCTTATTCAGGTCATACAGTCATTGAACTTGTTCAGGTCACACAGTCAGTGAACTTGTTCAGGTCCTACAGTCATTGAACTTGTTCAGGTCACACAGTCAGTGACCTTGTTCAGGACACACAGTCATTGAACTTGTTCAGGTCCTACAGTCACTGAACTTGTTCAGGTCATACAGTCATTGAACTTGTTCAGGTCACACAGTCAGTGACCTTGTTCAGGACACACAGTCATTGACCTTGTTCAGGTCATACAGTCATTGAACTTGTTCAGGACATACAGTCATTGAACTTGTTCAGGACATACAGTCATTGAACTTCAGGTCATACAGTCATTGAACTTGTTCAGGACACACAGTCACTGAACTTCAGGACGTACAGTCATTGAACTTGTTCAGGACATACAGTCACTGAACTTGTTCAGGACATACAGTCACTGAACTTGTTAAGGCTGTAGAATTATTGTGCTTCGTTTAGGTCATACTTTTATTGCGCCCGTTAGGCTCCTATTCAGGAACCATTGTCCAGCAATGACTGTCCTTGATCAGGTCACACTTTGGAATTATTGCACAGAATAGATATCCAGGTATAATTTTTGGTTCTTCTTCAAGACCTCCATCCAAATCAACAGGAAAAAGCATCATGAAAAGAGCCTGAGTGTCATGCTGTTTATAGTCCAGCCAACGGCATGGGGGCTCAGCAGGGCTATGATCATATCTTGTAAACAAAAATGTCCATAACTGCACTGTCATAAAAAGGTTCGTATGATGTTATAATTGTTTAGAACTGGCTACATTTTCCACAAAGCTACAGACATGAAAACATTAAAGTCAATGCTGATGGATGAATTTCTCTTTAACAGAACAAAGCGTTTCTTATCTGGGAGAACCTGTACAGAAAAAAAACTTAATGAATTAATCTGTAATAAGACAATTTGTTTCCTGTCAGGAAACACGCGAAATAGTCAGGATGAATTAATCAGAAACAGGACGATTCACTTCCTGTCAGGGAACAAGTATAGTAGACATGATTAATACATCAGTAACAGGACAATTTGTTTCTTATCAGGGAACATGTATAATACACATGATTAATTCAGCAGTAACAGGACAATTTGTTTCTTATCAGGGAACATGTATAATACACATGATTAATACATCAGTAACAGGACAATTTGTTTCTTATCAGGGAACATGTATAATACACATGATTAATTCAGCAGTAACAGGACCATTTGTTTCTCATCAGGCACATGTACAAAGACAATTTGTTTTCTGTCAGGGAATATGTATAACAGACATGATGAATTCATCGTAGCAGGACAATTTGTTTTCTGTCAGGGAATATGTATAACAGACATGATGAATTCATCGTAGCAGGACAATTTGTTTTCTGTCAGGGAATATGTATAACAGACATGATGAATTCATCGTAGCAGGACAATTTGTTTCCTATCAGGGAACATGTATAATAGACAGGATTAATTCAGCAGTAACAGGACCATTTGTTTTCTATCAGGGAACATGCATAATAGACATGATGAATTCATCAGTAGCAGGACAAATGAATTTTCTGTCAGGAAACAGAATGAATTCATCACTGACATGACCATTTGATACCTGTCAAGGTACATGTATAGTAGACGTGATGAATTAGTCTGAACAGGACAACGTGCGTCCTATCAGCAAGCATGCATTAAACAGACATGGTGAAGTCATCCTTCACACAACGTGTTTACTGTTAGAATACATGTATAGGACAGACATAATGCATTCACTGTAACAGGACAATGTGTTTCTTGTTGAAAACAGGTACAAAATAGACGTAATGAATTCGTTTGTGACAGGACAAATTGTTTCCTGATGAAAGCATGTACAGAACAGACATAATACATTCATCTGTAACATGACAATGCATGTATAGAATAGACATAATGAATTTATCTGTAACATGACAATGTGTTTCCTGTCAGTAAGTTTACATTTCTGTTTGCATACTAAACAAGACAGCGCTACACTGTTGACATCAGTAACATAAACACCACATTGCTACACTGTTGCAACTGTAACAAACATCACAGCACTGTACTATTGACAGCTGTAACATGAACACCACAGCACTGTACTATTGACAGTTGTGTCATACATAATTACCACAGCCCTACACTGTTGACAGCTGTAACATACATACACACCACAGCCCTATACTGTTGTTGACAGCTGTAACATAAACACCACAGCACTACACTATTGACAGCTGTAACATACATACACACCACAGCACTACACTATTGACAGTTGTATCATACATAAACATCACAGCACTATACTGTTGACAGCTGTAACATACATACACACCACAGCACTATACTGTTGACAGCTGTAACATAAACACCACAGCACTACACTACTGACAGCTGTAACATACATACACACCACAGCACTATACCGTTGACAGCTGTAACATAAACACCACAGCACTACACTATTGACAGCTGTAACATACATACACACCACAGCACTATACTGTTGACAGTTGTAACATACATAAACATCACAGCACCATACTGTTGATAGCTGTAACATACATACACACCACAGCACTATACTACTGACAGTTGTAACATACATACACACCACAGCACTATACTATTGACAGTTGTATCATACATAAACATCACAGCACCATACTGTTGATAGCTGTAACATACATACACACCACAGCACTATACTACTGACAGTTGTAACATACATACACACCACAGCACTATACTGTTGACAGTTGTAACATACATTAAAAGCAGAGCAGCACACTGTTGACCGATGACACATACATAAACACCACTGTACCAAACTGCCCACAGCTGTAACACACATAAACACCAGAAGACTACAGTGTTGTCTGGAGTAAAATGCAAAAACACCATAGTACTACATTGTTTACAGATGTAACATACATAAACTCAACAGTGTTACACTGTTGACAGCTGTAACATAAACACCACAGGGTTACACTGTTGACAGCTGTAACATAAACACCACAGGGTTACACTGTTGACAGCTGTAACATAAACACCACAGTGTTACACTGTTGACAGCTGCAACATAAACACCAGTGTTACACTGTTGACAGCTGTAACATAAACACCAGTGTTACACTGTTGACAGCTGTAACATAAACACCAGTGTTACACTGTTGGCAGCTGTAACATAAACACCAGTGTTACATTGTTGGCAGCTGTAACAAACACCACCATGTCACATTGTTTACAACGTTAATGCCCCCTCCCCCCCCCACCCCCCCAAACACCACTGTTACACACTGTTCACATCATCAATCCATGTTTCTTTTGATCCTACTGTATAGTGTACACTTTACAATACGTATGACCATTTTCACCTAGTATGCATTACAATACGCTGTCTTATTCGCAAGAGGAAAAAAAAAAAAGAGACAAAATAACAACATTATGGTTCTTGGATGTCAACCACATCAAACCATGTTACTTCTTACCCAGTTGACCATAAGGACTGCACTGCGCTGTGCACACTGTGACTGATTTCACCAAATGTGACCTTCCACCACAAAACCAGTCTTAACTCGATTTTTGAAAGTTCTGAGATATACATATATTTAAAATCTACAGGTTTTTCTGATTAATTTGATATAAAAATGAATGCTATAGGGCAAAAAATAAGAAAGTTATGGTCATTTGCAGTGGGTTACTGTGCCAACGGCCATTTTGAGAAAACGGCTTCTAAAGTTTTTTTTTATATCATCTCCAGCATATCTTCCTTAGCAACGGCATCTTACTTTTTACCATACTTATTTTTAGATGACACACAGAGAAACCGGGAGAGCGTCACACACGCTTTCGAACGGTATATAACACGATGGGGTTCTGTAAGGGTTGCGTTAAGTTTTAGGCGAGTACAAATGGGTCATTTTGCGTTAAAAGAAGTTCATTTTGATTCGAGGTTAGGCTTTTAAATCTCAATTTTAACTAATGTATTGGTTGTTTTGGACCAAATGGACAGTGCCACCTGAAAGTTTAGGGTGTAAGGAACACATTTCTGCAAAAAAGTCAAAATGCCCCAGGTAGACCCTCACCAGCTATTTTCAGCTGTAGCCGTGAAGTAGGCCGCGCGAGTTAAGACTGGTTTCGTGGTGGCGGGTCACAAATGGTTATTTTAATACCAACATCCCTAACATTACAGTCAATGACAGATGTATCAAGAATGTAACGTACGATCAGATAGTCACTATGATACCAACAGCTAATTATTACATTTTTTGTGGAGTAGCAATGGCAGGACAAGCAATCAGAGAGTTGTTACAATAAGAACAAATAAAAACGCAGCCTTTTTTTTCTTTTCTTTTACTGCTGTAACAAAATGTAACACATTATAAGATACTACCAAACCAACACTGCTGTAACAAAATGTAACACATTATAAGATACTACCAAACCAACACTGCTGTAACAAAATGTAACACATTATAAGATACTACCAAACCAACACTGCTGTAACAAAATGTAACACATTATAAGATACTACCAAACCAACACTGCTGTAACAAAATGTAACACATTATAAGATACTACCAAACCAACACTGCTGTAACTAAATGTAACACATTATAAGATACTACCAAACCAACACTGCTGTAACTAAATGTAACACATTATAAGATACTACCAAACCAACACTGCTGTAACTGAATGTAACACATTATAAGATACTACCAAACCAACACTGCTGTAACTAAATGTAACACATTATAAGATACTACCAAACCAACACTGCTGTAACAAAATGTAACACATTATAAGATACTACCAAACCAACACTGCTGTAACTAAATGTAACATGTAATCAAACGGTTTTTAAGCTTTATCACTGCCACTTTATCAGCTGTTCAAATAATATATCATGTTGTCAAAATATCATCAAGACAATCATTTGATAAAACAAAATCCAACAATGCAAAAATTCCTTGAGCCGTTTACATCAGCGCATCATTGCCAGCCATCCAATCATGATGACCAGAAGAATTTACACTGACTTTGTCTTCTTTGTCTGCTGACAGTTCAGCTCAGTGCAGTTCATCAGTCTGTTTACATAGCACTGACTTTGTCTTCTTTGTCTGCTAACAGTTCAGCTCAGTGCAGTTCATCAGTCTGTTTACACAGCACTGACTTTGTTTTCTTTGTCTGCTGACAAAAACCAGACCTCACTATCCATCTGGTGAATGCATTTATGCATGCTTAGTTTATGTTTTTTGTTTGTTTGTCTTCACTGACACTGAGACCTGGTTGACTTGTTTGGGTTGATGTGGATGCTGCTCCTAGACTTGATCACTGAACACACAGTGATCACCGGCTGTCTGACACTCACACTGTGGTTTGTTGAACATCACTTTTGTTGGTTTGTTTTTCTCTAGCATGGAGTGTCACAGGGTTCTGTGGGAGAACTGTATCTATTTTTACACCTCACTGGCTGTTCTACCTGCCATCCCCTCCCCCAAACAGCAGTTGTCTCTGTCCTCCCCCACCCTCCTCCTCTCTTACCTCCCCCTTCATCTTTTACTCTTTCATTTCACCATTTTTTTTTTAAACAGATGATCAGAGAGGATTTGTACATGGAGCAAGTGCACAGGAAAACACAAACTGACAGACAGAACATGCTTTGTATAGTGGACACCAAACACTACTTTAGCTATTCATCATCTGTGGTTGTATCCTCAGAGTCTCAGTTGTGAACGTGCTGTTTTCCATTTCTCTAACATGCAATGCCAGGATTCTGTGGGGGCACTGTATCCGTTTGACGCAAAGAGGCTTGTTTTTATGATTGATCATTGGTGGTCAACATTTAGCGGTCTAGCTGTATCAGTCTGGTTCCAAACTTCTCAAACATGGAGTGTCAGGATTCGGTTGTTAACATTTAGCGCACTGTCTGTATCAGTCTGGTTAAACATTTCTCAAACATGGAGTGTCACAGGATTTGGTTGTTAACATTTAGCGGTCTGTCTATATCAGTCTGGTTAAACATATCACAGATATTTTACACAGTTCTATCACATGTAGTAACTTGACTGTCTGCGTTGTACAGATGTCACTACATGTTTCTAACACAGAGTGTCACAGGGTCAGTACAAGAACTCTGCCTATTTTGCAGATTGCTTTAAGACAGCTTCATCAGTATTACTGCCAGAGTTCTTAAAACGTCCACAAGACAATCAACTATTTGACAATGTTCAGTGTATCTATATATGGCATACTTCAGATAATTTCATCATGTTCAATATTGGGTCACAACTTGTTTCAAAAGAAAAAACCCACCTAAAATGATGTTGTCCTCTGCGTGTCTTAACAGGAAGTGTCACAGAATTCCATGGGGGTTGGGGTGGGGATATTTTGTATGAACCATGGTCACTGACAATCTTTGGGGTGTATGAGGTGATTCTCACTTGGCACTCGCCCACCACCTGTGGCTCCCCGTAGCTGTCATCATGTGACAGCAGCCACACCCCAGGCAACAGCTTCGGCAGGCTGGCAGAACCAGGTGAGGGTAGCCGATGGGTCTCAAACCCTCGATGAGGTAGGACTGTCTACCTGATCATGTGAAGACTGGACTTGGTGGACTGCACGGAGGAAGTCACAAACTGATTCAACAGGCAAAAAGGTGACTCCCAGCTACACATTATGGAGTGCATAGAGTATGGTGAGACACGAAAGACATCACCACGGCATCTGACTCCCAGCAATGCATCATGGAGTGCATAGAGCATGGTGAGACAGGAAAGACATCATGGTCTTCCACTGCATCTGACTCTGTCTTCAGCTGTCTTGACCCTGTCTTCCTGCTGGACTCAGGTGGTTTTGGACGAGAGAGTGAGGTCGATGAATTGTGCAACTCCTCCTCACTTTAAACAAAATGATTGTGCAAGTCACTTCTATCATCATGATCATCTTCCATCCCTATTCACCACATCCCTATCTCATTCCCAAGTCCTGTGGTGATGGGCAAGCTACAAAGCAACAGGTGTGGGTACACTGTCAGCCGTAGCTGCTACCCTGCACACAGGTGGCTCAGGCCATAGGGTTCTCCACTGAACTGGAGCAGAGGTGGAGTGGCGGTCACCTGAGCAACTGAGCATCCTTTTTAGGATAGCACTGCTCACCTCCATAGCATGAGGAAGGGGCTAGAAAAGGTGCACTGAACATTGTATGCTCCATTCTTCCTTCGCCAGCCTACCGCAGCTGGAGGGGACCCTATGACAGAGGTCAAAAGTCAAAGAAGACGAGGATTGTTCCTCTCACCCTTGGCACATGGAATGTGCGTACTCTCCTGGACAGAGAAGATACAAGCCTCAGAGGACAACAGCTCTAACTGGAAAAGAACTCTCTCACAACAACATCGGCATTGCAGCCATGAGCGAGACCTGGCTTGCAGGACAGGGCAAACTTTGTGAAAGGGGCTCTGGCTATATCTTCATTTGGAGCAGAAGAGGGATGTGAAGAGTGATGAGAGGCTGATGTCGGCTTTGCAGTGAAGACAGCTCTTGTCGGCAAGCTAGCTGCACCTGCAAAGGGAGAGAACAACAGGCTGATGACCATGAAACACCTTTCATTTGGAAAGAAGCACCTGTCAATTATCAGCGCCTGTGAGCTGACATGACCAACGCAGATGATGTGATGGACAAATTCTACGAGGATCTTCACTGTGTCACTGCTGCTGTTCCAAAAGCAGACAAGCTCACCATACGTGGTGATTTCAACACTAGAGTCAGTTCTAACAGCAACTCCTGGGAAGGTGTCATCGTTAAACACAGAACAGACCACTGCAGCAGCAACGGTCTCCTGCTACTCCAGACCTGTGCTGAGCATGAACTGCTGATCACCAACACAGTCTTCCACCTCCCACTGTAACAAGACATCGCCCCCCTCAACCCCAAGCTGACTGAGGTGGTCATCGTCGACTTGACCAACAACAACAAGTCTTTGTCATCAGGTGTGCTGGCTCCAGAATATCTGACCTTGAATTCTGACCATTTTGTTCATGCTGCTTACACAGAGTGCCGTGGGGTTCAGTGATAGGTCTGTGTGTGTCAGACTGTGTTCAGTGATAGGTCTGTGTGTGTCAGACTGTGTTCAGTGATAGGTCTGTGTGTGTCAGACTGTGTTCAGTGATAGGTCTGTGTGTGTCAGACTGTGTTCAGTGATAGGTTTGTGTGTGTCAGACCGTGTTCAGTGATAGGTCTGTGTGTATCAGACCGTGTTCAGTGACAGGTCTGTGTGTGTCAGACTGTGTGCACTCCTAGATATCAACTGTGTTAACCCCATAGTCTGAGTCCATCAATGTCTATGATCTGAAACATCATTTCAACCTGCAGTATTCTTCCTCCTAAACCCCATAGTCTGTGTCCATCAATGTCTATGATCTGAAACATCAATTCAACCTGCAGTATTCTTCCTCCTAAACCCCATAGTCTGAGTCCATCAATGTCTATGATCTGAAACATCAATTCAACCTGCAGTATTCTTCCTCCTAAACCCCATAGTCTGAGTCCATCAATGTCTATGATCTGAAACATCAATTCAACCTGCAGTGTTCTTCCTCCTAAACCCCATAGTCTGAGTCCATCAATGTCTATGATCTGAAACATCAATTCAACCTGCAGTGTTCTTCCTCCTAAACCCCATAGTCTGAGTCCATCAATGTCTA
This sequence comes from Conus canariensis, assembly GCA_033310375.1. Lineage (NCBI taxonomy): Eukaryota > Metazoa > Mollusca > Gastropoda > Neogastropoda > Conidae > Conus > Conus canariensis. Next base: position 63,534,783 of record CM065719.1, on the reverse strand, counting down.
TGATCTGAAACATCAATTCAACCTGCAGTGTTCTTCCTCCTTCTTTTCCAGTCTCCTTTGGGAGAGTGTCCTTCTTCTTCTACCACGTACGCAGGCTGATACTCCTGCGGACACTCCCTGTAGAGACAGGCAAGGATGAATCCCACCTACCCAACAAAGGGAGTGGAGTTTTGTGTGTATGAGTTTTGTGTGTTTTTTATCCTGCCATTAAGGCAGCCACACTCCAGCTTCAGGGAGGAAGAGAGTGCTCTAAAACTCAGATTTTGATGCTTGTTTTCTGTTCAACTATAACATTTCACTGTGAATATGTATGTGTGTGTGTGTGTGTGTGTGTGTGTGTGTGTGTGTTTCCATGTGTGTGTGTGTGTGTGTGTGTGTGTGTGTGTGTGTGTGTGTGTGTGTGTGTGTGTGTTTCCATGTGTGTGTGTGTGTGTGTGTGTGTGTGTGTGTTTCCATGTAATTGTGTGTGTGTGTGTGTGCGTGTGTGTGTGTGTGTGTTTCCATGTGTATGTGTGTGTGTGTGTGTGTGTGTGTGTGTTTCCATGTGTGTGGTGTGTAGTGTGTGTGTTTTCCATGTGTGTGCATGTGTGTGTGTGTTTCCATGTGTGTGTGTGTGTGTGTTGTGTGTGTTTCCATGTGTGTGGTGTGTGTGTTATGTGTGTGTGTGTTGTGTGTTGTGGGGGTGTGTGTGTGTGTGTGTTTCCATGTGTGTGTGTGTGTGTGTGTGTGTGTGTGTGTGTGTGTGTGTGTGTGTGTGTGTGTGTGTGGATTGCTGTGTAGAATGTGTCTGATCCTCCCTACTATTGTTGTGTTGATGAAAGTCAGACCAGTGTGTGTATCAAACCCCACAGCACAGGGCTTCATCACCACTGTAAACAGACTGACCGTGTCCAAGGGGTTATGGCACAGTTCTGATACAGACTGTTCCTACATGATGTCTGTACACCACAGACATGACACAGACTGCACAGACATGACACAGACTGCTGGTCCATGATGTCTGTACACCACAGACATGACACAGACTGCTGGCACGTGATGTCTGTACATCACAGACATGACACAGACTGCTGCTACATGATGTCTGTACACCATAGACATGACACAGACTGCTGCTACATGATGTCTGTACACCACAGACACGACACAGACTGCTGGCACATGATGTCTGTACACCACAGACATGACACAGACTGCTGCTACATGATGTCTGTACACCATAGACATGACACAGACTGCTGATACATGATGCCTGTACACCACAGACACAGATCTCATCACAGCATGTGTCCACCATAGTCAGGGTCACAGAGGTCAGAGAACATCAGGTACTCCTTCATCGACACAGGCAGGGGGAGCTGGTCCATCTCCTCATGACGACATTTGTTGCTGAAGTGGAAGCTGTGTGAGATCATCAGACGACACGAAGACAGCAGAGTGCGAGGGGTTGTGGCCACCTCCCTTAGAAAAGAGGTGTACTGTTTGAGAGTGTGTGTCAGTCTGGTATAGCATTGCAACACACCATCTGCATTTTGTCTTAAGACCCTATAGCGACTGTTTTGAAACATTTCTGTATGTCTGTGGATTTTTTCATGCAGTCTCCTGCCCTCCTCTGTGTTCAGGTCTGTCAGCCTGGGTAGCTGTGTGTACAGTGTGAACAGCTCTGTGTTGGAACAGGATCCTGATTCATACAACATGAGGGCCACCACAGGTAAATCACACAGCACAGCACACACAAGAGGGGAAGTGATCCGACTGAGCAATCTTATTTGTTTATTAAATGGAAAGGATGTGGTCTCTCCCAACAACCCCACTGATTGTGAAAGCCAGTCCACAGTATCGCTGACGTCCTCCAGCAAGGACTCCGGAGGACCAGTCACTGAGGGCTGGTGGGAACTGAAGCCCTGCCTGCTGCACTCAGCCACCATCCTCTTCCCACACTTTGTGTTCAGCACGGCGTACACCAACGGTGACTTTCCTGTCTTGGTCACAGCCAGAGGGTTCACTTTGATGTCAATCAGGTCCCTCATGACATCCCACCTGTCAGAGTCACAGACAGCATGGAGAACTCTCTCCCCTTTATCATTCACTCCCTTGTCCTGGTCACCACACCACCTGATGGTGGAGTGGATGACGTCTGCCTGACGAGCAGTGATCAGTGCCTGCAGTGGGGTGTGTGTTTCATACCCCCAACTTTCATGATATCTGGCGGACAAATGGATGTCACCCCCATACATTATCACAATCTTCACAATGTCCCATTGTTCATGGTCTATCAGTCTGTTGAGAACACTGACACCATCCTTGTCCAGCAGGTTGGGCTGACCATCACGTAACACAATCTCCTCCACCGCCTTCCACTCTTCCTTTCTGGCCTCCCTGTGGAGAGGGGTTTCTCCGTTCTCGTCCTCCATGTTGATGTCAGCACCAAGACGTTGGCAGTAGTCCACCACATCCCACAGATGCTGCTCAATGGCTTCCAGAAAAGCCAGGTCACGACGTTGGATGTCAGGGCCGTCCTTCTCCTTCACCAAGGGTTTGACCGCCTGCCAGATGTCACGACGGATTGCCTGATGGAACAGTTTCCCCTGTGTCTCCTTGGACAGGTGATCCTGGTCCTTCATGGTGGTGAGGCAATGCCAGAACAACGCTCCTGCTCTCCTCTGGAAGGCCCAATGCATCACCTGACGTCTCACAGCATCGTCCACGTCATGTTCCATCACCCTGGCCACCAGTGTCCACTGCTTCCTCTCCATCAGTTCTGGTAGAGCCTCCAGACACAGCTGGTCATCCACACCACACTCTAGCAGCATTGCACACACCCCCCACTGCTGCTGTCTGACCATGTCAGGAAACAGTCTGTCTCGATCAGCTGAAGTCATCCCCAGTCTCACCAGGTGCATCAAGATGTGCCATTTTTGTTCTTCTATCACTTTGTGCAGGACCTGAGAGAAGTAGTGTTGTGTGGGTTCATGCAGAATGTTAAACAGCACACTGCCCCACAGACAACGCTCCAGAGCCTTCCTGGGACTAAGGGCAGCCTTCTGTGCAAAACGTAGTCTCAGTCTGATCAACTTCAGGCATCGCTCCTCGTACACCGTCACATCTCCTTCAGGCTTTTTTCTCAGATTTCCTGTCACCCAGTTCTCCAACATGTCACTGACTTCAGTGATGTCCCCTCCCCTCTCCACCATGTGTAGCACAGTGTCCCAGTCGCCGTGTTTGGCCAGCCTGTAGTGTACACACATGTGTTCTGCCGGTGTCAACCCATGGTCAGCCGGCAGTAAGAAGACCTCCCACTGCTTCTCTTTGAAAGCCTCTGTCAATGCCCAGTGACGCTGATCATCGTGCACTGTGTGGTCACACCACTGCCGCACAACATCCCACTGTCTCTGCATCACAGCTGCCTTGAACAGCCGCCGCCGATCATGTTCCCACACATGAGACAGACAGGCCTGGCTGATGACGTCCCATCTCTTTTCACGTAGCATCATTCTGAGCGCCACACTCTGTAGTTGAGGGAACAGAGGGAAGACGGCCAACATCACCAGTAAAATGGCGTCATCGTTCTCTCCTCGTCTGCTGATGTGATACAGGTTTAAACCTTGCAGGAAGTGAAGCAGGAACAGTGGGTCATTGTAGTGAAGGTCAGCGAGTTCTGTAAACACTGATGTCCATTTCTGTTTGTTCTGGACGGTCTTCAGTGTGTTGTCTTGTAGACAATGTGTATTGTCTTTAACACAGGCAGTGATGTGAGTGAAGACATCAAACACACACTGCTTGGTGTGCTCTGTACTGTCTATGTATTGTTTGTCATCACTACAAATTACATCACACAGTACATAGAGCAGTGATGTCGCCAGTGACTTGTACAGTACTTTTCTTTGCCAGGTAACACACCTAGCAATATCACAGGTGACACAGGGAGCGTGTTCTTTCCACCAATCATGGTACAGAATTTGTGTGACAGCTTTGGTCAGACCCAGTGCCAATGACACCTCAACATGACAGTTGTGTATGAATTTCCAGAACAGTGTGTCATGAGTTCTGCTGTCATGTTCTGATGTAATCCATGTGTGCAGGGTGTCACGGACCATCACCCACAGTACACACTGTGTACATCTCCACATTTTGTTGGCCACAAGATGGGGAAACAAGGCAACAACATCATCTTCACTGCAGTGGTGTAAAAGATAGCGATGAAAGCTTGAATCATCAGCATGCTTAGTGACCTCCAGAAGAGCAGATCTATGTCGTGTTGAGCTAATGCCTCTCTGTAGCCCCATGTCTACTGACCTGCACAGACCCCGAGACACCAGGAGGACCATTACAGCTTCCAGGTCCTCATCATCACAGCCAGGTACTATGAAGTTAACAAAGTCATCATCACCAGCATGTCTGCTGGCCTGTTCAACAGCCCACCTGTGTACTGCATGACCGAGATCTCGCTGTAAAAACCTGCCTACAGCATTCCACAAACCATTCGACACTAGCTGTGACAATATGTGTTGTGTAACACTGACGTCACTGTCTGTAACACTGTCGACAGGTTCCCACAGACCCCGTGACACCATGTGTGTCAACACCTGTTCAAGTTCCTCGTCTCTACAGTGAGGTAATATGTAGTCAGCAAATTTCCATTCATCAGAATGCATCAAGGCCTGTTGAACAGCCCACGTGTGTTGTGTGGAGTGAACACCTCTCTCTAATGCTTTGCCTACTGACCTCCACCGACCCCGTGACACCTTGTGTGTCAACACCTGTTCAAGTTCCTCTTCTCTGCAGTGAGGTAATATGTAGTCAGCAAATTTCCTGTCATCAGCAAGCATCAAGGCCTGTTCAACAGCCCACGTGTGTTGTGTGGATTTAACGCCTCTCTCCAACACCTCGCCTACTGACCTCCACCGACCCCTTGACACCAGGTGGGTTATGACAGACTCCAGGTCCTCACCATGACAAAGAGGTAATATGTAGCTTTTAAAGGTATCATCATCAGCACGTGTGCTGGCCTGTTCAACAGCCCATCTGTGGACTGCACTACTGAGACCTCGTTGTAAAAACCTGCGCACAGCAAACCACCAACCTTGTGACATTAACTGTAACAATACTTGTTGTGTAACACTGATGTTACTGTCAGTAACACTGTCTACAGGTTCGTGTGACACCATGTATTTTAACATCCCTTCAAGCTCCTCTTCTGTACAGTGAGGCAATCTGTGGTGAATGAACTTCCATTGATCAACACGCCTGCTGGCCTGTTCAACAGCCCACCTGTGGACTGCACTGCTGAGATCTCGCTGCATAAAGCTGTCAACAGCTTCCCACTGACCATGTGACATTAGCTGTGACAATATGTGTTGTGTAACACTGACGTCACTGTCTGTAACACTGTCGACAGGTTCCCACAGACCCTGTGACACCATGTGTGTCAACACCTGTTCCAGTTCCTCTTCTGTACAGTGAGGTAATATGTGGACAGCAAACTCTTCTTCATCAGCACGTTTCAGGGCTTCTTCTACAGCCCACCTGTGCAGTGTGGAGTTAACACCTTTCTCTAATATTTTACCCACTGACCTCCACTGACCCCGCCACACCAGGTGAGTTATGATAGATTCCAGGTCCTCATCATGACAATGATGTACTATGTGGTCAACAAAATAAAATTCATAAGCATGTTTGCCGGCCTGTTCAACAGCCCATCTATGCTTTGTGCAGCTAACACCTCTCTCTAATACCCCGCATACTGACTGCCATTGACCCCGTGACACCAGGTGGGTTATGACAGATTCCAGGTCCTCATCATGACAGTGAGGCAGTATGTAGTGAACAAAGGCATAATCACCAGCCTGTCTGCTGGCCTGTTCAACAGCCCATTTCTGTTGTGTGCAGCTAATGCCTCTCTTTAATACATCGTCTACTGACACCCACAGACCCCGTGACACCAGGTGGGTTATGACAGATTCCAGGTCCTCAGCATGACAGTGAGGTAGTATGTTCCAAGCAAAGTCAGCATCACCAGCCTGTCTGCTGGCCTGTTCAACAGCCCACCTGTGCAGTGTGGGACTGATGTCCCGCTGTAACACATGACCTACACATCTCCACAGACATCTTGTCAGGAGATGGGACAAGACACTGCCCAGCTTGTCATCAGCACAGTTATCACAGTCCAGTCTGTCACTGATATCATCAAATCTGTCATTGATAAACCGTTCAGGTGCCTCTTTTACAACTCTCTCCATGGCCCAGTGATGTTGTTCATGGCTGCAGTCATCAGTGTGAACCAACCTGAGCACCTCTCTCCACTGCCCACCTTCAACTGCCTCTGTCAACTCTACGCTGATGTCAGTTCCTGGCCCTTGACTGGGGGTTGCCATGGTGATAACTGTGACACACACATGGATCAGAAACTGACATAACTCTATTGGCCGACCTGTCAGTATCAAGATTATCTATTACAATATTTACACACATCATACTGTTTTGGCTTAACTGTCAATAAAAAGATTATTTATCATAACATATCAAGACATCGTTACATTACTGCCCTGCCAATACCAAGGATAATTATTACAATACTACACTACATGACCTCTGAAAAATAAAGGTTATTTCTCAAGACATCACTGAATTGACTGACCTCTCAATATCAAGATTCTCTATCATAACATATCAAGACATTACTGAATCGACTGAGCTGTCAATATCAAGATCATACACAACACATCAACTCGACTGTATTAGTTGGCCTGTCTCTGTCGTAATTATTTGTAATAATGTATCAACACGTCACATCGTCACTCTGTACTGCATACATTTCTTTTTGAACCAGAAACCACATCATGCGCTTTTGTTGTATGCAATCCGTTTCAGTGAACACATCGCAGCACAACATGTGTTCTTGTGTATGTGTATGTAAATGCATGTGTCTGTGTGTAACTTGGAGTGAGTCAAGACTTTAAAGTTACCGACTCTGTATTACAATACTTCATAATGATGGAATTTTTTTTATCAATGAGAATACAAACGGAAACAGAATGCTGTGTGAAAATGGAATAGTAATCGTGATTCCACACGTATGCAAACACACACACACACACAGACACACACACACAGACACACACACATGCACACCCACACACACAAACAAATACACACACACACACACACACACACACACACACACACACACACACACACACACACACACACACACACACGCACGCACACACACACACACATCCACACATCTATCTATCTGTTTATATCTATCCATCCATCCATCAATCTATCTATCAATCTAATTATCTATCTATGCATATCTAAATATCTGTGTATGTATGTATGGATGTATGCATGCATGCGTGCATGTATGTATGTATGTTTGTATGTGTGTAAATGACTAACTATCTATCCATCTATCTAGTAAACTCATGCCCGCACAGAGAGAGAGAGAGAAACACACACACACACACACACACACACACACACACACACACACACACACACACACACACATTGGAAAAACACACACACACACACACACACACACACACACACACACACACACACACACATTCACAGATACACAAAGACAGATACAGCAGAATCAGACAGAGTCCCCAAAGACCAGACTTACATGATGTTTTAGCGCTGTGTCGTGGATTAATGGTGTGTTTAACAGGTGGAGAAGAGATCTCCCTGTGATCGCCAGTGTATCATCCTGTACAAAGAAATACAGGTGTCAGACATGATGGTTTTACTGTGATTCACCAATCATCATCCTATACACAACCACATAATAAAGATATGATGGTGTTACTGTGGTTCACCAACCATTGCTCTATACACACCCACATAATAAAGACATGATGGTTTTACTGTGGTTCACCAACCATCATTCTATACACACCCACATATTAAAGACATGATGGTTTTACTGTGATTCACCAACCATTGCTCTATACACACCCACATAATAAAGACATGATGGTGTTTACTGTGATTCACCAACCATCATTCTATACACAACCACATAATAAAGATATGATGATGTTTACTGTGATTTACCAGCCATCATTCTATACACACCCACATAATAAAGATATGATGGTGTTACTGTGATTCACCAACCATCATTCTATACACACCCACATAATAAAGATATGATGGTGTTACTGTGATTCACCAACCATCATTCTATACACACCCACATAATAAAGATATGATGGTGTTACTGTGATTCACCAACCATCATTCTATACACACCCACATAATAAAGATATGATGGTGTTACTGTGATTCACCAACCATCATTCTACATGTATACAGCAAAGACATGATGTTTACTGTGACTCATAAACTATCATTCTACATGTATGCAGCAGAGACATAATGATGTTTATTATAACTCCCTACATATCATTCTGAACAAACACAGCAAAGACATGATGATGTTTATTATAACTCCCTACATATCATTCTGAACAAACAAACACAGCAAAGACATGATGATGTTTATTAAACTCCCTACATATCATTCTGAATAAACACATACAGCAAAGACATGATGACGTTTACTGTCTGACTCCCCAAATATCATCCTGAACAACCACACACAGCAAAGATATGATGATATTGACCCTCTTAATCACTAAATTACCATCCTACATAAACATACAGCAGACATGATGCTTAGTGTGGACTCACCAAATATTCTACACACACAGGCACACATGCATGCGTGCGCGCGCGGACACACACACACACACACACACACACACACACACACACACACACACACACACACACACAAACTAACACACACACACACACATCTAAGCCTACTAGACATCTAGGTCTAATTAGTATAAATAGAATAAGGTGGTTTAAGCTATTGTTAAACACACATAGAAGCAAAAAAAATTTCTTTCTTTTTACATATTTCTCTACCTTTCTTCTCATGCACCTTGCTTGCTTCACTTTCTCTGTATACTTGTACTCCTCTCAGTACATGCAAATCTCTGACATTACCTTGATTTCTCGTTTAAACATAAAATAATTGTTCATCAATAATAAGTAGAACTAATGAAAACATTTGTGAAATATTCCGGTGGAAATGTTGTTCCACTGATAAAACTTTACTGTTTCATTCAACATCTTGCACAACATTATCACTAGATTCTGTCTTTTCAGTCCTTGAATGTTAAAAAAGAAAAGCTTCCAAAGATGAATAATGACTATTATCCACAAATCCATCAAAAGGATGATACCAGTCTCTATGGCTCTTTAAGTACGTGAGGGGGTTTCTTACACTCTTTGCCCCAGTCCTGCACCATCTGATATACCTAATTTGAATTCTTGTGCTGTTACTGTTGGATTGAATTCTTCGCTATTAACCATTGTCTCTGTCTGCCTACCCCTTGGCCCAAATGAGCAGAATACTGAATGGATCCATATGCTACAAGCAGAACAAAATACAAAATTCCTAATCACAGGTGACTTAAATGCTCACTCGCCTTTCTGGGAGAAGGAATGTCAAACAGTCACAAGCAACTGTTTTGTTGAAAATCTTGTGGATTCCTCCCTCTGTCTTCTGAATGATGCGCAAATAACACGCATACCCGATAATCCTAATCATAGAGCCACCGCCATTGACTTGACACTGGTGTCACCTGAGTTAACACCCTTTTGTACCTGGAACCCAATAGAAGATCCTCTGAACAGCGATCATATACCCCTTGTGACCAGGTTTGAACTGGATGAACCATCAGTTGCAGACTCAACAGAATACATGGTTCCAAAATATGGTTACAAACGTGCTGATTGGAACAAATTTACAAACATATTACTTTATTATGATGGGTTTGAAACTTCTGATCAGGATGTTGACACCTTATACATGATGTTTACTAAAGCTGTTCTGCATGCCGCTGATGAATCCATTCCTAAGAATAAGTCAATAACATCAAAAAAGCAAGTCGGTAATATTTAGTGGAATGAAGCTTGTCAGAGAGCAAAAGACAAAAAAAAAGTTAAAACTTAATGCTTATCTAAAGCTTTTGAAAATCATGTGGAAATGAAAAAAAACAATAATAAATGGAACAGGGTAATAGATGAAGCAAAAAAAGAATACTGGTCATTGTTTTGTGTAAGTGAAGTTTCGAATCATAAAGATCTTCCTTAAGTATCTGAAAAACTGAAAACAATGAAGAATGGCATAAAATTGCCTCAGTATCCAACACTATCACCTCATTGTGATCTGCCAACTAATTAGAAAAAGCTGAAGCCTTTGCTGACATGTTTGCAAATGATAGCCGCAGCGATGGACTATCAGACAAAGATAGAAACTACAGAGCAGAACATGAGTTACATTTTAGTGATGAAGACTTGGAACAGACCAGAAATCTATCTACTAATACTGCAGTTACAATAGAAGAATCAAAAGAATGTGTCTCTAATCTTGGCAGCAAGAAAACATCTGTTGGGCTGGCTGGAATTTCTAACGAAATGTTAAATCATTTATCACTAAATGTGTAGAATTTTTTATATTCTTTTTTTTTTGAATGCTGGGATAGTGGTCAACTACCAAACATACGGAAACAGTCAGTTGTTGTACCCATTCACAAACAAGGAAAGCCCCAAAATGATGAAAACAGCCATACACCAATAGTGTTAACGTCACACACATGTAAACTTATGGAGAGAATTATATTAAGGAGATTCAATTTTTATTGTGAAAAGTATAAGGTTATTCCAAGTAATCAGACAGGCTTTAGAAGAGGTAGATCACCACTGATCACCTGATAAAACTAACCACTCAAATTAAGCAGTAGTTTGTCAGACGATAGAATGTTCTTGCTATTTTTTTTATACATCAAAAAGGCCTATGACCAAGTGTGGCACAGTCGACTACTGACAAAGTTACGAAAAGTTGGTATTGTGGGTAATATGTTTGATTTTATTAAAAACTTTCTTCTTAATCGATCAATACAGACAAGGATTGGGAATACTTATTCCAATACTAGATCTCTTCATATGGGCCTTCCTCAGGGATCAGTCATTGCCCCTATTTTGTTCAATATTTTAATGTCAGATCTTCCTAGGGGGTTACTGAAAGATGCAGTTTTAGTTCAATATGCTGACGCCATATGTCTGTGGATGAAAATATCAATGAAAAGAAAAACTTCAACCAGAGCTCCGAATGACACCAGGAAGTTATACCAACATGAACATGATAAAATAAGTAAATACATGACTGAAAGTGGTCTTTCATTGTCTCTTGAAAAAACCAATATGATGCTTTTCAATTCAGGCTAAAACCCTGAAAAACATCCTGTATTTTCTATCCAAGGTTCAGTCATACGATATACTCAAAAAACGAAGTTTTGGGGTGTTTATCTTATGTCAAAATTTTCTTGGACCTGCCATATTGAGCATATACTAACTAAAGCACAAAAGAGCTTAAACTTCTTAAAAATTGCTAGTAAACAAAAGTGGGGACAGGATACAAAAATATTAATACAATTATCAACTTCACTTTTGTGTTCCAAATTGACATATGCTCAGGAGGTATCCTTTAGTGCTCCACAAAATTTATTATCTAAAATACAAAGTGTTGACTGCAAAGCCTATAAACAGTCCCAAGGAGTTCCATTTCATGCATCAAATCTAGGAACCTATAAAGAAGCAGGTGTTTTACCGCTTGGTGAGCTAAGAATTCTCTCTGCTGCCAAATATGTTCTATGAAGTTCCTTGTTCGAAAATTTCACAGAGGCTGAAGTTTGTATGAGGTCCGATCTTAATTTTGCAAAAAGAGCTAAATCTATCCAATCACTAAAATCCATAAACACATTTACCTCAGATCTTTTTAAAAAATCAAATTTAAACAGAAAGGAAATAGCAACCAAACCTTCCTACTCATATGTACCTATATGGGAGATGAACAATCTGAAGCTTGACATAGATCACACAAACTTATCCAAAAATGAATCACATAATATCCTTAGAAGTTCTGTCTGCTCCCATATTGATAACAAGTATTCCGAGCATTTAAAGATTTATACTGATGGGTCTGTTCTTGGCAACAGAGAAGTAGGAGCTGCCTTCGTCATACCAGCTTTAAAAGTAGAGAAATGACTTCACATAACTATGTGAAATTGTTTCTATTTTTACTGCTGAATTACTCGCAATATTGAAGGCCCTGAATTATATTTTTGATTTTCCGAAAAATATATTTCAAAGTTTATTATGTGTTGATTCTAAATTGGTCTTACAGGCACTTAAATCTCTAAACCAGAAAATGCGATCAGAATTAATACTTGAAATTAAGCACACTGTTCATCTTTTATCACTGAAAGGCACCAGTCGTTTAACTTTCTGTTGGGTGCATTCCCATTGTGGAATTGTTTCAAATGAATGGGCTGATCGAGCTGCAAGAAAAGGAGCAAACAATCATGATGGTTTGGTTCCGGTTAAGATTCGGTTATAGATGTTTATAAATGTGTCATAAGAAATGTTTGACGAGAAACTTAAAAAATCTATAAAGTGTCACTACAGTCAGCACTGCATAAATGCTAAGAACAAAAAAGATATTAAACCTTGATTATTGTTTCTGTCCGGATCTTATTCCAGGTCAATTTTCAGCCTGATGTATAGGTTTCAGTTAGCTTTCGTTTAAATGCTCTCGGCACAAAATACAGCAAAAATGTCCAGTGCATGTGTGGAAGAGAAATAACAACTAATCATTTACTCTTCCATTGCTCCAAAGTCAAAGAACTATGGTAGTATCTCAAAGAGTGGGTTGACAGTTTTTATCCGAGTCTTCCATCTCTCTTGAAAACATGTTGAACAGTTATTCACTTCTTCATATTTTTTTCAGAGCGTTTGATTCATTGTCCAGTTGGTGTCTTCCTGTGATTGATTCAGTTTCTATCATCCCAAACCCCTATTTTTGTGATAGTACTGTCGCTTTTAAACACACACACACACACACACACACACACACACACACACACACACACACACACACACACACACCTTCTCTCTCTCTCTCACATACGCATATTCACATACACATACATGCACGTACAAAAACACAGATGCAAGCACAAACACATGCACGCATATGCACACATGTACATACATGCATGCACACACGCACACACACACACACACACACACACACACACACACACACACACACACACACACACACACACACACGCACACACTCACGCATACACACACAAACACGCACACACACAGACACACACACACACACACTACATGCACATCCACTATTCCATGCACACACACACGTATATATGTATATTTTTTCTTTTTTATTGTGACATGCAAATACATGTATTGGCTGTTGCTTTCTTAGTGTGTTATTTGTTAATTTGATAGTTAAGGATTAATGCGTTATTGTTATTTCACATTGGGTAGATTCTCATTTATTTTTGTATGTTCGTAGCTTTACTCATTGTTTGATAATCATCCAACATTTTTAGGCATTTTCCCCATGCAATAATTATATTTTAAACACTTGCACACTCATGCAAGTACCGACAAACACACGCACATTCATATCAAACTTTTACATGCAGTCATCTTCCCACTCTTCCTATCCCCTCCCTTCTCCCCCATTCTTTCCCACCGTCTAATATCACTTTTAGTGAACAGATGTTAAATAGACTAACAAAAACAACACACACACACACACACACACACACACACACACACACACACACACACACACACACACACACGTGCGCGCGCACGCGCACACATGCACCTGCTCACGCACGCACACACACATACACACACAAAAGACATAATGATGTTTACCAGCTCTCCAAATAAGATAAGATAAGATAATGTTGCTTATAGCCCAGCCGAAGCTCTCCAAATATTGATCTACACTAACACATAACAGCAAAAACAAAGTGATATCTATTATGACTCCCTAAATATTATTCTGAACAAACACATACAGCAAACACATGATGATGCTTGTTGTGACTTCCCAAATATCATTTTGAACAAACATATACAGCAAAGACATCTTGGTGTTTACTGCCTGACTCCCCAGATACCATCCCACAAACACACACAGCAAAGACATTATGATGTTTCCTAAACACCCAGTATCATCCTACACAAACACACACAGCAAAGACATTATGATGTTTCCTAAACACCCAGTATCATCCTACACAAACACACACAGCAAAGACATTATGATGTTTCCTAAACACCCAGTATCATCCTACACAAACACACACAGCAAAGACATTATGATGTTTCCTAAACACCCAGTATCATCCTACACAAACACATACAGCAGAAACATGATGATGTTTACTAACTCACTCATTATTATCCCACACAAACATGTGCAACAAAGATGTAATGTTATTTGCAACCAACAGATCATCAGAAAACATTTTCTTCCCCTTACATACTCAACCTATGCTGTTGTTCTTTGTTCCTGTCATCAAAACAACATAGTTATTCCCCTTACACACTCAGCCTATGCTGTTGTTCTTTGTTCCTGTCATCAAAACAACATAGTTATTCCCCTTACACACTCAGCCTATGCTGTTGTTCTTTGTTCCCGTCATCAAAACAACATAGCTATTCCCCTTACATACCCATCCTATGGTGTTGTTCTGGGTTCATGTCATTGAAACAACATAGTCATTCCCCTTACTTGCTCAATCTACGCTGTTGTCATTTGTTCCTGTCATCAAAACAGCATTGTTATTCCCCTTACATACTCATCCTATGGCGTTGTTCTGGGTTCATGTAACTGAAACAACATATTATTCTGCTTACACACTCACTCCGTGTCGTTGGTATTTCTCGTTCATGTCATCAGAACAACATCATCATTCTCCTTACAGACTCACCACATGTTGTTGTCAATGTTGTTCATGTCATCAGAACAACATCATCATTCTCCTTACAGACTCACCACATGTTGTTGTCAATGTTGTTCATGTCATCAGAACAACATCATCATTCTCCTTACAAACTCACCACATGTTGTTGTCAATGTTGTTCATGTCATCAGAACAACATCATCATTCTCCTTATAGACCCACCACATGTTGTTGTCGCCCCCATGGGCCGGCCTTCTCGTGGCGGGGGTGTTTCTCGACTAACCTGAGCCCACCCCTTTTTCTTATCTTTCCTGTTTTTCTGCCTACTGTGTCTTTTACTATCTCTTTTTCCCCCATAAAGTCTCCCCACAGAAACTGCAGCCTCTGTTTCGTCTAGTTTCTGCCTACCTGGCTCTTTACTCTGTACTTTAATCTTTACTTACAAGCCTTCTTTGGAACACTTCTTCTTTTCTCTGCGGTCTTCTTCAGACCCACCGTGTTTGCCGTGCGGTGCGTCCTGTAAGTTGGGGGGAATGAGGTCCTGGTGATTGAGAGAACCTGCTGTTCTCAACACATTACTTTGGCTCGGACCTCCTCTAAGACGGGTGGCATACATTGGCCCGTGTATGTCAATCGGCTGCCTCTACGTGAGGTTGGGTCAAACTGGGTAGTTCTTGGCTGGCCTTGGAAACCTTGTAAGTGTTCACCGTCTGTCCCCGGCGGTGTGTCATGATCTTGTCGGAATAGGTTAGCTATGTTCTATCTGGTGTATATCCCTGCTGAAACCCGGATGGGGTCAAGAGTTGGATTTCCCCTTGACCCTGGCCCCTTGTTGGACCCCATGGTGGGTGGGTAGGCAGGGATGAACTTTAAAAACTCAAAACTATGGCTCACTCCCAACAAAAAAGGAAAAGAAATTATTCCTCAGGCTCGAACTTGGACTCGGACTCGGATAATGAAATAAGGACAGCAACTGGTTTTTGGCCTTGTTGGTTGGTGATGGAGGGTGTGGATGAAGCTCGCCCTCTCTGTGGGGTGAATGGATTGAGTCCTTTTGCTATTTCGCGAGGAGTAGAGGGACTCTCCGGCGTACCCAAATCCATGAAACGGCTACGAAACAGTTCCTTTTTGATAGAATGCGCAAAACAGAAGCATTCTGAGTTGCTTCTCAAGTCGACGACGTTGATTGACAGGCCAATCAGAGTGACACCTCACAAAACTTTGAATTCAAGCAAGGGCGTCATCAGGTGTCGTGATTTGAGAGGTGTTTCCGAGTTAGAAATAAAGACGGAACTGGCTTCCCAGGGTGTGACCCACGTTCACCGGGTTCTAGCACGAAAAGATCAAGACCGTGTGCCAACAGATACTTTTTTTCTAACTTTCTGTACAACAACTCTCCCTGTGTGTGTGAAGGTCGGATATTTGAGGGTTCCCGTCTCTATGTACATTCCTTCACCTTTGCGATGCTTTAAGTGCCAAAAGTACGGACACATTAAAGACAGGTGTACAGAATAGGAGGTGTGTGGCAAGTGCTCAAAACCAGTGCATGAAGGTCCGTGTGATTGCCCGCCCTGTTGCATAAACTGTAAAGGCAACCATCCTGCATTCTCGAAGGACTGTCCAGTCTGGCGCGTCGAGTCCGAGATCCAGAAGGTACGCACGGAGAATCGAATTTCGTTCTTTGAGGCAAGGAAACTTGTGCAGAATAGACAGCCCTCCCTCAGCAAGTCATATGCTGATGTCGCCAAGGGGAGCATGGTCAGTGTTGGTGTTCAGACTGAGACTGTTCAACCTCAGGCCGGCTGTCAGCATCAGGATCGGCAGACGCAACAGGAGCCTCAGCATGTACAGAAAGACAGTGGAAAAAGAAAGCAAAATTCAAACAGTGCCTTGGGTGGAGGCTCAATATCCACCTCCCCCCGGACTCCTCGAGGGTCTGAGCCCCCTTCCTCCAATCCCAGACCCTCTGGGAAGGCTGCACAGGTAGCCTCTTTGTCTGGGGAACACTCCAGAAGTCGACCTGTGATGAAGCCTCCTCTTCCACCTCGTCCATCTGGGGGTGGAAATAAGTATCGTCCTTCGTCAGCCAAGAAGGTGGTATCTCCATCGCCTTCTTCCAATCGCTTTTCTCCTTTGGAGATAGAAGGTGATGAGGACAATGAGATGGAGTAATTTTCTTCTCTTTTTTATTGTCATGGCCCTTATTCAGTGGAATATAAGAGGCATTAATGCCCAATATGAGGAACTCCAGCGGTTGTGTTCTGACCTCAAACCTAGTGTTGTTGCGCTGCAGGAAACATTGTTGAGACCAGGAAAACATTTTTCATTGGCAGGCTTTAGTTCAGTAGGTTTTCCTGCTTTACCTACGGATACTGGCCATGGTGTCACTGGGGGTGTTTCCCTTCTTATTCACAGATCTTTGTTATTCAGCCAAGTTAACTTAAATACCCCATTGCAAGCTGTTGCGGCCAGGATTACTTTCAATAAAACAATAACTCTCTGTTCAATTTATTGTCCTCCTTCTGGTACAATATCTAAGCAACAAGTCATTGATCTAATAGATCAGCTTCCACGTCCTTTTTTATTTTGGGAGACTTCAACGGGCACTCCCCCCTTTGGGGTAGCTCATATTCCTCACCTCGGGGTCTCATGCTGGAAGAGATCTTTAACGAACTGGACTTGTGTTGTCTAAATGACAAATCACCAACATACATGCATTCTTCAAATGGTACTCTTTCGTGTTTGGATTTGTCAGTGTGTGATCCTTCATTGGTTCTAGACTATGATTGGTCAGTTCACGATGATCTGCACGGGAGCGACCATTTCCCTGTAATACTTTCTCCAGTTTTGAAGGAACCTGTTTCCTTTCCTCAGTATTTTTGCTTTAAAAGGGCTAATTGGGATTTCTTTCGTTCAGCCATAACTGATAAGCTAGATGCTGAAATCATCTTCCGATCAGAAGATCCAGCGGAGTCCTTCACTAATGTTTTGTTATCATGTGCGAGAGATACCATCCCACTCACAAAACCAGGTCCACAATTACCTGGTACACCATGGTTCAACCAGGATTGTAAGAATGCTTGCAACATTCGCAAGAGGGCCCAACGTTCAGTCTTTCAGCATCCTGTGGCCCCGAATGTTCGATCTTATCAGAGGAAAAAAGCAAAGGCGAGGTTTGTTTGTAGAGGAAGTAGACGAGTGTCTTGGAGAAATTTCTGCTCTTCCCTCACATCAAACATATCCAAGAAAAAAATCTGGAGAGTTGTTAAAAAAATTAGGGGCAAGAACAGCTGCCCTTCAATCCACCATTTAAAACTTGATGATACACTCATCACTGACAAACACGCTGTGGCTAACTTGCTAGCTTCCACCATAGAAACCAACTCTCCCTCTAGTCAAAAATCCACCGCGTTTTTAAAGATCAAAACGCAAGCAGAAAAAAAGAAGCTTGACTTTTCCTCACCCAATCAGGAAGACTACAACTTGCCCTTTAATCTAAATGAACTGAAGTCTGCCTTGCAGGCATGTCATGATTCTGCTCCTGGTCTTGATGAAATACATTATCAACTCTTAAAACACCTTCCTGACTCAGGTCTTAACATTCTGCTTCAAGTTTATAACCAGGTTTAGACGTCTGGGTCTTTCCCAGCTTCATGGAAAAGAGCCCTAATTGTTCCCATTCCGAAGCCAGAGAAGGATCATTCAAACCCAACCAACTATCGTCCAATAGCCTTAACAAGTTGTGTTTGTAAAGTGATGGAAAAAATGGTAAATGGTAGGCTCATGTGGAAATTGGAAAGTGATGGGCTTTTAGCCATGGAACAGTGTGGTTTTAGAAAGCATCACTCTACCATGGACCATTTAATCAGATTGGAAACCACTATTCGAAACTCTTTTTTAGATAAAAAGCATGTTGTTGCCATTTTTTTCGACATAGAGAAGGCCTATGACACGACGTGGAAGTATGGAATCCTGTCAGACCTCCATCGGATGGGTTTCCGTGGCAATCTCCCAGTGTTCATAGAACAGTTTTTGGCAGACAGGTCCTTCCAGGTCCGTGTGGGGACAACATTGTCAGAAATTCATGGGCAGGAAATGGGTGTTCCACAGGGTAGTATCCTTTCCCCAGCCCTGTTTAGTATAAAAATAAATGAAATTGTAAACTCTGTCAACCAAGGTTCAGACTGCTCTCTTTTTGTTGATGATTTTGCCCTTTATGCATCTGGAAAGACATTTGCTGGTGTACAGCGCCAACTCCAGTTGTGTGTCTATAAAGTCCAACAGTGGGCAGTTGAAAATGGGTTCAAATTTTCATCAGTTAAAACAGAGTGCATCCACTTTCACAGTTTCAGACAACTTTTCCCGCCACCAGAAATTTTCATAGATAAGGCTAAAATTCCTGCTGTCACAGAAGCCAAATTTCTGGGTGTTACCTTTGACCAAAAATTGAATTTTAAAGCCCATATTCAGAAGTTGAAAACATCGTGCCTCAAAGCCATGAATATCCTCCGTGTAGTGGCTCATACGGATTGGGGTGCAGACAAACGCACACTTCTCCATCTTTACAGGGCGTTAGTTCGATCCAAGTTGGACTACGGCAGCATCATTTACGGCGCCGCTAGAGCCTCGTATCTAAAAGTCCTAGACCCAGTTCACCATCAGGGTCTTCGCCTCTGCCTTGGCGCTTTTCGTACTATACCTGTTCATAGCCTATATGCTGAGGCAGGAGAGTGTTCCCTCTCTCATAGAAGAGTAAAATTAGCTTTAAATTACTACACACAGCTTTTTTCAGAACCAAACAACCCTGCCTACGACTGTGTTATGAATCCTCATTTCCAAGAGAAATATGAAAGAAGTCCATCCAGTATTCCCCCTTTCGGTATTCGCATCCTTCCTTTTCTGGAGGAGGCGGATATTGATGTTGGGGTCATCTCTGACGTTTCCAAGTTTCCTCAACAACCTCCTTGGACGTTTTCGTCTCCAGAAATTAGGTTTGATTTAACCGTGCAGCGCAAACAGAACACGAGTTCCTTGATTTATAAACAATTATTTTTAGACATGTGTTCTAACCTTAAAGAACATGTGGTTATTTTTACTGATGGTTCAAAGTCCGATGTTGGTGTAGGGTCCTCCGCATATGTTCCAGCTTCGGGAGAAAAACTGTCCAAACACATTCCCTCTGAAAGCACTATTTACACTGCGGAACTTACTGCACTACTTTTGGCTTTGGAGTTGATCAGGCAGTCCCAGTCTAGGAAATTCCTTATTTGCACAGATTCTCTTTCGGCTTTAGAGGCTATAGGAGCAAGAAACATAAAACATCCGGCTCTTATCAAGTTTTTTTTACCATGTTTTCTTCATTAGTTTCAAGGGGTTTTGAGATTTTGTTGGCCTGGGTGCCAGGTCATGTGGGGATCAGAGGCAACGAAGAGGTGGATCGGCTTTCTAAAGAGGCTGTCCGTCTTCGTCCTTGTAAACTGCTTGTACCATCCTCAGATTTCAAAGGCAAAATAGCTTCGTATGTCAATTCTTTATGGGAGGAGGAGTGGAGCCTCCAAGAAAACAATAAGCTTCATCAAATACGTCCAGATTTAAAGGAACATCTTCCCATGGCTGCTGGCGGTCGAAAGGGAGAAACAGTATTGTGTAGATTGAGGACGGGTCATGCTTATTTTACTCATTCGTTTTTATTGAAGGGAGAAGACCCGCCTTTCTGTGTTGCCTGTGATAGTCAGATATCTGTCCAACATATTCTTTTAGACTGCTGGGATTTATACGACATTAGAAGGAAACATTACACTGCAGATAATATGAAGATTCTTTTCCGTGATGTTCCCCCTGACAATATTTTTAACTTCCTAAAAGAAGTGAATTTATTTCATCGTGTGTGAATTTGGGGTTTCTCTACCCAGTATTGATTTTTGCAGATTACAGTTAGTGATTTCAACGTGTTGGTTTTTAATCCTAGGATTAGTTCTTTTAATCTTGTTTTAATGGGTTGGGTAAGGTTTTGCTTTTAATCCTTTTTTAATATGTATACGTGGTAGTTTGAAACGTGGTGACAGTCCTGAGATAACCTCTGCTGTTGACGGGACTATAATTTTAATCTTAATCTTAATGTTGTTGTCAATGTTGTTCATGTCATCAGAACAACATCATCATTCTCCTTACAGACTCACCACATGTTGTTGTCAATGTTGTTCATGTCATCAGAACAACATCATCATTCTCCTCACAGACTCACCACATGTTGTTGTCAATGTTGTTCACGTCATCAGAATCTTCTGATTGTGGAGTAGACACACAGCCCCACCCCTCACTTCTGTACCTGTGAGATAATCCACCTGGGGAAAGAAACCAAACAGTTTCTATTTCACAAGAGATAGTGGGCAGTCAGGTCATGGGTAGATAGGCCGTGGATAGATAGTCGTATAGTTTAGCAGACTGGAAAGTGCTGGGTTAGTAGGTAGACAGGCCGTAGATAGATAGGCCGTGGATAAATAGCTGTATAGAGTAGCAGACTCGAAAGTGCTGGGTTAGCAGGTAGACAGGTCATGGGTAGATAGGCCGTGGATAGATAGTCGTATAGTGTAGCAGACTAAAAAGTGCTGGGTTAGTAGGTAGACAGGTCATGGTTAGATAGGCCGTGGATAGATAGCTGTATAGTGTAGCAGACTAAAAAGTGCTGGGTTAGTAGGTAGACAGGTCATGGGTAGATAGGCCGTGGATAGATAGCTGTGTAGCGTAGCAGACTGGAAAGTGCTGGGTTAGTAGGTAGACAAGTGTGTAGGTCATTGTTGTATTAGTAGAGTCTACGGTTCTCAGACGAACCAAGGGAGACAACTCCGGGGGGGGGGGGGGGGAGAAAAAACATGGCTTCTTCTAGAGGTATTGAATAAACACGTGGTAGATGACAAACCCGTTGTTCGACTGCTGTGAGGTTGAAAGGACCAGTCAGACATCACCACATGGTGGCAGCGGTCTACTAGTCCCTCGCAGACAGTCTCCACTAGTTCTACTACCAGCATCCACCATGCAAGCTGACGAAGCAGGTGAGAACTCCGTTCGCCGCCACGCAAACCTCCCGCTACCGCAAGCCTTCGACGGCCACCCCAACAATTGGAAAAAATGGCGCCAGCGCTTCAACCGATACCATGTGGCCTCGGGGCTCGCGCAAAAGCCCAACACAGAACAAGTAAGCGTTTTTCTTTACGCTATGGGGGAATGCGCTGATGACATTCTCGCCACTTTAGAGATAGAGGAGCAGACAGCAACTTACGCACAAATCAAAGACGCAGTTGACGCGTACTTTGGCGCCAGGAAAAACGTAGTTGTAGAAAGGGCAAAATTCAATAAAAGAATTCAACAATCAGAACCAGTAGATTCCTTCATCCAAGATTTATATAGAATAGCAGAAGGATGCAACTATGGTGCACTCAAAGAGGAGCTGATTAGAGACAGGATTGTAGCAGGCGTAGCAGACGACGATTTGTCTGAGCAGCTTCAAACAAAGGCCAACCTTATGCTGCAGGAAGCAGTGCAGCTAAGCAGACAGGCTGAAGCCAGGAAGGAGAGCCAACCCCTCATCAGGGACAGGAGGTCCACCAACCCAAACGTGGACTTTATCAAAAAGAAAGGCACATACCCTGCTCGCCACAAACAACACACCATGGCAAATCAGCCCTCCAAACCGCACAGCCCTCCATCCCACAAGAAGTGTGCGTACTGTGGACGAGGCCCACATCCACGAGACGCGTGCCCTGCCAAATCTGCGACATGCCGTGCCTGCTCTAAGAAGGGCCACTATGCCGCAGTCTGCAGATCTTCATCTTACAAACCAAAGAAGAATGCCTACAATTCCATACACCAGGTCAATGACAGCAAAGACGAGGGTGCCTATTTCCTGGGCTCCATTGACCAAGGTTCGGATGAATATTGGACAGCCACCCTCAGCGTCAATGGTCATCCAACGACGTTCAAGTTGGACACTGGGGCTTCCGTCTCTGTCCTGGGAAGCGGTGAACCATGGCTCCAGGGCCAGTCACTCCAGCCGGCAAACCGGATCCTGCGTGGCCCAGGTGGGTCCACTCTGTCTGCACAGGGCACCCTCCAGGTGAAGCTGGGCTACCATGGCAGGACAATCAGGGAAACAGTCTACGTCCTGGACAACCAACCATGCTCACTCCTCAGCAAACGAGCATGCGTGGAACTAGGCATCGTGAGGCGTGTCAATGCCGTACACGGCGCACCAAACTTCAAAAAAGTGTTTCCAGGACTATTCTCTGGCCTCGGCAAAATGAACACCACCTACAAGATTACGACAAAGAGCGATGCCCGGCCTATGTGCATTTTTACACCAAGAAAGATCGCACACCCCCTCATCCCGAAGGTCAAGTCTGAACTCCAGAACATGGAGAAACAAGGCGTTATATCCCCAGTCACAGAACCGACCAGCTGGTGCTCCGGAATCGTGGTAGTGCCAAAACCAAGTGGCGCTGTCCACATTTGTGTGGACCTCACCCACTTAAACAAGGCGGTGCAGAGGGAGGTCCACCCAATGTCCTCGGTTGACGAGAGCCTTGCCAAGCTAGGACAGAGCAAGGTCTTCTCCAAGCTCAACGCCAGGAGTGGATTCTGGCAGATCCCGCTATCCCCAGAATCCAGGCTGCTCACAACATTTATTACACCCTTCGGACGGTTCTGCTTCAACCGACTACCATTTGGCATCAGCTCGGCAAGCGAAATTTTCCAACGAGCGATGTCACAGATCCTCCTTGACATCGAAGGAGTCATCTGCCACATGGACGACATCCTTGTACATGCGCCAGACCAAGGAACCCACGACCAGCGTGTCCGGGCTGTACTCCAACGTCTGAAGGAAGCTGGGGTCACACTCAATGAGAAGTGTGAGTTCTCCAAAACGTCCATTGAGTTCTTGGGCCACATCATCGACGCCAAAGGCATCCATGCAGATCCAAAGAAAGTAGAGGCCATCATGAAATTTCCAGCGCCCACCAATATCACCGAACTCCAGCGATTCATAGGGATGGCAAACCAGATGGCCAAGTTTCTCCCGAGTCTAGCGGAGAGCAATGCACCCCTACGCCATCTGCTGCGCAAAAACACTGCGTGGGTGTGGGATCAGCCACAGCAGGCAGCCTTCCAACAGACCAAGGAACTGCTGACCTCCCCACCAGTCTTGGCGCACTATGACCCCCAACGGCCAACCATCATCGCAGCTGATGCCTCCTGCTCAGGCATCGGCGCAGTCCTATTGCAAACCCAACAGGATGGATCACGGCGACCAGTCCGCTTCATCTCCCGCTCCCTCAGTGACGCTGAGAAGAACTATGCTGTCATCGAAAAGGAGGCACTCGCGGCCACCTGGGCCTGCGAACGGTTCAGCGAGTACGTGCTGGGCCTCAATTTCACGGTGGAGACCGACCACAAGCCACTGGTCCCACTCCTCGGTATGACAGAACTCTACAAGATGCCACCTCGCATCCAGCGCTTCAGGCTGCGCCTCATGAGGTACAACCCAAAGGTTGTTCACGTCCCTGGCAAGAACCAAATCACTGCAGATGCCCTGTCGAGAGCGCCAGTCAGCAATCCAGACAACATGGATATTGACCTGGTCGACGACACAACAGTCTTTTCCAGACAAAGCATCGAGATCCTGCCAGCCTCAACCGGAAAGCTGCAGGAAATTCGTGAAGCACAGAAGGAAGACAACGTGCTTCACCAAGTCAGAGAGCACTGCGTCAATGGCTGGCCAGTCTACATGCCTGAGAACAACCTCCTCAAGCAATACTGGCTGAACAGGGAGCACCTCACCATTATCGATGACCTCCTCCTCTTCGATGAGCGTCTGGTCATCCCCACATGCCTGAGGCTGGAAGTCCTAAGCCGTCTCCACGAGGGCCATCTTGGCATTACAAAATGCCGTGCCTTGGCCAGGTCTTCAGTCTGGTGGCCATACATCTCTTCCGAAATAGAGGAGATGATCAACAAGTGTTCCACCTGTGCCATCCATCGTCCGGAGCGGAAGGAGCCCCTTCTTCCCTCAACCTTCCCAGAACGTCCATGGGCACGGCTAGGCATGGACCTGCTTGAACTCAACGGTTCGACCTATTTGGCCATCGTTGACTACTACTCCCGCTGGGTGGAGACGAAACTCATGGTCAAGCAGACAAGTGCAGAGACCATCAACCACATCAAAAGTGTCTTTGCTGTCCATGGAATCCCTGACGTTGTCGTAACAGACAACGGGACCCAGTTCAGCAGCCAGGACTTCGCCAGCTTCGCCGCATCATACGGATTCACTCACGTGACAAGTTCCCCCAAACACCCTCAAGCGAATGGTGAGGCAGAGAGAGCAGTGCAAACGATCAAACAGCTGCTCAAGAAGAGCAAAGACCCCTACCTTGCACTCCTCATGTACAGGGCAACATCCCTCCAAAATGGCTTTTCCCCAAGTGAACTGCTCATGGGGAGGAAGCTAAAAACGCGGATTCCTGTCTTCCCCAATGCCCTGCATTCCAAGACCCCAAACCATGATACAGTAAGAGTGTAGGAGTCCAGCAACAAAGAAAAACAGCGTACCAATTTCAACCAACGCCACGCTGTAAAGGAGCTGCCTCCACTCAAGACAGGAGATCCAGTCTGGATTCGAGACATGAGACGACCCGGCGAGGTCATCTCAACGTCAAACAGCCCACGCTCCTACATCATCAGGACGCATAAAGGAACGATCCGACGCAACCGGGCAGCCGTTGTCTCAACCCCAGCGACGGAGAGAAACATGCACACATTCTCTCCACAACCTGCGGGACAGCCAACCACACTAAGCTGTTCCACACCTGCGACTGCAACTCCTGCAGAGGCCACCACGCCGGCGGTTACCAGTACCAATACCGGAGGCCCGATTCGCACCAGATCAGGCAGACAGATCAACAAGCCTGACAAGCTTGACCGGTAGTGTGTGCCCAGACATATCAGAGAAAGGCCCTTGTGGCTCATCTGTCCGGGAAAAGTGGAGTAGGAAAGGAATGTGAAAAGTGTGTGTGTGCCCAGACAGATCAGAGAAAGGCCCTTATGGCTCATCTGTCCGGGGAAAAGTGGAGTAGGAAAGGAATATGAAAAGTGTGTGTGTGCCCAGACAGATCAGAGAAAGGCCCTTACGGCTCATCTGTCCGGGGAAAAGTGGAGTAGGAAAGGAACGTGAAAAGTGTGTGCTCCCAAACAGGTCAGAAGAAGGCCCTCATGGCTCACCTGTTTGGGTGAATGTGAAGTGACAAGATGGAGTTCTTCCTCTTTTGTTTCGAAGAAGAACAGGATCAACTGTCACCATCTCAGTGTAATTTAGTCTAGTCATCCGGGGTAACAGAATGTGAGGATACATGAAACGTGTTTTATTTTGTGCTCGTCTTTGTTTATTATTGCATGTAGTGTATTAGTTCAGTTACAGTCTAGTCACTAGTCAATATGTACGTATATGGACAGTACACCTACGAACACTGTGGGAGACCTGATTATTTACAGCGAACAAAAGGTGAACTTGAAAACAGATCACTAAGGGGAAATCAATCATTCAGCAGATCGCGGTGCTCATATGTATTTTAAAGTTATAAATAACTTGGGGGGAGATGTTGTATTAGTAGAGTCTACGGTTCTCAGACGAACCAAGGGAGACAACTCCGGGGGGAGAGAAAAAACATGGCTTCTTCTAGAGGTATTGAATAAACACGTGGTAGACGACAAACCCGTTGTTCGACTGCTGTGAGGTTGAAAGGACCAGTCAGACATCACCACAGTCATCAGGTAGGTGAGGAGATGGGTAGGCTGATGAGTAAGTAGGTGGTGGGTGATTGAGGAGGTTGGTTAGTGGGTAAGAAAATAGATGTGCATGTGGTTCAGATGTGGTCAGATTAACAGGTATAAGCAAAATAGGTTGACAAACCAGGTTTGGGTATATAGGTGTACAAATAGGTGGGTCGGTAATTAGGTATTGATGCATTTGTAAGTAAATAGGTTTATGGCTGGGTAGGCAAATAAGCACATCTGAATAGGGGTAGAATAACGATTAGTTCAACTCTTGTTGCTGTAAGACCAGCCGACTACAAAGATCATATCACAGCTGTCACCTCTTTACAGTCACTCTGTACATAAATGAAAAACAAAGCACATTCACTATGATCATGCATGCAGACACTACTTAGTACATACATATGCAGAAAAAGATAACTGAAGCATTAGTCACCAAAACAGTATCATCAGGTTAGCCTGAGGACGAAGAAACAGTGTTTCATAAGGCAGTCATATTCAAGTACAGAGAGAGAGAGAGAGAGAGGAGAGAGAGAGAGAGAGAGAGAGAGAGAGAGAGAGAGAGAGAAACAGACAGGACACGCAGGCAGACAGAAAGACAGACAGACAGAGACAAGACAAAATTCTTTATCTAAGTGGATAATAGCTATGCACCGGTGTGATTTTTTTTTTTTTACACAGTGTTCTTGCCCTGAATACGGTTAACAATGCAAAATAAGAAAAGGCAAAAAATATAGGAGTACGCAAAATGAATTTTACTAGAAAAGAGAGAGAGAGAGAGAGAGAGAGAGAGAGAGAGAGAGAAGAGACAGACAGAGAGACAGATAGGAGAGACTGACAGACAGAGAGACGCAACAGACAGAGACATAGAGAAAGAGAGACAGAGACAGAGACAGACATGCTGTCCTTGCCCTGAATAAGGTAAACAATGCAAAATAAGAAAAGGCAATAAATGTAGGAGTACGCAAAATGAATTTTAAGAGAGAGACAGAGAGAGAGACAGACAGACAGAGAGAAAGACAGAGACAGAGACAGATACAGACATGCTGTTCTTGCCCTGAATAAGGTAAACAATGCAAAATAAGAAAAGTCAATAAATGTAGGAGTAGGCAAAATTAATTTTAAATGAGAGAGAGACACAGAGAGAGACAAACAGGCAGAACAGAGAGAGAGAGAGAGAGAGAGAGAGAGAGAGAGAGAGAGAGAGATGTGGGCAGTCAGACAGACAGGCAGACAGACAAACACACAGACAGACAGACAGACAGGTGTGCGGGCAGTCAGACAGACAGACAAGATGAGTAAAATAACCATTCGCAAGATAAAAGCAGTTTAAAAGAGAAAGAATTGTTTGGGGCAGAAATCGGGAAATCCCGTTATTACGACCCTCCAAGAACCTGATCAGCATACCACAGTAGTAAACATTGCCATGTAACAGGTGACACAGACAACAGCGAGGACAGAAACACTGATAATGTATTTACCTCTCGTGCTGACAGGAGACAAAGCTCATGATGAAAATCAGTCAATTCCAAAACTGGGGGGAAGATCGATGCACTTGTGCGAAACAACCACCCACTTCCGTGTGGTGTCGCTGATCAACTCACGGTAGATAACTCTTGTAGATCGACAAACGCCCCTGCAGGCCACACACCTGTTTTAGCTGAAAAACAAAAACTCCCCATGTAGCTGCAGCAGCAGCAGTAGTGACAGTAGCTGTGTCGAACAGGGGTGGAAGGTGTGGTCCCTAAGGGGTGGATTTAGTGTGTGTTCTCTATTAGATCAGAGAGTCATTTTTATATCACAATTCACCTTCATCCTCTCTCTTACTAGCAGTGCAGAGAGCAAACTTTGAGTGCTGGTCACCAACAGAAACTTTCATTTATCTTTGGATGGTTTAAAATACTCAGGAATGGTTCCGGCATTGCAGTGGCTTTGTGTGGAGTGGAAAGGAGGGATGGAGAGTCGACCCACCCATGAATATGACGTCCAGAAATGTGATGGAAGTGTCTTCCAAAGCATACTACCAGACCAAGAAAGGCTTGATTTTAACAGGTCTATTCTTGGTGCAGGAATCTGGAATTTGGTTGGATCCTTAGAATTTATGTTGAATTTATCATGAAGAGTTTGTGGGGCTAAACTTGATACAGTGTTTTGCATTTAAGTAAACATTTATTGACAATAAACATATCTTTTAGCCGAAGAACTGTTTGAAAGAAAGAGAGAAGAGAGAGAGAGGGTGGATGGGAGGGAGGGAGAAAATAAATGTAGAAGCATACAAAATTAGCTTTAAAATGAGACAGAGAGAGAGAGAGAGAGAGAGAGAGAGAGAGAGAGAGAAAAGAGAGAGAGAGAGAGAGAGAGAGAGAGAATCGTAAAAAGAAAAGTAAAAAAAAAAAGGTGA
Source organism: Conus canariensis (assembly GCA_033310375.1). Lineage (NCBI taxonomy): Eukaryota > Metazoa > Mollusca > Gastropoda > Neogastropoda > Conidae > Conus > Conus canariensis. Next base: position 63,505,674 of record CM065719.1, on the reverse strand, counting down.
TGAGAAGAAAAACTGGATGGAAAGCTACACACACACACACACACACACACACACACACACACACACACACACACACACACACACACACAAACAACACACACACACACACACACACACACACACACACACACACACACACACACACACACACAACCACTTACTAAACAGAATAAGCACTCAAGCATGTAAACAAAAACCCCATAAATGTCATGCATTTCAAGAACATACTACTTTCATAATTGTCAGAATCTTTATGTTTGATTAGTAGGGTGGTGTGTGTGTGTGTGTGGGGGGGGGGGGGGGGTTGTATTGTGGAGCTTGTAAACAGTAGTACATGGGTGGTTAAAACAGTCATGTTTGAAGGCTGAATTGCATTGGTATTGGTTGATTGACTGAGGGAGTGAGTTCCATTGAGAGAAGCCTCAGTATGTTCAACTGAATTTGAAGAAGTCAATCCTTGGAACAGAGATATGGATTTTGGGTAGGGTCCTTGAGGAATTGATTGAGAATCTGTGATTTATTGTTCAGGGTGCTTTCCCTGGCACAGTCTTAAACATCATGAGCACTTTGTTGTATTTTAGTCTTCAACCTAAGAGAGAGAGAGAGAGAGAGAGAGAGAGAGAGAGAGAGAGAGAGAGAGAGAGAGATTTATTGACTGACTGATTAATAATCTTTATTCTCAAGGGTAACAGATAATCAGAAGATGTTTTTTTCCCATCTGGTCCTTGTCCCTTCAGAGATTAAGGATACTAGCACAGAATACCATTACACAATATAGAACTAATTATAACCAGAACTGTAATTATTCATATAAGCATTTATTAAAAAAAAACATACACACTAAAAGTGTGTGTCACACACACACATCTATCCCGCCCCCCCCCCCCCCCCCCCCCCCGAAACACAAGAACACACACCCTACTGCCCTCCCCCCTCCAACACACACACAAAAACACACACACACGCACACACACACACACACACACACACACACACACACACACACACACACACACTCATACCACCATCCCCCCTACACACACAAGCTCTCTCTCTGTCTCTGTCTCTGTCTCTCTCTCTGTCTGTCTGTCTGTCTGTCTGTCTCTCTCTCTCTCTCTCTCTCTCTCTCTCTCTCTCTCTCTCTTTCTCTAACTCCGATACAAGCCACAGAGAATTGACCATAGGTTGGTGACACTGGCATAAAGTGGTGCCCCTGCAACACAGCTGGAGGGAAACTATGCAGGGAGAGATTTAGAGAGAGGAAAAGAGAGAGAGAGAGAGAGAGAGAGAGAGAGAGAGAGAGAGAGAGAGAGAGAGAGAGGGCAGACGAATAGTCAGAGTAATGAAACCATTTACATGATGAAAGTAGTACAAGACAGAAAGAGAGACAGCCAGTAGTATGGGGGGAGGGGAGTGGGGGGGGGGGAGGGTGGGCAGACAAAGAGACAGAATAATGAAATCATTCACAAGATGAAAGCAGACAGTACAAGACAGAAAGAGAGACAGCCAGTAGCATGGGGGAGGGGGAGGGGGGGGGCAGACAAAGAGACAGAGTAATGAAATCATTCACAAGATGAAAGCAGACAGTACAAGACAGAAAGAGAGACAGCCAGTCTGCTCCGTCCCCAGGAGCAGGCAGACATCAAGCCCACTGTACTAACCCTGAGTTGTTCCCTGTTCACTCCTGCAGAATAGAGGTTTTCGTTTTCCTCACCCAGTTGTGGAGTGGAATGTTCTCCCTGAGGAGACTGTATCCTCTGTACAATCTTTCCAACATCAAATCTAAAAACTGCTTCTTCCTGCCCCTTTCCCCCAGCCTAAAATATTGCTTTTCCTTATTTGGTGGAGTGCGGCGCTTTGTGGCCCTGGGTAAGGCTGCAGGCCTGCCTGAGGCTGTAAAAGGCGACAGAGTTTCTCATTTGTTGGAAGACAAAGCCACTGGGGCTGTGCCAGGGCTCCCTGTCTATGGGGACCCAACAGTGTACAGCCACTGGGGCCGTGCCAGGGGTTCCCTGTCTATGGGGGACCCAACAGTGTACAGCCACTGGGGCTGTGCCAGGGTTCGCTGTCTATGGGGACCCAACAGTGTACAGCCACTGGGGCTGTGCCAGGGTTCGCTGTCTATGGGGACCTAACAGTGTACAGCCACTGGGGCTGTGCCAGGGTTCTCTGTCTATGGGGACCCAACAGTGTACAGCCACTGGGACTGTGCCAGGGTTCCCTGTCTATGGGGACCCAACAGTGTACAGCCACTGGGGCTGTGCCAGGATTCCCTGTCTATAGGGACCCAACAGTGTACAGCCACTGGGGCTGTGCCAGGGTTCCATGTCTATGGGGACCCAACAGAGTACAGCCAGCCAGCAGCTGCACATGTAGTGGCACTTTCTTCTTCAGCACCTTGTCTGTCTTAGATTTGTTTTGTTTGTTTGTCTTGGTATCCTTTTTTCGCCGCTTCATCCCTAAAATAATCTTCGAGACGCCGAAAGAGTTCACCCCGTTCGGGACAGAAATCGGGAAATCCCGTAATGACGAGCCTCCACGAACATGATCAGCAAACAACAGTAACAACATTGCCGTCATTGCCGTGTAACTAATAAAACAACCATGTCAAAAACATAAACACAATATTCACCTGTCGTACAGGAAGACAGAGATCATGATGAAAATCAGTCACTACCAGAACTGAAGAACGTAGATTGACATGTTTGTGTCAAACAGCCAACAACTTCCTTGTGGTGTCGCTGATCAACTCAGGGTTGATAACTCGTGTAAATCGGCAAGGTTACAGATTAGGCCCAAAACGTCTTTACATCCTGTATTGCACTCAGAGCTGCACCTGGCCTTTGTCAGAGGATCAGCCATCACTCCAACATCTTCATCGCACGGCCCAGCCTTTGACCCATACTGTGCCTGACTGTGAGGCAGATCCAGTGTCTGCTTCTTTTACTATTCAAACTCCATCCACATCACCCTGAATTTTCCTGTTATCTGCTGGACTTTTCACTCCCGAATCCTTGTGTCCTATCAATGGCGTAGAAACACAAGGAGTCCACAAGTCATGCATAAATCTGCTATCTGTGTTGATATATGGCATTGAACTGTCTTAATGACCCCAAATTCCAGAATAAAATCGTCTTTTTCACATTCAAGGATATATATATATATATATTTTTTTTTATAACAGAACCAGGGCGATTTTCATCGATGCAACCTGCGTGATTATTGTAACCCTGACCTCTGACCCAGACCCACAGTAGGCCACACACCTGTTTTAGGTGCTTAGCAAAAATATTCCTATTTTGCAGCAGCAGCAGCATAAGCATGATTAGTAGTAGTAGTAACACGATTTGCAACAGGTAGGGTGGAAGGTGTGGTCCACTACAAGATGGATTTAGAGTGCGTTCTCTTTTAAAATCATAGAGTAGTTTTTACAACAAAATTCACCTCCACTCTTTTACTAGATGTGGAAAGCAAAACTTTCTGTAACTACTCATCAAAACAAATTTTTGTTTATCTTGGGACTTAAAAATACTCAAGAATGGCTCAGGCATAATTTACCTTACGCTTATGCCGTAAAAGTGCTGGTGCTCTGAGTGACAGACAGAATTAGAAATAAGACTCAAACATGAAACAACATATGAACAACAAAATAGACCGACGCAATTTGTTGCAATTCTGTACACAAACTTCACTTTTGCATACAAGAACAAAGTATGCAAAATAGTCACAAGTCCACAAAAGTCAGTCTAGCCTTGCTTGGGTTGGCTTCTTCTCACTTTATCTCATCATAAAGGGAGGGAATGCCTTATTGATCTGGAATCCAGTGAGTACACGAGGTCTTTGCTGATGTGAAAGTAGAGAAGCGTGCAGTTTGGATCAAACTGGCTTTCTCTCAGATCTTGGAGGTCTTCAGCCTTTGATGCTGATGTGCGAAGTCACGTGGGTCACACGAGCGGACACACTCAGCAATGAGGCATCTGATCATTTGACAGGATTTATAAATCACGTGGGTCACACATGCGGACATACTAAGCAACGAGGCATTGTATCATTTGACAGGATTGATAAATTACGTGGGACACACTCAGGAACGAGGCATCCGACCATTTCACAGGATTCATAAATCACATGGGTCACACGTGCGGACACACTCAGCAACGAGGCATCTGACGATTTGACAGGATTCATAAATCACGTGGGTCACACGTGAGGACACACTCAGCAACGAGGCATCCGACCATTTGACAGGATTCATAAATCAGCCTGATCAGGGGGACAAGAGAGCATTGCAATGATTTTGTCTGGAGAGGAAAACAGGGGATGGAGTGTAGACGTGTGGAAAATTCCACAGGGAATTAGTCGGTAAAGTGGCATCCAGGCAAGTAGCGTACGACGTGACAGTTGACAACCTTAGCAGTGTCTGCTGGCAGGGAACAAAGACAGGCAGGTAGCGTACGACGTGACAGTTGACAACCTTAGCAGTGTCTGCTGGCAGGGAACAAAGACAGGCAGGTAGCGTACGACGTGACAGTTGACAGCCTTAGCAGTGTCTGCTGGCAGGGAACAAAGACAGGCAGGCAGCGTATGACGTGACAGTTGACAGCCTCAGCAGTGTCTGCTGGCAGGGAACAAGGACAGGCAGGTAGCGTATGACGTGACAGTTGACAGCCTCAGCAGGGTCTGCTGGCAGGGAACAAAGACAGGCAGGTAGCGTATGACGTGACAGTTGACAGCCTCAGCAGGGTCTGCTGGCAGGGAACAAAGACAGGCAGGCAGCGTATGACGTGACAGTTGACAGCCATAGCAGTGTCTGCTGACAGGGAACAAAGACAGGCAGGCAGCGTATGACGTGACAGTTGACAGCCTCAGCAGTGTCTGCTGGCAGGTAACAAGGACAGGCAGGTAGCGTATGACGTGACAGTTGACAGCCTCAGCAGGGTCTGCTGGCAGGGAACAAAGACAGGCCGACAGATGTAGGGAAGGGCAGCAGAGGAAAGGGGAGAGGACAGGCATTGAAACATGACGTAAAACTGATAGTGCTAAGAAGTGTGTGCGTGCGTGCGTGCGCGCGTGCGTGCGTGCGTGCGTGCGTGCGTGCGTGTGTGTGTGTGTGTGTGTGTGTGTGTGTGTGTGTGTGTGTGTGTGTGTGTGTGTGTGTGTGCGTGAATTACCAATGAGACTCTGCGAATGTCACATTGATGCCCCATGCTGTGACAGCTACAGTGAACTATAAGCTCTTAAGCATTGAAGGAAGAGAACAACCATCACTCCTTTTGAAGCCAATTGCATTTTTCTTCATGATCAGAAAGTAGCCAGAAGACGGGTTCAGAAATAAACAACTGGGAAGTATTTAACGGGGTGGGAAGGGGGGTGTAATTGAGCTGGGATGGGGATGGGGATGGGATGCATCCCAGAAAAGATTCAGTGTTGAAGGAGGATGGTTTTCAGAACAACTGATGTTGGGAGATGATGGATCCCAGAACAGATGGCGTTTGGAGATAACAGATCCCAGGACAGATGGTTTTGGAAGATGATGGACTCCAGAACAGATGGCGTTTGGAGAGAATGTATTAAAAAATGGTGTTGGGAGAGAATAGATTTCAGAACACCTGATGGCAGTGGAAGATTCCAGAGCACCTGATGTCGGCAGCGGAAGGATTCCAGAACACCTAATGTTGGCAATGGAAGGATTGCAGAACACCTGATATTGGCAATGGAAGGATTGCAGAACAGCTGATGCTGGCAGTGGAAGGATTCCAGAACACCTAATGTTGGCAATGGAAGGATTGCAGAACACCTGATATTGGCAATGGAAGGATTGCAGAACACCTGATATTGGCAATGGAAGGATTGCAGAACACCTGATATTGGCAATGGAAGGATTGCAGAACAGCTGATGTTGGCAGTGGAAGGATTGCAGAACAGCTGATGTTGGCAGTGGAAGGATTGCAGAACAGCTGATATTGGCAATGGAAGGATTGCAGAACACCTGATATTGGCAATGGAAGGATTGCAGAACAGCTGATGTTGGCAGTGGAAGGATTGCAGAACAGCTGATGTTGGCAGTGGAAGGATTTGAGAACTTCTGATGTTACTTCTTTAAAACTGTCGTGGTTTCGTAAAACTGAAAAAACAACCCACCAGTGGAAACATATTCTGCTAGCTAATTTTCCTCAATGGCCGCTTATTAATAAATATAGTCCAGAATTTGTTTCCAGGTTTACGAAATATAACCAATTTTGGTCAGACGTCATTGAAGCCTATAAAATTTTTACTACAAATGCATACCAGGAAATTCCGCTGAAATTTTAGCCGAACCGATTTGCTATAATAATAGAATCCAAGTTGGAAACTCATACGTTATCTCTAGAAAACTTGGTAACAAGAATGTACATTGTCTTGCGGACTTTTTTTTATGGTAAAGGTAAGTTTCTTTCTTATATGCGTTTCCAAGAGAAATATAATATTAATATCGATTTTGTCACCTTTGCTGGGTATAAATCTGCAATAATCGACTACATTAAACAATGTAGTACTTCTGTAAAAAACAATAAACATACCGATACAACCTGCTGTTTGAAGAAGGTATTTGCTATTCAAAAAGGTTCAAAGGTTTATTACAATATACTTATTGAAAATAATGTTCGACCAAAATGCTGCGACAAATGGGATTCGAAACTGATGGTACATCATGACTGGAAATCATGCTTTCTATATATCGGCAAAATAAACGATATTAAACTAAAATGGTTTCAGCTGAAGTTATTGCACAGATGTTTAGGTACAAATGTTATTTTAAAAGAAATTGGAGTTCGTAACAATGACAAATGCAGTTTTTGTGGTACAAATAAAGATACTATTGACCGTATGTTTTGGAAATGCAATTATGTCAAATTCTTTTGGAATGTACTTACAGATTTGATTAGAGAAAAATGTGCCAATGCAGAGAACTTAAGACTGACTGAATCGCTGGTGCTTTTAGGATTTGATAAAAACGTTATTGTGGACAGTGTCCTTTACTTCATTATACTATTTGCAAAGTATTATATATATTCATGCAAACTGAATGGAAACCATCCACGAACAACTGTATTTTTGAAGAAACAAGAGTGGCGATACAAAATTGAAAAACACAATGCCTTAGTTATCTCTAAATATTCAGATTTTTGTGTAAAATGGATGATATATAAACCATTAATAGGAGGTTCTAAATGTATTTTACTTTTGTATGATTTATCCGATTGCGATTTGCCACAGTCCCAAGTTGAATTTTGAACAGTCTTTTGTGTTGTCGATGTATTCGAGGCCTTTTTAAGATGTTTCTCTACATAGAACATTGAATGAAAACGCCATTGATAACATCCATCCACCTCTCTCTCTCTCTCTCTCTCTCTCTCTCTCTCTCTCTCTCTCTCTCTCTCTCTCTCTCTCTCTCTCTTACCTCTGGCTGTTAAAACAATTATTTCTCGACTTTTGATGTACAATGCCCTTTTGTTTTTCCTTTTTATGTTTGTGTTTCATGTTACTGAATGCAAATTTTTAAAGAAGTTAAAAAAAAAAAAAAAAGGAAAAAAAATCTGTGGTAACACTGTCTACAAGTACCCACAGATCGTGTGACACCATGTATTTTAACATCCCTTCAAGCTCCTCTTCTGTACAGTGAGGTAATCTGTGGTGAATGAACTCCCATTGATCAACACGCCTGCTGACCTGTTCAACAGCCCACCTGTGCACTGCACTGCTGAGATCTCGCTGCATAAAGCTGTCAACAGCTTCCCACTGACCATGTGACATTAGCTGTGACAATATGTGTTGTGTAACACTGACGTCACTGTCTGTAACACTGTCAACAGGTTCCCACAGACCCTGTGACACCATGTGTGTCAACACCTGTTCCAGTTCCTCTTCTGTACAGTGAGGTAATACGTGGACAGCAAACTCTTCTTCATCAGCACGTTTCAGGGCTTCTTCTACAGCCCACCTGTGCAGTGTGGAGTTAACACCTTTCTCTAACACCTTTCCCATTGACCTCCACTGACCCCGCCACACCAGGTGAGTTATTATAGATTCCAGGTCCTCATCATGACAATGACATACTATGCGGTAAACATTACAAAGTTCATGAGCGTGTCTGCCGGCCTGTTCAATAGCCCATATAAATATGCGCTTTGTGCAGCTAACGCCTCTCTTTAAATAGCCGAGGGCGGCGCGCACGGCACGATTTCCTGCTGCCGCACGCTCGCCCGTGGCGCTCAGTCCCTGCCGAAGCGCATATTTCGCCACTTTTTAATCTATTTTTACGGTAGCTAGAGAACAACTGACAGTGTTGTGTTAGATGTCATAGGAAAGAACAAACACTCAACTAATGGAACATAGTAATTTCGAATCATTTACTTTCAATGTGTAGACACGACTGTGCGCTGAAAAACATGTCTGACAAGTGAAAAAAAAATTCTTTGTTCACATTCTATTCCGTTGTTTTACAACACCAGATCAGAAGATGAAGGGAGGGCTGCATCTTCAAACAATTCACTTTCCTCTTCTCTTTCATTGTTTTCTATCTCTCTATCACTCCCCTCATCACCAGATCCACTCTGTAATATGATTTGAAGCGCTTTATTGAGCGAGAAATCGCTACCACCCCTTCGCCTTACCGACATTTTTTCTGGCACAGGAAATACCCACTGCGCGCGTGCTTAGCAGGAGAGCCCAGCGCCGCCAGTTCCTTTGTTTCAAAGCTGCTGGGGTCAGCCAAGTTCACGATAGAGCATGAAAAAAAGGATATACAGCTCGCTACGACATCCCCAAGACTAATTACAGAGCTTATTTCCCTTAGACCATTTCAAGGAAAGTGTAGGAATTTCTTATGTTCCCGTCAACCGATAGTGGCTGACACAGCAGAATGTACTCTCTCCGTCAGCCAGCCTTGGCTGACGCAGCTGCAAGGGAAATAAATCCCGTCAGCCACTATTGGCTGACTGTCATGTGATGTAGCCTCACATGGCGACATGTGACGTTCCATCGCGTACGCCCTTATTTGTTATAAAGCATTTCCCTAGGTAGGGAAGAGGAAAGGTAAAAGAAAAGAAAGTTTGAATGGCCTGACCAGTGTGATCGGTGTCGCTGGTGGCTATAGACGTAGGGCGATCATTGGTTGAATGGACGGACGTTGTCCATTGGTCAGCAACCATGGGCTGGTAATGCGTAGAGTTAGACGAGTACTCACTGAATGTGTACTCAAAAAGAGCGCAGGAGGGAAAAATAAGGAATAGGAAGGAGATGGCTTGGGGACATTGACCGGGCAGGTTGTTTGAAGAACGAGTTCCACCTGCAATTCACCATTACCAGGTGAGGTATAGACAGATGGGGAGAGAAAAGAAAGAGAGAGTTAAGAAAAGGGAAAAAGGGAAAAGAATTTATCATTATCCAGATTTTGAAATTGATTACTTACACGGACTTCATTCGTGTTTCAGCCCTTCCCAGTACTGTGGCAGCACCAGTTAGGCGACTGAGGCAGTCGCACAAATATTTGGGCTACAGTGCTGCGGCAGCACCTAATCGTCTCCAGGGTTGGAGAATCGAGCTGTAGAAGACAACGACTGCACCAGTCGTGAGAAAACAAAGCATTTGTCATGTTGACTCATAATGATTTTTTAATTGTTCCCCCTTAGATTGGAACTCACTTGATATACCTATATTTTAAGCCATCTTTTTGATTTTTCTTTGAAAATATATACATTGTTTCTCCAGTGAGGAGGAGAAACCGGTAAAAGATATATTTGTGAAGTATTATGTATAATGAGATGAAAATTTGGTCCCAACTAGTGGATCTGTGGAATGATTGTACCTCCACTGGAGAGGAGGAATGAAAAATAATTCCTTGAAAACAAACCAGTTGAATGTGATGGAAAATTGATTATTGTTTAGTAAATTATTCCCCGGAGAGGAGGGGGAGAAGAAGAGTTATTGTAGTGCGCCTTCTGGTTGTTTGGAGAGAGTGCGTGTGCACGGAGTAAATGCTGAGCTGAATGTGTGCATGCATTTATGCACAGTGTGACACTGACACGGCTGGTAAAGGTTAATTAATACATTGTCTACTGAATACCATACATAGAACCCATGACACCAGGTGGGTAATGACAGATTCCAGGTCCTCATCATGACAGTGAGGTAGTATTTAGTGAACAAAGTGAACATCATGAGCCTGTCTGCTGGCCTGTTCAACAGCCCATTTCTGTTGTGTGCAGCTAACGCCTCTCTTTAATACATGGCCTACTGACCGCCACAGACCCCGTGACACCAGGTGGGTTATGACAGATTCCAGGTCCTCCTCATGACAGTGACGTAGTATGTAGCAAGCAAAGTGAACATCATCAGCCTGTCTGCTGGTCTGTTCAACAGCCCACCTGTGCAGTGTGGGACTGATGTCACGCTGTAACACACGACCTACACATCTCCACAGACGTCTTGTCAGGAGATGGGACAAGACACTGCCCAGCTTGTCTTCAGCACAGTTATCACAGATATCATCCAGTCTGTCACTGATATAATCAAATCTGTCACTGATAAACCATTTAGGTGCCTCTTTTACATAAACCATTTCGGTGCCTCTTTTACAACCCTCTCTATGGCCCAGTGACGTTGTTCATGGCTGCAGTCATCAGTGTGAACCAACCTGAGCACCTCTCTCCACTGCCCACCTTCAACTGCCTCTGTCAACTCTGTGCTGACGTCAGTTCCTGGCCCTTGACTGGGGGTTGCCATGGTGATAACTGTGACACACGCATGGAGCAGAAACTGACATAACTCTATTGGCCGATCTGTCAATATCAAGATTATCTATTACAATATTTACATACATCATACTGTTTTGGCTTAACTGTCAATATAAAGATTATTTATCATAACATATCAAGACATCACTATATCACTGCCCTGCCAACACCAAGGATATTACAACACTACAATACATGACCTGAAAAATAAAGGTTATTTCTCAAGACATCACTGAATTGACAAAGCTGTCAACATCAAGATTATCTATCATAACATATCAAGACATTACTGAATCGACTGAGCTGTCAATATCAAGATTATCTATCATAACATATCAAGACATCACTGAATTGACTCAGCTGTCAATATCAAGATTATCTATCATAACATATCAATACATCACTCATATTATTCTCTGCCAACACCACGGTTATCACAACACCTCAACACATGACCTGTCAATATGAAGATTATTTTTCATGGCATATCAAGACATCACTGAAGTGGCTGAACTGTCAATATCAAGATCATATACAACAACATATCAACACGACTGTATTAGTTGGCCTGTCTCCGACGTAATTATTTGTAATAATGTATCAACACATTACGTCGTCACCCTGTAGTGCATACATTTCGTAGGATTGGTGTAGCTGTGTAAATAGGTATAGATAGGTATGATAACTGTAGGTACGTAAATCGGTGTAAACGGGTAGGATCAGTATAGGTATGTAAATAGGTGTAAACAGGTAGGATCAGTGTAGGCATGTAAATAGGTGTAAACAGGTAGGATAAGTGCAGGTATGTAAATAGGTACAAACAGCTAGGTAGGATCAGTGTAGGTATATAAATAGGTGTAAACAGATATGATCAGTGTAGGTATGTGAATAGGTGTAAACAGGTAGGATAACTGTAGAAATGCAACTAGGTTTAAACGGGTGGGATCACTGTAAATATGTAATTAGGTATAAACAGGTAGGATCAGTGTAATTATGTAAATAGGTGTTAACAGGTAGGATGAATGCAGGTATGTAAATGGGCGTAAACAGGTAGATTAACAATCAGGTAGGCAGCTAGGTTGCTGGGTCGGAAAGCTGGGTGGGTAGGCATGGGTGTATGCAGTCAGCACGGTGCTAGTAATGTAGAATGAAGTACTCAGACGGATCGGATGATGCATAGGTAGGTTAGAGAGTGTTTGGGTAATTAGGTTGGTGGACAGATACGTATACACACACACACACACACGCGTGCGCATGCGCGTACACACATACACACACACACACACGCATTCACACATGCATGCACGCACGCACGCACGCGCGTGCGCGCGCACACACACACACACACACACACACACATACGCGCGCACGCACGCATACACACACATGTACACACGTAAGCATGCACGCACATACACTAAACACGTACACACACTCACACACACATGCATACTTGTGCACACATTCCAACACACACACACACACACACACACACACACACACACACACACACGCACGCACAAAGAATATGCATATATGCAAACGTGCATGCACACGTGCATGTATGCATACACGTGATCAGTCGGTCGCATCAGAAACGCCCGAAGGGGAAATAATAACACAAACAAATAAACCTAAAAATAAAGTTTAAAAAGAATTAGTTGTAGGTCCGCCAAACCACACGGGAAACAAAACTACATACGGCAAACTCTCTCTCTCTCTCTCTCTCTCTCTCTCTCTCTCTCTCTCTCTCTCTCTCAAAAGAGTGAAGAGTTCACCCTATGACCGTCACTATACAATGGCCGGTTAAAGGTCATGACATGCATAACGGTAGAAATCGACAAGTCCCTCTGACAGGGCGCAATTCATAGTGAGTGGATGAGGATGCAGGGGTGGGGGTGGGGAAGGGGGATAATGGATGAACTTGATCGGAAATGATCGCCTTGCCGAGTCATGGCCTTATTGACAATAATTACTGTAGCAGAAATTGAAGATGTGGTGATTTTGAAACGAACAGAAGGTGATTCGGAGACTAACAGGTTGTTTGAACTTTGTTTTGCTTCTCTGTCAGTTTTTGGAACCGTTGCGCCCAATTTGAGGAGATAGGTGATTGTTCGTTCTTCGTTTTCATCATCTTGAATGTTTTTGTCTTGCCTGTAGAAGTTGAGGAGATACGTGATCGTTCTTCGTTTTCATCATCTTGCCTGTAGAAGTTGAGGAGATACGTAATTGTTCGTTCTTCGTTTTATATTGTCTGGAATCTTTTTATCGTACCTGAATAAGACCAAAGAGGTCGAAACGCGTCATGTTTTGTCTTGTAATTTCTTCGTCTCTTTCGTTCGGCGGAACAGTAATTATTTTTCTCTTAAGTTTCAGCTCCTGCCTGCAGTCACCTCCCTTTGAAAGACACTTTGACGCACACTGACTGGGGCTATTCTTC
>CM065719.1:63479959-63484959 GCA_033310375.1 Conus canariensis | reverse complement strand
GATCTGTGATGCCCGAGAATCTCGCGCGTGCACATGTGTGTGTGTGTGTGTGTGTGTGTGTGTGTGTGTGTGTGTGTGTGTGTGTGTGTGTGTGTGTGACTGTTGGGGGGAGGAGGGGGGGGGGAAGGGGGGCGGATGTCCACTAAAACATGCGCAGTGTTTACTGTTGATAGTCGGTGTGGTTCCATGCAGCATTTAAAAGTTGTTTGTAGGTTGTGCTAGAGCCACGAAACATTTCCCTATACTGCCTTGTCCAGAGACCGTACTATGCCCCTTTTCTTGCTTGTTAAAACGCCGGCGGGAGAGGAGGAGGAGGTTGGGGGTTGGAGGGTTGTGGGATGTGACTCCCGATTGAAGAGGACGCAATTTTCAGTTGTGATGAAGGCATCAGCGCGCAGGGCATCCGTCCCATTTCGGGGATTTTTTTTTTCTTCCTTTTTTTGTGTGGACAAACCGTGCTTGGCAGAGACGTGGAGGCGGGAGGAACAAGGGGAATGAAAGAGAGGGAGGGTTGTTGGCAGGCCTTTTGTGTTGTCCACGTCAGAGCCAGAACAGGTGGCCACAACAAAGAGAAAATAGCGATACTTGGGTCGGTCTGCTTCTGTGTCCATGGTCAGGCTGGTGTTGACCTTGTGATGTTGGCCTTGTCTGTCCGCAAGAGTAAGGTTGGCTTCGACCTCGGATGTCCTACGTCATCTGTTTCTTTGTCCATACGGAGACTGGATTTGCTCTGTGTTTCCACAGGTCTGCCTGTTCAAACCCCAGGCTGGCTTTACTCTGTGTTTCCCCAGGTCTGCCTGTTCAGGCTGGCTTTGTTCTGTTTCCCCAGGTCTGCCTGTTCAAACCCCAGGCTGGCTTTGCTCTGTTTCCCCAGGTCTGCCTATTCAAACCCCAGGCTGGCTTTACTCTGTGTTTCCCCCAGGTCTGCCTGTTCAAACCCCAGACTGGCTTTACTCTGTTTCCCCAGGTCTGCCTGTTCAGGCTGGCTTTGCTCTGTGTTTCCCCAGGTCTGTCTGTTCAGGATGGCTTTGCTCTGTGTTTCCCCAGGTCTGCCTGTTCAAACCCCAGGCTGGCTTTGCTCTGTGTTTCCCCAGGTCTGCCTGTTCAGGCTGGCTTTGCTCTGTGTTTCCCCAGGTCTGTCTGTTCAGGCTGGCTTTGTTCTGTTTCCCCAGGTCTGCCTGTTCAAACCCCAGGCTGGCTTTGCTCTGTGTTTCCCCAGGTCTGCCTGTTCAAACCCCAGGCTGGCTTTGCTCTGTGTTTCCCCAGGTCTGCCTGTTCAGGCTGGCTTTGCTCCGTGTTTCCCCAGGTCTGCCTGTTCAAGCTCCAGACTGGCTTTGATCTCTTTTGTCCAAGGTCTGTTTCTTGTTCTCTGACACAACCGGCTTTGATCTTGGTTGTCCTTGGATTCTCTTTGTCCACACTGAGAATGGCTTTGTTTTTAATTGTCCTAGATCTGTGTATTTGTCGGTATTAAGGTTTAGCAGTCATGTGTGTTGTCTTAGGTCTATTTGTCCACACTAAGGCTGTTTTTCTTTTCTTTCTCTTTTTGAACTAGGTGCGTTTATTTGTCCACATTTGCTCTGTCTTTGTTCATATTTTGTTCATAGTAAGTCTTTGATTTCTGTTTTCACCGGTCTGTCTTTGTCCATGCTTAATTTGTTCATAGTAAGCCCTTTTTAAAAAAAAAGATTTGTTCTATTTGGTCTGTCTTTGTCCATTATCAAGGCTGACATTTATTTCCGATTTTTCTTTGTCCATACTAAGGCTGACTTGTTGGGTGTTTGTTGTTCTAGGTCTGCCTTTGTCTATACTAACACTGCTTTATTTCCGTGGTTGACATATAAGAGTTGGCCGACCGAAAAGACAAAAAAAAAAAAAAAAAAAAAAAAAAAGAAAAAAATGTATGTGAAGGGGAGAGGAGTGGGTGGGGAGGAAAGAACATGAACTGTGTAGATATCATAGAACCAGTCACATCAGGGTACTGTTCACAGTGCATCAAACAAGCAAACAAACTAATCAACAAACAGACAAACAAACAGATCTAAGGATGCATGACCTTTCGTGACCTTTGAAAACGCAACTCGTCTATTCTGTGAAGGGAAGATGATGACGCGAATTTCGTGGTGAACTGAACGAAAGCTGAATCCGTCTTGAACGAAAATCGTCTTTGTTTTCCACTTCTGTCTATGCGTCACCGGGTTTGTCAAAGTGAATGCTGATCACTTGATCACGCGGGGGTGCGGTGGGGGTTGGCGGGGGGGGGGGGGGGGGGGGGGGGGGGTTGGGGGGCAGCGGTGAAGGGGAGTGGAAGAGGAGTTCAGCGGTGAAAGGGAGAGGAGGAGGAGGAGGGCGGGGGGAGGGGGGCACTTGTTCTCACCGTGACCTCACGTTCCGTTAGCCCCTGACACCGGCCTCCTACCCTTCTTTTGATCGGCCGACCCCACGACACCAAAAAGCGGGGACACGGGTTGAACGCGTCAAAGGGCAGGGGGGTGGGGGAGGGCAGGGGCAGGGGGGGGGGGGGGGGGCGGGGTATACACCTGCGGACCTGGAGATGGGCCGAAAGCGTTGTCGCTTTTTCTTTGTTTTTTTGTTTGTTTGTTTGTTTTATTGGTCAAGGAACAAAGATCAAGACTGTCTGAACAGAAATCTGAAGAGATAGGGAAGAGAAAAACAGTCAGTAACGAACAAGTAGGGTGACTCTTGCTCCCACGATGAACTAACCATACGCCCATGACTCTCAACGAAGGCTGCTTACGACCCTGAACCACTTAGCAGAAATGACCACACAGAACAAACAAGGAGACATCCCCATCAAATATGCTATCAGAAAGAAACTGGAATCATAATACATAGACTTCTGGAAACAGAAGAAAAAATCACTTCGAGACAATACGTTTACAATAGAGTTGGTGAAAACTACCAACTAGAACCCTACTTAATAAACGTTGAATACTTCGAACACAGACGTGATCTCAGCGGACTTGGTGTCAGCGCTCATAATCTACACAAAGGGGTAGATAGATACACGAACACTCCGAGAGAAGACAGACAGTGCTCAGCGTGTGGCGTGGCCGAAGATGACACTGGTATTCTGGACAGCTGTTCTAGATACCAACTGCTGCGACTGAAGCCAACAGAACAGCTACCACAAAACATGCCCAACCTGAACTGGCACAACCTACGCGCAAGTAAAATGCTAGGCAATGAGACCACATACAAATTCAAATTGCAAAATATGTTCATGGTTGCATCAATGTGAGAAGACGATAATGGCTAGTTACATATGCCCAGACGAGTAATGGTCTCTCCATTAATGACGATTTCTCATCATACCATGCTGTGTCTATAGATCCTTCAGGGTTCTCATGACAATTGAAGTCTGGGTCCTCAACACGGCTGTAGTTCCTGCCCTACCCCATGACCCGCTGGACTACTGACGAGCGTGAAAACACGTTCTCCTTTGACCTTGTCAGGCAAATCTTTGGCATCCAACGGAACAATCGCCACTCCTTCCCACCCTCTTTCTCTCTCCCTGCCTCCACCCCCCCCCCCCCCCTCCACTCCTTTTCCACCCTCCCTGTGAGTGAGCTCTTGATTTCGGTAGGGAGAAAAAAAAAAAGCGAATCGTCGTGTAGTCCAGTGCGTCGTGATGCAAAATCAAAGAGACGGGGAGGTGAAGAAAACAAAAGAAACACAACCACACACACACACACACACACACACACACAACACACACACACACACACACACACACACACAACACACACACACACACAAACACACACACACACACACAAACACACACACACACACACACACACACAAACACACACACACACACACACACACACACAAACACACACACACACAAAACACACACACACACACACACACACACACACACACACACACACACACACACACACACATACGCACACACGCACGCACACACGCACGCACGCACGCACACAGGAAATCAAATGCTAATACATCTTTTCTCCAATCAAAATAAAGCCGAACTCTTCCTCGACACGGACAAGAGACGACGGCTCAGAGAGCTTTTCCCTTTCTCTTTTCTTTGTTTGTTTGCTTTGAAAGAAAAATGACCACCACCAAATAAAGAACAAACAAACTGCAAAACAAGCACTACGAGTTTCGACCTCTTTGGTCTTCCTCAGGGAGGACGAACAACATTCGAGACAATGAAATCGAAGGACAGACAGAGAGTCACGTATCTCCTCAAACCGGGCGCACAATGGATGTGGAATGAACAATGAACAATGTTTTATTCTCGTTAACTCTTTTGAGCCATAGAGAGACCAGGCTGCTGGGAGGGGAGACAATACAGGTTAAAATACCCCCCCCCCAGCCCCACTTTTTTTTTCCCCTCCCGCCCATTATCTATACATATATATATATATACTACACGTCCAAAAGTAAAGCATTTAACTGGACATCCCCCCCCCCCCCCCCCCCCTTCTTTTTGGTCCCATTCCCTTTTAACCAGCCCCCACCCCGTTGCTCACCTCCTTCTCCTCTCCCGTCCCCTCTCCCTCCACCCCCACCCCACTATCTATTCCCTGCTCCTCCTCCTTCCTCGCTGTCGTGTCCGGCCGTTGAAAGTCTTTCGGGTAACTGGGTCACGTTCGTCACGTGCTGTTTTTGTCCGTCAGCGCCGCCTGCGTACAGGTCCAAAGCTTTGAACAAAGGAGTTGCCCACTCATAGGAAAGGGGATGGAAAGGGTGGGGTGGGGTGAGGGGTGGGAGAGAGAAGGCTTTGAAGGTGAACTACAAAATCATATTGTGGACATCTTTTTTTTTTTTTTTCCCCCCCGTGTCTTTACTTGGAGCTTCTTAAGTTAAAACGTGACCTGGCACAGCAGAATTGGTTCAGAGAGAGAGAGAGAGAGAGAGAGAGAGAGAGAGAGAGAATGTTGTATCTCAAACGAGAAAGTGACATGAAAGAAGTGTCATATCAAAAATCACATCATGCAATT
>CM065719.1:63454959-63457459 GCA_033310375.1 Conus canariensis | reverse complement strand
CCCCTCTCTTTCTAAATTTTATGTTTTTGGCGGTAACTAACCCCCTCTCTTTCTAAATTTTATGTCCTTGGCGGTAAATAACCCCCTCTCTTTCTAAATTTTATGTCCTTGGCGGTAACTAACCCCCTCTCTTTCTAAATGTTATGTCTTTGATGGTAACTAACCCCTCTCTTTCTAAATCTTATGTCGTTGGCGCCTTAGTGGTAACTAACCCCTCTCTTTCTAAATCTTATGTCGTTGGCGCCTTAGTGGTAACTAACCCCCTCTCTTTCTAAATTTTATGTCGTTGGCGCCTTGGCGGTAACTAACCCCTCTCTTTCTAAATCTTATGTCCTTGGCGGTAACTAACCCCCTCTCTTTCTAAATCTTATGTCCTTGGCGGTAACTAACCCCTCTCTTTCTAAATCTTATGTCCTTGGCGGTAACTAACCCCCTCTCTTTCTAAATGTTATGTCTTTGATGGTAACTAACCCCTCTCTTTCTAAATCTTATGTCGTTGGCGCCTTAGTGGTAACTAACCCCTCTCTTTCTAAATCTTATGTCGTTGGCGCCTTAGTGGTAACTAACCCCCTCTCTTTCTAAATTTTATGTCGTTGGCGCCTTGGCGGTAACTAGCCCCTCTCTTTCTAAATCTTATGTCCTTGGCGGTAACTAACCCCTCTTTTTTTAAATTTTTGTCCTTGGTGGTAACTTACCCCCTCTCTTTCTGAATTTTATGTCTTTGGTGGTAACTAACCCCCTCCCTTCTAAATTTTATATCCTTGGCGGTAACTAACCCCTCTTTTTCTAAATTTTATGTCCTTGGTGGTAACTAACCCCCTCTCTTTCTGAACATTATGTCTTTGGTGGTAACTAACCCCCTTCTCTTTCTAAATTTTATGTCCTTGGCGGTAACTAACCCCTTCTTTTCTAAATTTTATGTCCTTGGCGGCAACTAACCCCCTTCTCTTTCTGAATTTTATGTCCTTGGCGGTAACTAACCCCCTTCTCTTTCTAAATTTTATGTCCTTGGCGGTAACTAATCCCCCTCTCTTTCTAAATTTTGCTTCATTTTCCGCCCTCAGCCACTTCGTTTTGAAACCAATTTTTTTAAAATTTGGTCTGACAGTTGATTCTTCTCATTTTCCTTCATATAGCCCTGAAGGTACAAGCCAGGAGGTTCCAACCCGGCAGATTAAAATCAGAAGAATGGGACTCTTTGGGGTTTTACCAGCTGGCGCAAAGATAGGGTCACGGGTGAGTAGTGCAAAGGCCGGAAGTGTGACGCCAGCTAAGGGGAAGGTCATGTATTTGAAGATCGTGATTTCATTGGTGAGAAATTCCTCCCAAACAAGGGAAATAATTGCTGGGGAGTTGTTCTTCAAGACCAATTATCCGTTTAACGTTCAAAACTGGCTGAAATTTAGGGTAGGCCTCAAAAGGCTTACATGGCTTATATTGTCATTTAGTGCAAAATCCTCATTGTGGTATGTGGGCCTGTGGCCGTCACATTTCAAAATGACAAGGTCTGGTTTGCCGTTTACGGCTGGTTTGGTGTGTGTGTGTGTGTGTGTGTGTGTGTGTGTGTGTGTGTGTGTGTGTGTGTGTGTGTGATGTCGGCCCCTCCAGCCTCATCAGTTCAGCTCGTCACCTTTTGGCAAAACAGGCGATCTCGATGTTTGTAGGTAAGAATACGTACAATGCTTGTGTTGATGTTTGTTGGTAACAATACATATTATAGTGGTGGTGGTGGTGGTGGTGGTGGTGTTGGTGGTGGTGGTGATGGTGGTGGTGATGATGTATCTAGTGTGGTGTGGTGTGGTGTGGTGTGATGTGAAGTGTGTGTGTGGGTGCGTGTGTATGCACTATGTGAGTGTGTATGTGTGTATGCACTGTGTGTGTGTGTGTGTGTGTGTGTGTGTGTGTGTGTGTGTGTACTCTGTGTGTGTTAGTGTGTATGTGTGTATGTATGCACTATGTGTGTGTGTGCACTATGTGTGTGTGAGTGTGTGTGTGTACTCTGTGTGTATACACTATGTGTGAGTGTGTGTGTGTATACTCTGGGTGTATACACTATGTGTGTGTGTGTGTGTGTGTGTGTGTGTGTGTGTGTGTGTGTGTGTGTGTGTGTGTACTCTGTGTGTGTATGCACTATGTGTGTGTGTGTGTGTGTGTGTGTGTGTGTGTGTGTGTGTGTGTGTGTGCATGCTAACCATCCCTAGCCCATGTCGATAGATTTGCACGGGGCTCCAATAGCCCGCTACCCCCAGTCCTGCGCGACAGGACAGAGGCATGGTAGCCAGCCTACATCTGTCACACCGTTCCTCCAACACTTGTTTCCGTGTGCCTCTGGTTTGGAATGGTTCAGCACAGTGCCAGACTGTGCCCCAAAAACAGACAGCACGCTTAATTGGCAGAATGACCCATCACTTCCCCCCCCCCCCCCCCCCCACACACACGCATGCACACACACACATCCACCCACACGCACGCACATACGCACGCGCGCGCGCGCGCGCGC
>CM065719.1:63444959-63447459 GCA_033310375.1 Conus canariensis | reverse complement strand
CGTGTGTGTGTGTATGTGTGTGTGTGTGTACAAGAACTTCCATAAAACATGAACATCTTTTTAAACTTTGATTGTTCGTACAGTAATAAAAATGCTTGTACAGTAGATAAAAGATGTTTGTACAGTACATTAAAAAACAACAATTTGTCCCCTTTCCACAAAGTTCCCTTACAGATATTTCGCACACACAGACACACAGACACAGACACACAGACACACAGACACACACACACACACACACACACACACACACACACACCTCCTGCCCCCCCCCCCCCCCCCCCTCCCCATCCTCACATATAAGAGTTTCTTTACGTCAAATATGAACGATCATTCATTGAAACGAAACAGTATTTTATGCTCTTTCGGCGTTTAAGAGCATTCTGATCTTGTTTTGCCAACCAGACTGTCATTCCTCATTGACAGAAAGAAGCTCCTATACGGTTAAGGGGTACGAAAGGGAATCTTTCCCTATTCCTGAACTTTCACGGTTGTAACAGTACTTTGCAGTGAATAAGAGCCGCCCCTGTGTCTGACATTGACTGAGAAACGATCACAAGCAATCAAATTGACAATGGACGGAGGCTGAAAGAATGAGTGGACGAAAGGGGTGTTGGTCCGGTCAGACAGATGTAGGTCAGTTCAGCGAAGGTCAAGAAGAATTAGGTCGGGTCAGTGATTCACTCTGCCACCCCCCTCCCTTCCACCTCCCCTCAACCCCCCCCTCCCTTCCCAATCCTTCCCCCCTTCACTACTTAAGACATACCGTCACTTGTCTAACCCACACACCCTTTCCCACTTCCCTCCCCTTCTGCACCCTCCTGTCGCCCCTCCACTCCCAGTCCACACACAAACCACTTTACCTACGCTTTTATCAGTTGATCACAAACACATCGGTAATAGACATTACTTTACTTCTAATGTCCGGACTTGATCTGACAGACAGACAGACACACAGACACACAGACACATACACAACTACACAGACAGACAACCAGACAACCAGACGCGCACACACACACACACACACACACACACACACACACACACACGACACGCGCGCGCGCGCAAACACACACACACACACACACACACACACACACACACACACACACACGCACGCACACACGTACACAGACATACACACAGACACGCACAGACACCACACACACACACACATACATACATGCACGCACGAACGCACGCTCGCGCGCGCGCGCGCGTACACACACACACACACACACACACACACACACACCACACTTAAAAACAAAATTCTACACACACACACACACACACACACACACACACACACACACACACACACTAAAGCACACACACACACACACACACACACACACACACACACACACACACGCACACACACACACACACACACACACACACACACTCACTCACTCACACACACACACACACACTAAAGCAGACACACACACACACACACACACACACACACACACACACACACACACACACACACACACAGAGGCGTGCGCGCGCTATACCTTTATAACCTAGATCCTTTCTCCCGCCTCCCTCCTCTACCCCCCCCTCCCCCACCGGCCCCCTTCCACACACACATATCTCAGTAGGTCACAAACGGACAGTGACACAGACCTCATGCGAATGTACTGTTAATATTCGTACTCAGTTTTACACACACACACACACACACACACACACACACACACTAAAGCAGACACACAACACACACTGACATACACATACACACACATACACACACAAGCGCGATGGGGAGAGAGAGAGAGAGAGAGAGAGAGAGAGAGAGAGAGAGAGAGAGAGAGAGAGAGAGATTCTTATGGTTTATTCCTAAAGGGCTTGGCTCCTTACGAAGATGTGAATGAGCACAATATATGAACTGAGATAAATGCTCATGACTGTAAAGCGTACCAAGCACAAATAATTCAGAACATCAAGAGATAGCTGTTTCTCTTAATTTTAATGCCTTATACAAAAACAAAAACACATTTCGAACAACTTCTGGTGTGTGTGAGAATGCGAATGCGATTAAAAAAAAAAAAATTCAGATTAAGGCCAAAGCCCCATATTGAAGGCGGTTTCATAAATGTAATATATGTCATGAATAAAACGAATCAAAATGCTAATGATGAAATACTGTAAGTTAAGAAAGAAACAAACAAACATACCCTCAAGATATTGCAGTCTGAATTCTCTTGTTTCCTTCATAAACATACTTAGCTAAATTCAATAGTGTGTTCTCATTACTTGTCGATAATAAGAGAATGAGTCTAAAGTTACACGGTTCTGTATAATATTTGGATTGGATAAGTTTTATTCTTCAATCACTCAGAGCAGGACAGCAAAACAAAAAATGTATTTTATCTTCTCTTGCTCTTTTACATAAGCGACATATTAGATCACTTTCACCAACATTGCTATACCTAAAACGATGGCAAACAATGTTAGATGGTGTGTGTGTGTGTGTGTGTGTGTGTGT
>CM065719.1:63432459-63434959 GCA_033310375.1 Conus canariensis | reverse complement strand
GCCTGCAGTGGACTACTTTCGTCTACATTGGGCTACTTTCGACTACATTGGGCTACTTTCGTCTACATTGGACTACTTTCGTCTACATTGGACTACTTTCGCCTACATTTGGGCTACTTTCGACTCGATCTAGTTGACTACTGTCGTCCACATTGGACTGCTTTCGACTATAGAGTGGCTACTTTCGTCTACATTGGACTACGTTCGACTATTATGACTACTTTCGGCTATATTGGACTGTTTTCGTCTACATTGGACGACTTTCGCCTACATTGCACAACGTCCACAAAAGTACTTTTCCCTGAATTTGGCCACTTTTCCCCACTTTTCACCTCTTTTATTTTTGTTTCGTTCTGTGGACTATTTTTCCCTTCTCGTTGACCAGTTTTGCCCTAGATTTGACGAATTTCTTTTCCTTTCAGCATGTTGACTATGTTCCTACATGTTACTACATCTCTACCCTTTATAACTTTTCCTCCTTCTCTTGTTGTTCTGCCTGTCACTGTTTTCTCTACTTACTCACTCGCTTCCCCTGCTTATCTTTTCCCACTCTACATTACTTTCAAAAACCTTCAATACGTTGTAAATCTTTTCTGTTTCTTCCTGCCCTTTTCTCCACTCATGCTGTGCAAAGTAAGAACAGAGTAGCATTGGCTTAAGAAGAGTAATCGTTGAATAAAAGGCATAATGCAAAGCAGCAAACACACACACACACACACACACACACACACACACACACACACACACACACACACATACACACACACACACACACACACACACACACACACACACACACACAAATCCAACACACACACACACACACACACACACACACACACACACACACACACACACACACACACACACACACATTTAGTGAAAAATGACCTAACATGATGTGTTGAATTTTGTACATTTTATTTTTCAAAAATGCTGGGACAGTGGTCAACTGCCAAACACATGGAAACAGTCAACTGTTGTACCCTTTCACAAAAAGGAAATCCCTGAAATGATAAAACAGCTACAGACCAGTTGCGTCACATACATGTAAACTTATGGAGAGAATGATATTAAGGAGACTTAATGGTTATTGTGAAAAGTATAAGGTTATTCCAATTAATCAGGCAGGCTTTAGAAGAGGTAGATCAACCATTGATCATCTGATAAAACTAACTGCTCAAATTAAGCAACAGTTTGCCAGACGAAAGAATGTTCTTGCTACTTTTTTGACGTTAAATAGGCTTATGACCAAGTGTGGCACAATCGATTACTGACAAAGTTACGAAAAGTTGATATTGTGGGTAATATGTTGGATTTTATTAAAAGCTTTCTTCTTAATCGATCAATACAAGCAAGGATTGGGAATACTTATTCCAATATCAGGTCTCTTCATATGGGCCTTCCTCAAGGATCAGTCATTACCCCTATTTTGTTCAATATTTTAATGTCAGATTTTCCTAGGAAGTTACTGAAAGATGCAGTTTTAGTTCAATATGCCGACGACATATGCCTGTGGATGAATGTATCAGTGAAAAGAAAAACTTCAACCAGAGCTCTGAATTACACCAAGAAGTTATACCAACATGAATTCGATAAACTAAGTAAATACATGACCGAAAGTGGTCTTTCATTGTCTCTTGAAAAAACCAATATGATGCTTTTCAATTCAGGATATAACCCTAAAAAATCTTCCCGTATTTTCTATCTATGGTTCAGTCATACGATATACTCAAAAAACTAAGTTTTTTGGTGTTTATCTTACGTAAAAACTTTCCTGGACCAGCCATATTGAACATATACTACCTAAAGCACGAAAGAGCTTAAAACTTCTTAAAAATCGTTAGCAAACAAAAATGGGGACAGGATACAAAAATATTAAAAGTATTATCAACGTCACTTGTGCGTTCCAAATTGACGTACATTCAGGAGGTATTTTTCAGTGCTCCACAACATTTATTAACTTAAATACAAAGTGTTGACTGCAAAGCCTATAAACCTTCTCTAGGAGTTCCATTTCATGCATCAAATTTAGGAACCTATAAAGAAGCGGGTGTTTTACCGCTTGATGAGCTAAGAACTCTTTCTGCTGCCAAATATGTTTTACGAAGTTCCTCGTTCGAAAATTTCACAGAGGCCGAAGTTTGCATGAAGTCCGATCTTCATTTTGCAAAAAGAGCTAAATCTATCCAGTCATTAAAATCCATAAACACATTTACCTCAAATCTTTAAAAAAAAATCTAAACAGAAAGGAAATAGCAACCAAACCTTCCTACTCACCTTTACCTACATGGGAGATGAACAATCTGAAGCTTGACATAGATCACACAAACGTATCCAAAAATGATTCACCGAATATCCTTAGAACTTCCGTCTGCTCCCATATTGATAACAAGTATTCTGAACATTGAAAGATTTATACTGATGGGTCTGTACTTGGGAACAGAGAAGTAGGAGCTGCCTTCGTCATACCAGCTTTAAAAGTAGAAAAAACGATTTC
>CM065719.1:63414959-63427459 GCA_033310375.1 Conus canariensis | reverse complement strand
ATACAACACATACGCGCGCGCGCACGCGCCCACGCACACACACACAATGCACGCACGCACGCACACACACATACACACATGCACGCTGGCACGCGCGCACACACACTTTTCTCAGCCAAAATGAGAATGACTTCCAATGAATACAAGACAGACGCTGCACATGAAGTTTTCCCTTCACTCACTTCCATCCCCATGACAGACGAAAATATAACAAAGAAAACCTCAAGAAACAAGACAACACACACACACACACACACACACACACACACACACACACACACACACACACACACACACACACACACACACACACACACACACACACACACACACACACACACACTCACACAGAGGCACACACACAAACACACACACATACACAGACAGACAGACAGACAGACACAGACAGAGAGACAGACAGACAGACCGACCGACCGACCGACCGACAGACAGACAGACAGACAGACAGACAGACAGACAGACACACAGACACACAGACAGACACATATGAGAAAGTAAAACACTTTTGGGTTGGGGATCAAGGGGAACACATGCAGAATAAGAAGAATATCCCCAACTGCCATGACAATGCAATGATGATAATAACACTCATAATATGATAACAACAGTAACAATAATAATAATAACAATGATAATAATGATAATCATTATCATTATTGTAACAACAACAGCAATAATAATAATAATAATGATGATGATAATATAGCAACAACAACAACAATAATAATAGTAATAACAAGAAGAAGAAGGAGAAGAAAAAGAAATAGAAAAGCAATAACAATAACAATGATAATAACAATCATTATAATTACAGCAATAACAAAAACAAGAACAATAACAACAATATAATAAAATAATGATAATGATAATAATAATAACAGTAATAACTATAACAAGAACAGCAATAATAATAATAATAATAACAGCAATAATAATAATGATAATCATAGAAACAACAACAATAATAATGGTAATAATAGTGATAACAATAACAATGATAATAATAACAATAATGATAATGATAATAATAGTAATAGCAGTACTGTTAATAATAAAAACAACAACAACAATGACAATAATAACACCACCAGCAATAATAATGATTATGAAAACAAGAGCAACGATAACAACAACAACAATACGACTACAACTGCTACTACTACTACTACTACTACTGACTGACTGAGTAGAAAAGCAAAACAAAGACAGACAAAGGCAGTCACCGTAATGTCAGGAACGTTCCAAAGTGACATGAAAAGTATTGACCAAGAAGGGGGACATCACCCTTTCAAGCGCACGAAGATGTTTGATCGAGAAACCCAATTTCCCCCATGATCCCACGTCAGACCCTTTTTTGTTTGTTTGTCTTTTTCTTTTGATAAACACGTGTATGACCATGGCCTTCATCGTCTCCTGCCGTGTCACCCGCAGACTTGCAACACTGACTCCCTTCCAACAAAACACTGACCTCACTCCCTGTCAGGCTTAATAGAGATACGACTGCATGCCAAAGTTAAGGCAAGAAGAACATGACTGCATGCCAAACGTTAAGGCCAGAGGAAGATGACTGCATGCCAAAGTTAAGGCAAGAAGAACATGACTGCATGCCAAACGTTAAGGCAAGAAGAACATGACTGCATGCCAAACGTTAAGGCAAGAGGAAGATCACTGCATGCCAAAGTTCAGGTAAGAAAAACACGACTGCAGTCGGAAGTTAAGGCAAGGACACGACTGCAGGCGTTATAAAGGCAAGAAGAACACCACTGCTGTCGGTAGTTAAGGCAAGAAAAACATGACTGCAGTCGGAAGTTAAGGCAAGAAGGACACGACTGCAGGCGTTATAAAGGCAAGAAGGACACGACTGCAGGCGTTATAAAGGCAAGAAGGACACGACTGCAGGCGTTATAAAGGCAAGAAGAACACGACTGCAGTCGGAAGTTAAGGCAAGAAGAACACGACTGCAGTCGGAAGTTAAGGCAAGAAGAACACGACTGCAGTCAGAATTTAAGGCAAGAAGGACACGACTGCTGGCGTTATAAAGGTCAGAAAAACACGACTGCAGGCGTTATAAAGGCAAGAAGAACACGGCTGTAGGCGTTATAAAGGCAAGAAGAACACCACTGCTGTCGGAAGTTAAGGCAAGAAGAACACGACTGCAGTCGGAAGTTAAGGCAAGGGCACGACTGCAGGCGTTATAAAGGCTAGAAGAACACCACTGCTGTCGGAAGTTAAGGCAAGAAAAACATGACTGCAGTCGGAAGTTAAGGCAAGAAGGACACGACTGCAGGCGTAATAAAGGTCAGAAGAACACCACTGCTGTCGGAAGTTAAGGCAAGACGAACATGACTGCAGTCGGAAGTTAAGGCAAGAAGAACATGACTGCAGTCGGAAGTTAAGGCAAGAAGAACATGACTGTAGTCGGAAGTTAAGGCAAGAAGTACACGACTGCAGTCGGAAGTTAAGGCAAGAAGAACATGACTGCAGGTGGAAATTAAGGCAAGAAGTACACGACTGCAGTCGGAAGTTAAGGCAAGAAGAACACGACTGCAGGTGGAAATTAAGGCAAGAAGTACACGGCTGCAGTCGGAAGTTAAGGCAAGAAGAACAAACGCTAGGTCACCATGACCCTCAGCACGGATGGAACGAACACGCTACAAGAAAGAAGCACTGCGCTTCGACCCGTAGGACTTCGACACTAAACAAACATTTAAGAAAAGGCGCGCACGCGCGCTGTGTATGTATGTATGTGTGTTGTGTGTTGTGTGTGTGTGTATGTATGTATGTGTGTTGTGTGTTGTGTGTGTGTGTGTGTGTGTGTGTGTGTGTGTGTGTGAAGGGGGGGGGGGCAGTCCACGTTCCAAAGTTCTTTCTCTCTCTCTAAGCTTAACACAGACCATTACCCGGCCAAGCCTTTTGTAGTTTGTCACGTGCTCTAGTCTTGCCCGTGCAGGACTCAACGGTTCGAAACACACTGCTCCTGAATCGGACCCGTTCTGTTCGTTCGGTTCATGTGGCGCTCAAGGCCACTCACTCTTAATTGTCCAAACGACAAACCTCTTAACTCGGAAGGAAGTTTTACTCAACTGTCTTCGAGCTGCTGACAGACAGACAGACAGACAGACAGACAGACCAACAGACAGGATGGGTAAAAAAAAAAAAAGGGCGCAGTCAAGACCGAAGACAACCACCAGGGCGACAGTCTACACTCTCACTGAAGGTAACATCCCACTGGAGGTAACCTGTAGATAACAAGCTATGGTCGATGACGACGACACAAACCGCCCCAGTGAGGATACAGACATCTACAGAAGATAGTAGTGACGTCCAGCCACAGACTACAGCCCGTGCTCAACAACAGCTCCTCCAACACTCAGGCAGAGATGAAACAAACAAACAAAAAAACAAACAAACAAAAAACAACGGGAAGATAACAGCTCCATGTATATCCAGGGTAAAACACACGCCAGATAATCCTTACACCCACATTGAGGGGGGGGGGGGGGGGAAGACATGGGAGAGAATGGTTACACCTGCACTCATGGCAAAACGTATGGCAGATAATGATAGTCACACTCAGGGATAAACACACCTGGTAGATACTTGTTACACCTACACTCAGGGTACAAAAAAAAAACATAAAGGGCAGAGGATAGCTGCGCCTACACTCTATATGGTGTAAAACGCGCGATAGATGAGAGCTGCGCTTACACTCAGGATAAAACAAAGGGTAGATAACGGCTAGAGGTACATTCATGTACACATGACAGATCGTACTCGCAGCTACACTTAGGGTAAAAGCACACGGTAGATAATAGCCGCACTTACATTCAGGATAAGACGCACGTCAGATGATAGCCATACCTACACTCTGGGTAAAACGCCAGGTAGATGATAGCTACACCTACACTCAAGGTAAAACGTTAGGTAGATGATAACTACATCTACACACAGGGTAAAACGCTAGGCTGATGATAGCTACACCTACACACAGGGTAAAACTCAAGGTAGATGATAGCTACACCTACACACAGGGTAAAACGCAAAATAGACGATAGCTACACCTACACTCTGGGTAAAACGCACGGCAGATAATAGCTTTACATACACTCTGGATAAAACACAAGGCATATGATAGATACACCTACACACAGGGTAAAACGCAAGGTAGACGATAGCTACACCTACACACAGGGTAAAACGCAAGGTAGATGATAGCTACACCTACACACTCGGTAAAACGCAAGGTAGATAATTGCTGCACTCACACTCACGGTGCAGCATCGTAAATAACTCCTACACTCACTCTAAGGTTTTAAACATCTGCACCCGAACTCTTAGTAACAAAAACCCACAGAAGACAACGGCTACACCTACACTCAGGTTACACATATGTCAAGTGACTGTTTTACCTGCACTCAGAACAGATCATACGGTAAACAATGGCTACACCTACACTCATGGTAAAACACGTGGTAAGTAACAACTGAAGCTACACCTTGGGTTAAAAAAAACAAACAAAACCTTTAGTAGGAAATTTTTCCACCCATGCTGCGGGTAAAGCAATGATACATGACTACTACATCCTGTCTCAGAGTAAAACCCACAGTAGGTCTCGGTTTTTACCTGCAGCCAAGGCAAAAGACATGGCAGATATAACTGATACATCTTCGCTCTGGGTTAAAAAACAAAACAAAACAAAAACAAAACCACATGGTATACCGCAGCTACAACCACAATGAACGAAAAAAAAATGTGGGAAGTAACAGCCTACACCTACCACGTTCGGTAAAGCGCGTGGTGCGTTGAAAACGCATGGTACGTAACTGCTACATCCTCACTCGGGTTAAGAAAGAAAATCACGTCAGATAACAGCCACACCTACACCCAGGGTGAAACACATGGTAGATGACGTCTGCATGCATGTTCAGGGTCAGAACCCACGGTAGATGACAATCATACCCATACTGACAATAAAACCAATGGAACTGAACAGGTACACCCCCATTCAGGGTAAAAGGCATATCCGATAATAGCTACATCCCACACGCGAGGTAAGCAGCTGCTACATCTCCACAAATAAGAGTAAACCGCATGGCAGATAACAGACGAGCCGCACACGAAGAGAAAACACACGATGTTAATGATAACTAAACACACACGTACGGGTAAAACAGGATCAAAATAACTGCTACATTCCCAATCAAGCAACAACAACAACAACAACAACAACAGCAAAACAAAAACAACCAAAAAAAAGAAAAGAAAAAAGGCAACACCCCCCCCCCCCCACAAGGCCAGGTAAATAACATGTACACCCACACTCATGGTAAAGCATATGGTAAATAACCGCCTCACACTAACCCAGGGTAAATCACACAATAAATACTGCTTACACTCGCACTCGAGATTAAAAAACAAAAAGGTAAGGCTAATCACAGCTCTGCTCCCATACTCATACCCTGGGTGAAATACATGGTAAACAAGAGTTACGCTCACACGGACGATAACACGTATGGTAAATAGCAGCTACACCAAAACTCATGGTAAAAATCAGGAGGAAATAAAAAAAAACCCCAACAACTGCAGCATTCTGTCCCGAGTAAAAGACATGGGTCACCTTGGCCTGCACTCAGGGCCAAGCACATGGCAAATAACGTTACATCCTCAGCCACAGTACATCACATAGTAAATAACAGCTGCGGTGACATGCAAGGAAACACGTGGTGAGCAAACACTGTGTGCACAGTCTGGGTAACACGCATGGAATGTAACACACGAGAGGAAAACACGAGATAAATTACAGCTGTACCCACACCCAGGGTGAAACACGAGGTAAACAACAGCTGTACCCACACCCAGGGTAAAGCACGAGGTAAATAACAGCTGTACCCACACCCAGGGTGAAACACGTGGTAAATAACAGCTGTACTCATCCTCAGGGTAAAACACGTGGTAAATAACAGATTTACCCAGACTCAAGGGTAAAACACGTGGTAAATAACAGCTGTACCCACACCCAGGGTGAAACATGTGGTAAATAACAGCTGTACTCATCCTCAGGGTAAAACACGTGGTAAATAACAGCTGTACCCATACCTAGGGTAAAACACATGGTAAATAACAGCTGTAGCAATACTCAATGTAAAACAGGTGGTAAGTAACAGCTGTACCCACACCCAGGGTAAAACACGTAGTAAATAACAGCTGTACTCACACCCAGGGTAAAACACGTAGTAAATAACAGCTGTACTCACACCCAGGGTAAAACACGTAGTAAATAACAGCTGTACTCACACCCAGGGTAAAACACGTAGTAAATAACAGCTGTACTCACACCCAGGGTAAAACACGTGGTAAATAACAGCTGTACCCACACCCAGGGTAAAACACGTGGTAAATAACAGCTGTACCCACACCCAGGGTAAAACACGTAGTAAATAACAGCTGTACCCACACCCAGGGTAAAACACGTGGTAAATAACAGCTGTAGCGATGCTCAGGATGAAACACGTGGTAAATAACAGCTGTACCCACACCCAGGGTAAAACACGTAGTAAATAGCAGCTGTATCCACACCCAGGGTAAAACACGTGGTAAATAACAGCTGTATCCACACCCAGGGTAAAACACGTAGTAAATAACAACTGTAGCGATGCTCAGGATGAAACACGTGGTAAATAGCAGCTGTATCCACACCCAGGGTAAAACACGTGGTAAATAACAGCTGTACCCACACTCAGGGTAAAACACATGGTAAGTAACAGCTGTACCCACACTCAGGGTAAAACACACGATCAATAACAGTTACATCCTCATCCAGTGTAAAATGCACGCTTAATAAATGCTCTCAGTGTAAAACACATTATAAATACAATAAAAAAAAAAGTCCTTTAAAATCCGGGAATAAACCCTGGATAAAAAAATTAGAAGAAATCTTTATATTTGAAAGCACAGGAGGCAGTACATAGTTTGATACCTGATCACAAGTTCTGATTTAAAAAAATCAACTCATGAAAAAATGGACGGTGAATCAGAAACATGAAAAAGCAATAACCACTGTATTCTCAATAACATGTCAAGATTTAAACCCGAAAAACCGTCTTGGCTTAAGGCTGTGTCAGGCCAGTTGACATAGGCTAGAACACCAAGGCTACATCAAAATGTTATGTTCTGCATAGTTATGCGGAGATTGTATTCAGTTGTGACAAGCTCCTAGCATAACATTATCAGTCTCCAAAATCCCCCGAAGTCGCAGTGTGGCTGCCCATGTGGCGGGGTAATCAGAAATGGTCACACACGTAATGTTCTCATCCCCAGCTGATGCATTTGTACCATAGTGTTCAAATACTTCGGCTGTTTGGGTGATCCCTGGAGTCTTTTAGCCAGGGTACGACAACAACAACAACAAACCCGAAAAATACTTGACAGCTTTAGAAAAAGGGAAAGTTTTCTTTCTTTCTTTCTTTCTTTTTCACTTCAGAATTTCCGGATGTGGCCCACTGGTTTTCAATGTCAAAGGTGTTCAACAGCCCAGACACACTAGTCAAGGGCTCGGAGGATGGAGAGAAGGGGGAAAGGGAGAGAAGCAGACTTGACATGTAAATATCGCCCCCCCCCCCCCCCAACTACTTCACAGACGAGCGTTGCGTTATTAATTAAGCGCAGAATACACGAAGCAACGGGCAGTGATGAATCCTCGTCGACCTGTTCGGCACACGCAGGCGGTCAAGTTCCGTCAGAATACTGTGGCCTGGTCACCTTCGCCCATGACTCTGCCCTTTTGACATTCTGTATCAGCGTGGTCAGTCTAAACCCTTTACATTAAAGCGTGGTCAGTCTAAGCCCTTTACATTGCAGCGTGGTCAGTCTAAACCCTTTACATTAAAGCGTGGTCAGTCTAAACCCTTTACATTAAAGCGTGGTCAGTCTAAACCCTTTACATTAAAGCGTGGTCAGTCTAAACCCTGTACATTAAAGCGTGGTCAGTCTAAACCCTTTACATTGCAGCGTGGTCAGTCTAAGCTCTTTACATTGCAGCGTGGTCAGTCTAAACCCTTTACATTGCAGCGTGGTCAGTCTAAGCTCTTTACATTGCAGCGTGGTCAGTCTAAGCTCTTTACATTGCAGCGTGGTCAGTCTAAGCTCTTTACATTGCAGCGTGGTCAGTCTAAGCTCTTTACATTGCAGCGTGGTCAGTCTAAGCTCTTTACATTGCAGCGTGGTCAGTCTAAACCCTTTACATTGCAGCGTGGTCAGTCTAAGCTCTTTACATTGCAGCGTGGTCAGTCTAAGCTCTTTACATTACATCACTCTCACCTCCACCCTCCCCCACTGACTTAAAAATCACAGACAATGGTAAAATATCCTGGTTTCATATTGCTATATCACAGATCTTCCCCCCCCCCTCTCACACATACGCGCGCGTGCGTTTACACACACACACACACACACACACACACACACACACACACACGCGCGCGCACGCACACTGACTTGCAGTTACAATATGTGTGTATATATTAGGCACATCCAATCTTATAAGCTATATTCAACCACAAACGTAAAGAATACTGCAATCAGATAATCCTCATTAACAAAAAAACAGAACAACAGCAACATCAACAATGACAACAATCACATCAGCATCATCATTATCGTCATAACCTTCAACAACTTGTTGACAGAAGAAGAAGAAGAAGAAGAAGAAGACGGAGAAGGGGAAGAAGAAGAAGAAGAAGAAGAAGAAGAAATTATACTGTAGGTATTATTTTGCTATGAATCTGTATTTTGATACATAATTCGATTTGACTTCACTGCAGATGCCTACAAATACCAAACATACTTTCATGAAAACATACCACGTACGAGCCAAAGAAAGAAAATCCTGTCAAACATAACACAAACAGGGATGGTAAACCCGAGTCACTCTATAGAGATGTAAAAAAAAAAATGAACTACATATAACGCCTTCACCACTTCTGACAGGGCAACACATCTCCCAAATCGCACAGCAGTGCCATTAAACTGTCCACAAAATTACAAAATCATCATTTATCGATGACAGGACATACACATCCCACCTAAAAAAACAAAAACAGACAAACAAACAAAAAAAAAACTACAACAATATTTCAATGTAAATACAAAAACAAAACAAAACATAAGAGAAAAAGACCCCCCAAAACAAACAAACAAACAAAAACCAAATCCCCCCCCCCCCCCCCCCCAGAAAACAAAAACAAAAAACCCTAAAAACAACAAACCAATCACATTTACCATGGCATCAAAATACACGCAATCCATGCCAATCTAAAAACAATGATTGCTTCCCCATGATTGGAGATCATCACACCTCCACACAATGCCTGTTCGATGAGGAAGATACACCAAACTCTGCAATCTATAAATTAGGACAATGAAAAGTCTGAATTCATACAGTTTTTTTTTCCTCTCTTGAAAACCGTGCAGAGATGAACAGGGTCTGGTCCTGGTTCTGACTTGTCCCTTTGTGGTGGTCCAAGCTGACTCAGAGTTCAGTGATCAACGACAGTTTTTCAGTGAACAACGACAGTTTTCAATGATCAACGACAATTTTCAATGATCAACGACAGTTTTCAATGGTCAACGACAGTTTTCAATGATCAACGACAGTTTTCAATGATCAACGACAGTTTTTCAGTGATCAACGACATTTTTTCAGTGATCAGCGACAGCTTTTCAGTGATCAACGACAGTTTTCGATCAGCCGAAGCTCTGTGACTATTTTTGCATTGTAGAGCCTCATGCAGAGAGGCAATCGTGATTTCCAAATGACTGGGGAAAGCATTTCACCACGCAAGACAATGCAAAACTATGTATCTCTGTAGAATATCATTTCTTCCGTGACTTACTAGCAGCAGCGTATGTACAACAACAACAACAACACACACACACACACACACACACAAACACAAAACGCGCGCGCGCATGCACACACAAAGCAAAACGAAACGAAGTAAAAAAAAAACAAACAAAAAAAACCCCCAAGAAGTTGAGAAATAACAAGCAAAACAAAATAAAGTCAGTTAGAAAAAAAAAGTAATTTTATGACAACAAAGAAACATTCTGGGCAAAACAAAATCTCAATGCAAAAGAGTGCACTCCAACCGAGGTAAGAGATTGTCAATCCCATGACTCACTACACAAATGACGTCAGAGGTTATCACTCCCCTGACTCATCACATAAATGACGTCAGAGACCGTCACCCCCATGACTCACTACGCAAATGACGTCAAAGATGGTCAATCCCATGACTCACTACACAAATGACGTCAGAGATTGTCACTCCAATGACTCACTACACAAATGACGTCAGAGGTGGTCCATCCCATGACTCACTACACAAATGACGTCAGAGATGGTCAATCCCATGACTCACTAAACAAATGACGTCAGAGATTGTCAATCCCGTGAATCACTATACAAATGACGTCAGAGACGGTTAGTCCCATGACTCACTACACAAATGACGTCAGAGATGGTCAATCTCATGACTTACTACACAAATGACGTCAGCAGCCAAGTGACGTGGTGGTTTCAGCTTACATCGTACATTCCACTTTTGAAGAAAACAATGTTTCCTCGCAACACGTGTTGAGAGCCATGGGCGGGCGTCTGTCAACCTCTAAGAACACACACACACACACACACACACACACACACACACACACACACACACACACATGCCCGCAAAAGAAAAAAAAAGAAAAAAAGAACCCACGAAAACAAAATACCTCAACCAAGAAAAAACAACAGAAACACAAACAACAACAAGAACGAAAAAAAAAAAAAAAACAGACAAAAAAGAACTGAAGCCATGAAACATGAACAAAGTTATGTTCGAAACCACAACAAACGGTTCCTTGTCCTCCACACCCTTTCCCTTACAAACTAATCCCAACCAGCGCACTGACAGTCGACGTCACAATCGACGTCATAGCACGCGGAGTGACGTCAGAAGCGGTCCACGTCAGACAGATGATGACCCCTCGGAGCCGCTGTCGAGAATTTCTCCCACTGCATGAGCGAAATGATCGTCTGTCGCCCCGTGCAGAACTCTCCTGTGACAACAGTGAAGGGGGAATCACAACAACAACAACAACAACAACAACAACGACAACGACAAGAACAAAAAGAATAACTACAACAATAACAACAACAACGACAAAAGCAACAACGACAACAACAACGATATGATAACAACAATAACAACGACAACAACAACGACGATAACAACAACAATAACCACAACAGCAGCAACAACAATAAGAATGACCATAACAACACTGATATAATAACAACAACGACAGCAACGATAACAATCACAACAACGATAACAACAACAACAGCAGCAACAGCAATAGCAATATCAACGACAACAACAACGATTTGATAATAACAGTATCAACAACAATGGCAGCAGCAACAACAACAGCCATAACAATAACAACAACAAAACAACAACGCCAACAATAACAACAATAATAACTACAACAACAACAAGGACAAAAATAACAACAATGACAACAATAACAACTGCAACAATAACGACAACAATAACAACACTAACAACAACAATATTAACAACACTAACAACAACACTTACAACAACGACAACAACAATAACAACTTTAAAAGCAACGACGACAACATCAACAACAACGACAACAACAGGAGCAACAGAATCTAACAGCAGCAACAACAACAACAACAATAATAACGACAACAACAGCAATAATACAAATGCTACTACAACCACCACCACCACCACCACAACAACAACAGCAACAGCAACAACAACAACAACTACTACTACTACTACTACTACTACTACTACTACTACTACTATTAAACAAAACTCGATGACCGTACGATCAGGATCAATGAGAACGACAGAGGTGATCAAAAATAATGATAATTGATGGTGCAACACCGAGCGCTAATTGTAAATACTAATTACTGGTGATGGCTTGGTGATGGCTTGATTATAGGGTTAATCATAACTATAACAATCATAACTATAACAATCATAACTATAACAATCATAACTGGTGGCAAGGTAATAGGAGTTAACGATAATGATAATAATAATCATGGTAATAATAATAATAATAATATTAGTAATAACAACCATTATAAAATCATCATAGTAACATATCAACAAGAACAAGAACAACAACAACAATAGTAATAATGATGATAACGATGATATCAAGAATAATTATTATCAATATTATAACAAGAACGACAAAACAAATGATAATAGACGATGGTACGGGGAGGGTTAATAACCTCGATGATAATGATAATAATAATAATAACAACAATAATGATGATGATAATAATAATAATAATAATAATGATAATTGATGATGGCCCGAGGTAATTATTAATCATGATAATAATAATAATAATGATAATTGTAACACACTGGCACACA
>CM065719.1:63377459-63397459 GCA_033310375.1 Conus canariensis | reverse complement strand
ATTATTTTTCACGGCAAAGCTGCGAAGACTCTAATCTTCACTGAATCTTTCCATCATATTGAAATCTCCATTCTCCAAAGACAGAGGGGACGCAGTGCTGACAGACAAGCGAAACACAGTGTTCATCACGGCATTCCTGTGACAGATGAATTCACAATGGTCTTCTTCTTCTTCTTTCTTAGCTGTCCACCTTCATCCAGTTGAAGATTCTGACAGTAGAAAAGGGTTTCGGGTAATCACAGAATAAATATGAAGACGCTGCCTGGATCATCAGCTAGAAGTGGGTGGGGAAGGGTAGACAGGCTTGGGACCACCCACCAATATGTTCAGGCCTCTAGGAGGAGCCAAGGTAGACCCTACTCCTTAGTGGATGGGAAGGACAACAGGTGCGGGTGAGGGGTGAGGGGATACAGGAGAGGGGGTGGGGGTGGGGGTTGGGGAAGTCTGGGGAAGGGGGAGGGGGATGGGGGGGGGGTACATCCAGGATTTGAAGCCCTCCAGCGAGGCTGATGTTACTGCCTCAACTTGAAGGTCGTTCCATTCCCTCCCAGTGCGCGGGTAGAAGCCATTCTTCCTGTGGTTCCTGTAGCAGGTTTCAGTGGCGTACTGCAGCACGTGGGAGTTCAGAGTGTCATAGTGATGGGTGTGGCAAGGAGAAACATGTATGGTGACGTTGTCTCCGAATGTTCACCATGCCCTTTGAGAGACAGATAGAAGTGATCTACAGCGTTGTGAGTGTTCCTCGTGTAAATACAGTCAGGATCTCCGAATCTTTTTCTTTTATTGACATTTTACAGTCCTTCGAACTGCAATCAGTTTACATTCTACCGTGCTTTTGTCTCTATTTAGTTTACATTGTACAGTGCTTTTGTCTCCAGTTAGTTTACATTGTACAGTGCTTTGGTCTCCAGTTAGTTTACATTATACAGTGCTTTGGTCTCCGGTTAGTTTACATTGTACAGTGTTTTGATCTCCAGTTAGTTTACATTGTACAGTGCTTTGACCTCCGGTTAGTTTACATTGTACAGTGCTTTGACCTCCGGTTAGTTTACATTGTACAGTGCTTTGATCTCCAGTTATTTTACATTGTACAATGTTTTGATTACCAGTTAGTTTACATTATACAGTCCTTCGATCTCCAATTAGTTTACATTGTACAGTGCTTTGATCTCTGGTTATTTTACATTGTACAGTGCTTTCATCTCCAGTTAGATGACTTTGTATAGATCTTTGATTTCCAGTTAGTTTACATTGTACGGTGCTATGATCTATGGTTGGTTTAAATTGTACGGTGCTTTCATTTACAGTTAGTTTACATTGTACAGTGCTTTGATCTCCGGTCGGTTTACATTGTACATGCTTTGATCTCAGGTTAGTTTACATTGTACAGTGTTTTGATTACCAGTTAGTTTACATTATACTGTCCTTTGATCTCCAGTCGTACAGTGCTTTGATCTCCGGTTTGTTTACGTTGTACAGTGCACATGTATCTCCCCATGACTCCCTGTCCAAGACCATTCTACAGGGTACAGTGGAGGGTGGACACGTATCTCCCCATGACTCCCTGTCCAAGACCATTCTACAGGGTACAGTGGAGGGTGGACATGTATCTCCCCATGACTCCCTGTCCAAGACCATCCTACAGGGTACAGTGGAGGGTGGACATGTATCTCCCCGTGACTGCCTGTCCAAGACCATCCTACAGGGTACACTGGAGGGTGGACATGTATCTCCCCGTGACTGCCTGTCCAAGACCATCCTACACGGTACAGTGGAGGGTGGACACGTATCTCCCCATGACTCCCTGCCCAAGACAGGGTACAGTGGAGGGTGGATATCCCAGAAGAGTTCAGAGCGGCCAGCACGAAGGCCCGGACCATGCCGAAACATCCACTCTGTAGCCTAGGACTGGGGTCACTGCCGTGGTGATGACTGCACAAGCATCCGCCACGATTCCCCGAAGACTCACCGTCAGGAACAGCCAAACAGCACCCCTACCAGTCAACACCACAGACAGGTTTAGGCCTACACCAGGCGGGTTCAAACCAAAGCCTAGGTGTAAGATCTCCAAGCAGCCAAGCGGCTTCACCAGCAATGAAGACTCGCAGACGTAGAGCTCGGGTCAAGAGGTAGGACGTCAAAGTGGCGTCCGTGACGTTGACAGCTCACGGGGCGGGTCTGCACACTAGGAGGCAGCACCAGGGAGCAGAGGTGTGAGGCCTGCAGGGCGTGGCAGCATGCCTTACCTTCAGTGAAGGGGGACAGCGCGGCGAACTGGATGAGGCGTTCTTCCTCCAGCTGCTGCTGGGTGCGGGGCCAGGGCAGCTTCAGCATCAGCTTGCCCACGTGGTTGGTGGACCGGCGCCTGGCCTGCTCCAGAAGGACGTCCCCGCCTTTGCTGTGGAGGACACAGCAAGCGCACAGGTTAACGCACAGGTCAACACACAGGGTCAGCACACAGGGTCAACACATAGGTCAACACACAGGGTCAACACACAGGGTCAACACACAGGGTCAACACACAGGTCAACACATAGGGTCAACACACAGTGTCAACACACATGTCAACACACAGGGTCAACACACAGGTCAACACATGTCAACACACAGGGTCAACACACAGGTCAACACACAGGGTCGACACACAGGGTCAACACACAGGTCAACACACAGTGTCAACACACAGGTCAACATACAGTGTCAACACACAGGTCAACACACAGGGTCAACACACAGATCAACACACAGGTCAACACACAGGGTCAACACACAGGTCAACACACAGGTCAACACACAGATCAACACACAGGGTCAATACACAGGTCATCACACAGGGTCAACAGCAGCAGGTGCCCGTGAAGCCCATTCTGCAGGTCGTGCTGGCTGCGCCCCCTAACTCCCCCCCCCCCCCTCCTTCTCCCCCTTTCTGACCTTCCTCATCAGTCGCCTGATTCCCTGACCACTAATTCCGCCCATCCGAGATTCTCACACTGAGAGTGGTTGTCTCGTAGCCTCACACCGGCAGTACAGAGAGAGAGAGAGAGAGAGAGAGAGAGAGAGAGAGAGAGAGAGAGAGAGAGAGAGAGGAGAGAGAGACAGAGAGAGAGACAGAGAGAGACAGAGAGAGAGAGAGAGGAGAGAGAGAGAGACAGAGAGACAGACAGAGAGAGAGACAGAGAGAGAGAGGAGAGAGAGAGAGAGAGAGAGAGAGAGAGAGAGAGAGAGAGAAATCATGAACATCAGCAGAGAAGACACTGCACTGCCGCCGAGACACGTTGGACTCCCCATGACTCTCTGTCCAAGACCATTCTACAGGGTACAGTGGAGGGTGGACATGTATCTCCCGATGACTCCGTGTCCAAGACCATTCTACAGGGTACAGTGGAGGGTGGACACGTATCTCCCCATGACTCCCTGTCCAAGACCATTCTACAGGGTACAGTGGAGGGTGGACATGTATCTCCCCCCATGGCTCCGTGTCCAAGACCATTCTACAGGGTACAGAGGAGGGTGGACATGTATCTCCCCATGACTGCCT
Organism: Conus canariensis; assembly: GCA_033310375.1. Taxonomy (NCBI): domain Eukaryota; kingdom Metazoa; phylum Mollusca; class Gastropoda; order Neogastropoda; family Conidae; genus Conus; species Conus canariensis. The sequence continues at coordinate 63,393,921 of CM065719.1, read as the reverse complement.
GTCCAAGACCATTCTACAGGGTACAGTGGAAGGTGGACATGTATCTCCCCATGACTCCCTGTCCAAGACCATCCTACAGGGTACAGTGGAGGGTGGACATGTATCTCCCCATGACTCCCTGTCCACTGAACTGGGAATTTGTTTTCACTTACTTCTGTAACACATCATTCTTGACGATGAGGACGAGACAGGCGATGAGCTATGGGGACCCATTCTGAAGGCCGACGGCCTGGGCTCAACTCTACGCTCCCTTTCAGATCTGTCTAAAGAACACACTTCCAAACTCTCGTGTGTCTTCCCCCAGTTCCTGACATTCCGTGAAATGCCAGGTTTCCAGACGCTGTATAGAGGAAATGCTGCAGGTGTGAGCCCGGAAACATCCTCCATCTGTCCTGCCCACTTTCCCTCCCCTCTCCCCCTCTCTCTCCCACACACACGTGCCTACGCCTGCTCCTAAGAATATGGGTCCTTTCAAAAAGCTGAAAATGTTACAAGGATTTATCAACACATCAACAAACATAATATATTTTTTAAGTCACCAGTGCGAATGCCTGACTTAAAAAAAAAATATATATATCCCCGCAATTATTATTTTTAGACGTGTCCAACATTATTTCTCTGTCCTGCGATTATGTTTAAAAAAAATCGAAGACGAGTTGTTACGTTGCTCACCACACACACACACACACACACACACACACACACACACACACACACACTCACACACACACACTCACACACACACACACACACACACACACACACACACACACACACACACACACTCACCCATCCTACACACACACACACACACACACACACACACACACACACACATTCTACACACAGACACACACACACACACACACACACACACACACACACACACACACATTCTACACACACACACACACACACACACACACACACACACACACACTCCCTACACATGCACACACACACACACGCGCACACACACAGACACACACAGACACACACAGACACACACACACACTCACCCATCCTACACACACACACACACACACACACACACACACACACACACCCTACAGACACACACACTTCCTCCCCCCAGCACACACCCTACACACACACACACATACACCCCCCCCCCAACACACACACACACACACCCACACTCCTCCCCGCCCCACACACTCCCCCCCCACCCCCCACACACACACCTACCTGGCGGCGGTGACGGCGGACACAGTGGTCAGGTGGGAGGGCGGCCTCTGTTGTTCGGCCAGAGGGGAGCTAAACACGTCCACCCAGCTGGAAGTACTGTCCGGCAGGTGGCGCTGGGCCACCGAGAAGCACATGCTGTTGTCACGCCGGGGGTGGAAGAGCAGGGTGGACAGATGGAGGTCCGCATCCTGGCAGCAGCCGCCCACCTGTCGTCCAGCATCCGCATGGTCATCAACGTCATCGTCATCGTCATCAACATCATCGTCATCAGCATCATCGTCATCGTCATCAACATCATCGTCATCGTCATCAACATCATCGTCATCAACATCATCTTGATCAACATCATCATCATCGTCATCAACATCAGCGTCATCGTCATCAACATCGTCATTGTCATCAACATCATCGTCATCGTCATCAACATCATCGTCATCAACATCGTCGTCATCGTCATCAACATCATCATCAGCATCATCGTCATCAATATGACCGTCATCAACATCATCGTCATTGTCATCAACATCATCGTCATCACTGTCCACGTCACTGTGAGCATCTGCCTTGTCGTCATCCTCGTCGTCGTCGTCACACTCACTATCATTATCGTCGTCGTCATCGTCGTCGTCGTCACACTCACTATCATGATCGTCGTTGTCATCGTCGTCGTCGTCACACTCACTATCATGATCGTCGTCGTCATCGTCGTCGTCGTCACACTCACTGTCATGATCGTCGTCGTCATCGTCGTCGTCGTCACACTCACTATCATGATCGTTGTTGTCATCGTCGTCGTCGTCGTCCGACATCATTTTCATCATTATCCACATCTCCATTGTTATCACTGCCGTCGCAACCATGACCATGAAGATGATCATCTCCATCATCATCGTCACTTTCTCATTATACTCGCCAAAAACGTTTTGATAATTATCAATCGCGTCTGTTTGTTGGTTGGTAAGGTTGCACAAAACCTAGAGGACGGATTTCCACCAAACCTGCTCATGCTGGCATACGAACTGTAAAATGCTATAGTTCAAAACAAGAAAATTAGTGTACAATGCTAAAGTACACAACAAACAAAATGTGCAATGTCATAGTACAAAACGAAACGTCGAATGCTGTTATGCACACACACACACACAAATGAATAGGTAGAACGCGACAAAACAAAATGAAATTTGGTATGCAACAATACAGAACGGAATTTAGGATGCGACAATACAAAACGAGGTTTAGATACAAAACAAAATTTAGAATGCGGCAATGGACAATAAAATTCAGAAATTGACAATACAAAACAAAACCTAGAATGCGACAATACAAAAAAGAAACCTAGATCACGACAATACAAAACGGAGTTTAGACTATAACAACACATAAAGAAATTTAGAAAGCAACAGTACAAACCAAAATTTAGAACGCAATATTTGACAGACGAAAATCAGAACTCAGCAATACAAAACGAAATTTAGAATGCGAAAAGACAAAAGGAAGTCTGCAATGCGACAAAGCAAAACAAAATTTAGAACACGACAATACAAAACGATATTTAGAATGCGCCAATACAAAACAAAATTTGGAATACAACATTACGAAACAAAATTTAGAAAGCAGTAATTCAAAACGAAATTTAGAATGCAACAATATATAACAACTGGTATGCGAAAGTGCACAAAGAAATTTCGAATGCAACAACACAAACAGAATTTTAGAATAAGACAATGTGAAACGGAAATTTGGAATGCTACAATAAAAAAGTCCAAAGTTTGGAATGAAATAATGTAAAATGAATTTGGAATGACAAAACAAAACGAAATACAGAATACAACAATACAAAATGAAATCCAGAATGCCAAATTACAACATTTTGGATGCAGTAAAATACAAAACAAAATCTGGAATTCGACAATACAAAATGAAATTTAGAATGCGACAATACAAAACGAAATTCACAATCCAGCAATACAGAACAAAATTCAGAATGCGGCAAAACGAAACAAAATTCAGAATGACGCAATGCAAAACAAAATTTTGAATGCGGCAACAGAAAAGAAAATTTAGAATGCAGCAATACAAAACAAAATTTAGAATGCGGCAATACAAAACAAAATTCAAAATGCGGCAATACGAAACAAAATTCAGAATGCGGCAATACAAAACAAAATTCAAAATGCGGCAATACGAAACAAAATTCAGAATGCGGGAATAGAAAAGAGAATTGAGAATGCGGCAATACAAAACAAAATTCAGAATACAGCAATACAAAACAAAATTCAAAATGCGGCAATACAAAACAAAATTCAAAATGCGGCAATACGAAACAAAATTCACAATGCGGCAATAGAAAAGAGAATTGAGGATGCGGCAATACAAAACAAAATTCAGAATGCGGCAATACAAAACAAAATTCAGAATACAGCAACACAAAACAAAATTCAAAATGCGGCAATAGAAAACAAAATTCAAAATGCGGCAATAGAAAAGAGAATTGAGAATGCGGCAATACAAAACAAAATTCAGAATGGAGCAACACAAAATAAAATTTAGAACGGAGCAGTACAATACGAAATGACTGCTAGTGTCCACTCTGGAAAGTGTATAGTCTCTCTACCTCCTCGACAATTATAAGAAAGAAAATGCTGACATGATATAAATAGTAACAGGTGAAAAGGCCCAGAGAACTACTAGAACTACAAGCAATAAACAACAAAAACTAAAACAACGACGACGACAACAACAACAACAACAACAACAGGAAGCAGACGACTGTAAAGAAAGATAACCATGATGGTATTGTCAAAGAAAATGACAGAAGAAAAGAAATGTTAGCAGAGATGACAACAACAACAACAACAACAACAACAACAAGCAGACGACTGTAAAGGACAATAACCAAGATGGTATTGTCAAAGAAAATGACAGAAGAAAAGAAATGTTGGCAGAGACAACAACAAAGAAAATGGCAGAAAAAAATGTTGGCAGAGATAACAACAACAACAACATCAACAAGAAGCAGACAACTGTAAAGGAAGATAACCAAGATGGTATTGTCAAAGAAAATGACAGAAGAAAAGAAATGTTAGCAGAGATAACAACAACAACAACAACAACAACAACAACAACAACAAGCGGACGACTACAAAGGAAGATAACCAAGATGGTATTGTCAAAGAAAACGACAGAAGAAAAGAAATATTCGCAAAGATTTTCAGAGGGCAGAGGTACAATTTGTTGTGAAAGAGCTCCCGGTTCCTTCTCGAGGATACTGACAGATCTGCTAGCGAGCGAAGACCACAAATCTCAGAGAGCAAGTCCACACATCAATATTCTAGGTCTTCTCCCAGTGGCGAACGTCTTCAGGCTGGACTGCTATGGGGAACAGGGGAGGAGGAACATCTCGGAGAGGCAGGCCGAAGGAACGCTGGATGGACAATGCGAAGGACTGGACTGGTGACAGCTCCTGTATACTGTCGCCCATGGCTGAGATAGGACGGCCGTGGACGATCCCCGTCCGCCACGTCATCAAGACTCTCGACGGACAGTCACCACGATAATATGATGAGCACGATTGCAACAACGACGATGACGATGATTGTACTGACCATGGTGAGCACAAGGACGATGACACAGATTACTTTGAATACGACGACGAAACAAAGACGACTGTAATGATGACAACGACGACAATGACTCAATCATGAGCATGACACAGATTACTTTGAAGACAACGACGAAACAAAGACGACTGTAATGACGACAACGACGACAATGACTCAATCATGAGCATGACGAAGACGACGACGACGACGGCGACGACAATGATGATGATGAACGTACGGAAAACAACGACAATAACAATGATCACAACGATGGCTCGATCATGATGATCACAACTCCGATAATAGAACGAAGACCACAATGCCCAGCACTGGCCAACGTAGAAACGGGGATATTGCCAACAACGACGGTGAGTCCAATCAGACTAGAACCCTATGCAATCCCCTCTCCCTCCACACCCCCCCCCTCCCATTCTGTCTCCTCCCCTATCCGCCCTTTCCCCTCCCTCCTGCTCCACCCCCTTCCATCTCCACACATGCCTACCCACAAATCTCTATGATGTACTTTCTCGCAAAAGGCGTATTTTTGGGGGGCAAAAGTTCAGGGGTATTTCATGTTGGTTCTGAAGCAGTTTCACTAAATACCAAAATCTAACATGTTATCAGTTTTAGTTACATTTTGCGTTTTCGCAAACTAACACGGCTGAGCCGTGCTGACCCAAAATGGCGCCGAGCACAAACGGAAGAACAGATGTGCATGCGCAGTCCCTGTAAACAATATCCTGTGGTAAGAGTCCATAGATTCAGAACTCAAGCCGTATCCGATGTCGTGTACAAAAACGAAACTTGGCTAGAATTTCTACTTGGAGCGTTGGTGGGTTTTTTTGTTTGTTTTTGTTTTTGTTTTTCATTTGAGAGATGTCTTGTCATGTTCTGTGTGAAATGGCGTACAACATCCGCAAAAAAAAAAAAAAAAAAAAAAAAAAAAAGCGTGCGGATGGACAGACAGGTGTGCCTTTCTGACCTGGACCAGATGGACAGACAGGTGTGCCTCTCTCACCTGGACCAGATGGACAGACAGGTGTGCCTCTCTCACCTGGACCAGATGGACAGACAGGCGTGCATTTCTCACCTGGACCAGATGGACAGACAGGTGTGCATTTCTCACCTGGACCAGATGGACAGACAGGTGTGCATGTCTCACCTGGACCAGGAACTCCTGCAGAGGCTGTGCCATGCTGACGCTGGAGAAGCAGGGCTTGTGGTCCACGAAGCCCCGGGCCTTCCAGAACTCCAGGCGGCTGTGCAGGCGATAGCTCAGCACCACCTCCACCACCACATCCGCCTCCAGCCTTCCCGTCGGCCCCCCCACCTTTCCGTTTCCTCTCACGCCCACCACGCCGCCGCTGGAACGCGCCAACGCGAAGACGATGACGGCGTGCTCGCCGCGCTCCGCCTTCCGGTGAAGACGGGTGACGTAACGCGCGGCGGAAACGTCGGCGGAGGGACGGCTGGGGGTGGTGGAAGGTGGGTGGGCCTTCTCCAGAAGGCAGAAGCTGACAAAAAAAAAAAAAAAAAGAAAAAAAAAAAGAGAAGAGAAGGTAGGATGGGAGGTGGGTGGGGGTGCGAGTGGAAGGGGGTGGGGGCGGGGTGGGGTTGGGGGTGGGGGTGGGGGTGGGGGTTAGATGTGAAATGGCCAAACAACAACCACGGAAAGAGACAGAGAGAGAGAAAAGAAAACCAAAATCGGGGAGTAAGAAGGTGCTCCAGGGAGGAAATACAAAGAAACAAACAAATAAATACAACTAACAGCATAAAGAAACCAAAACAGCACCAACTGAGAGAGAGAGAGAGAGAGAGAGAGAGAGAGAGAGAGAGAGAGAGAGAGAGAGAGAGAGAAGAGAAGAAGACAGAGACAGACAGACAGACAAGACAGACGAGACAGAAAGACAGAAGGAGAAAGACTAGAAAAGAAAAAAAAAAAGAGGTAAAAGTACTTTAACTGGCAATTCTATACAACGAAACCCTCTTCAAAAACTTCTGTTGGGAGGCTTTTTCCAGCAGTAAGCGCCGTTGTCTATTATAACTCCTTCCTGCAGCCGCTCTTCTTGTCAGCAGCACTCGGCACAATACAGCCAGATAAAAGAAGACCTCATGCATCCTAAGCTTAAACTTGCAGCGAAAGGCTGTTCCACGCTGTGTTGATGCCCTTGGTTGTCTCGATCGCCATTGCCGTTGGTGATGTAGGCCTACACGCAGGAACACAGCAAAACTACCTCTATACTGTGCCTGGCCTTCGTGTTTCGCTTCGTTTCTGATGTCGATCCAATTGCGTCATATCGAGGGTTGACTGCCAGAATCCAGTATCTCTCTTATATATATATATATATATATATATATATATATATATATATATATATCTATATATCTATATGAGATACTGGGTTCTGGCAGTCAACTCTCGATATACAAGTTTCACAACATTAGTCAAAACCGTCGGTATTGGCAGTTTTTGTTTTGTTTGTTTGGTTTTTTCATCTCGAGATAATTCACAAATCCCCGAACGACAATTGTCAGGAAGGGCCATGGTTCTACTGCCATAGCAGACGGCCGGAAATAAAGCTAAAATGAGACATCCAATCGCGATCCTAGATCTGTGTGGTATTTCCTTTTCCGTGCACCATATCGGTCACGTGGCGAAATCACGCAATTATCCGAGATCTCAACACAGCAGAACACGTCTGAACTTTCCTTTTTTTCCCTTTTTAACCTCAACAATAAGTATACGACATGATTTCATCATGCAGGCAACCAACTGTGAATTGAACGGAAAAAAAAACCCCCAATTCTGAACAGTTTAAACTCAATCGTAATACTTCTGTAACATTTGCCTATTGGGCATGTATAAAATGTGGACTAGAAGAAAAAACAAACAAACAAAAACCCCGAAAAAGACGGAAATGAAACATCAGACTTTGTCACGAACTTAACCGAACTAGCAAACGGCTAAACACACAAAAGGAACAGTACTCACAGGCCTAAGTCAGGGGCGCGAAACTTCACCATCCCGTCTTTGACATCCGGGTTCTTGCTGATTACCTCCCATTGGTCCCGTGCCCCCTTGCCCCCCTTCTCTGGCTCCTTGGAGCGGCGTAAGAGCACAAAGAGCTCCCCCTCGTTGAAGAAATTATCCGGGAGGGGGAGGGAGAGGGTGAGCTCGTTGGACGGCTTCTGGGGTTTCTTGCTGACGGAGGTGAGCGAATAGAAGTGCGAGAGGGACATGACGTTGTCGAACTCTTCTTCTTCGAAGGTAGGAGAGGTCATCACCTGGTTTGGAAAGGAAAGCAAAGAACAGAGGAGAGAGAGAGAGAGAGAGAGAGAAAGAGAGAGAGAGAGAGAGAGAGAGAGAGAGAGAGAGAGAGAGAGAGAGAGATTTCACAACGATAAAAGTCTGCTGAAAAACGAGTGTCTTAATTTGGCCATTTTTCGTCCTTGCAGTTACTAATGTACTTAGCTAGTAGTAGATGCAACTAAACAAGCATTAAAAACAAGGATGCATGGTCGTATGGTAAGACACAAATTAAAGGACAGGAATCAAGAGATACATACTTGCAATGCTATCTTCAATGAAAAGTGACAGAGAGAGAGAGAGAGAGAGAGAGAGAGAGAGAGAGAGAGAGAGAGAGAGAGAGAGAGAGAGAGAGACAGAGACAGAGAGAGAGGAGAGAGAGACAGACAGACAGACATGACAGACAAGACAGACAAGACAGACAGACAGTCGGACAGACGGACAGACGGACAGTCGCAGACAGATAGACAGCCAAACACCTACCCACCCACACAAAAATCCACAATCACGCACGCACGCACGCGCCCTTAGAGAGAGAGAGAGAGAGAGAGAGAGAGAGAGAGAGAGAGAGAGAGAGAGAGAGAGAGAGACAGACAGACAGACAGACATGACAGACAGACAGACGGGTATAAAAGACAGACAGACTGATATCAAACACCCCTCCTCTCCTACCCCTTCTCCCAACCCCACCCCACTCCCTCCCCTCCCACCCACCTCCAGCGCCAGTTCCTCATTGGTTTTGAAGGTGTCCTGAAGCACGTGGATACGTAGAAGGCTGTTCAGTGATGACGTGAAGTCACCGCCCGATGACGTCACACTGAAGCGCTCGACGCGTGGCCGCGACACCAACATGAAGGCTTTGATGTCATTGATGTACATTCTGACGTGGCAGACCCATCGCTGTGAAAAAGAAAAAAAAAATGTCATTCGTTTTTCGATTAGAATGATGAGAGAGAGAGAGAGAGAGAGAGAGAGAGAGAGAGAGAACACACTGAACATGTTTAATGTCATTAGCTATACAGCCTTAGTGACATGGGGGGTACAGCACAAAATAATCATATCGAAAACGAAAGTAACAAACATAAAATAAACATCTATCAATTGAAAGCTTGAAATACAAGCAAAATAGGCCAGTATCTCGACCATCCAGTTTAACATCATTCACAGAAGTAGATATGTACATATGATAACCAAAATATTTTACTACTTCCTGTAGCATTCATTTTTCATTTGAACGTCGTAAGTTCTAGTTGATGACAACCTCTGCTCGTATTTTCAATGCCTCTAGCAATATATCTGGCAAGTGATTTCACTGAATTATCGTCATAATTCAGTTTTAAAACTCCGAATGTGTCCTGATCTATGGCAACATTCTTTTGGAAAACTACACACTTATCACGTAGAGCACTGTAATTTTTACAATGAAACACAAAATGCGACTCATCCTCCCTAAGGAAGCAGAGAGAGAGAGAGAGAGAGAGAGAGAGAGAGAGAGAGAGGAGAGAGAGAGAGAGAGGGAGATTCGGATGAATTTATTCGCAATAGGCCATGGCCACTTCTGAAGGAGTTTGTGAACATCACATAAGAAATCTATCAAAAACATAAGTGAGCACAAATTCACACAGAAAAAAAAATCATACCAAGTACCAATAACAATTCATAGAAACAGAACAGGGAAAAAAAAGAAAAAAAATGTATTCCCAAAGCCTTACTAATTCTCTAAACTTAAATGCCTCAGACAAGATTTGTGAACAATTTCACACCTCGTAAGACTTTTGTGAGGACATTAGTAAACTGAGTTTGAACAGAGAGGATTGTCGATAAAACTTCGGTCTTGTATAGCTTTCGCAAATATGTCTACGTGCTGGACAGCAAACAGCAAAATGTACCTGTAATTCTGTTTGTTTGTTTTTCCTGAAATATTTCAACAAATTGTTCGATAGTGGCACATTCCCTCCACGTCGGACCGAGTCTGTCACTCTGCCTATCTTTGAAAAAAAAAAAAAGGCGACTTAACCAACCCTAAGAGAAACGCGGGCAGAACTTGTAAGGATTTTCCATGTGTGGCCTGCCGTTTGCCTTCAGGATATATCTATTCATACGACAAAGACAAAGCAAAACAAATCTTACAATAAATAGATGACTAAATAAATAAATAAATAAATAAATGAATAATCTTTCCCTTTCCTAATCGGAGCTGGAAGCCACATTCCAGCATTTCCTCGCAGCCTCGTCACTTAATCAACTCCGCTTTGAAATCTTGGTCCCGCCAATGACTAGGCACTGTCTGTTCACTTATAAAAGCCCCCTGAGACTATCCTGCGCACTGCACTCTGTGGCCTATGCACTGTCTGTTCACTTATAAAGCCCCCTGAGACTATCCTGCGCACTGCACTCTGTGGCCTATGCACTGTCTGTTCACTTATAAAGCCCCCTGAGACTATCCTGCGCACTGCACTCTGTGGCCTATGCACTGTCTGTTCACTTATAAAGCCCCCTGAGACTATCCTGCGCACTGCACTCTGTGGCCTATGCACTGTCTGTTCACTTATAAAGCCCCTGAGGCTATCCTGCGCACTGCACTCTGTGGCCTATGCACTGTCTGTTCACTTATAAAGCCCCTGAGGCTATCCTGCGCACTGCACTCTGTGGCCTATGCACTGTCTGTTCACTTATAAAGCCCCTGAGGCTATCCTGCGCACTGCACTCTGTGGCCTATGCACTGTCTATTCACTTATCAAGCCCCTGAGACTATCCTGCGCACTGCACTCTGTGGCCTATGCACTGTCTGTTCACTTATTAAACCCCTGAGGCTATCCTGCGCACTGCACTCCGTGGGCTGCTCCTGCCTAACCTCTGCCCCCCAGTTTGTTCACTGCCTCTTCAGTTCTGCCTCTGCGGCTCTTTCCTAGCTGTTTCTGGGTCGAGAAGAAGAAGAAGAAGAAGAAGAGAAGAAGAAGAAGAGAAGAGGAAGCAGAAGAAGAAGAAGAAGAAGAAGAAGAAGAAAGAGGAGGACAAGCAATAGGAGGAGGAGAAAAAGGAGAATAAGGAGAAAGAAGAAGAAGAAAAAAGGAGAAGAAGCACAACACACAACCACAACCAATCAACATCCAGCAGCAGCGGCCCACCTGATCGCTCTCCTGTTTGACAGCTCTGAGTGGAGCGCTGCACGCCCCGGTGTCCGTTCGGACGAAGACGTCATCGTAGTCGCTGGGCCGCCCGTACACCGGAACTCGCAAAATGACGGCTCCCTCCACGCGCGCGCCGGAAATCCGGATCTCGTAGATGTCACTGACTAGCATTTCCTTGCCTGCCCGTCAGAGCAGTGGAGCTAGTTTATTTCTCTGCAGGCTGAACGATGTGTCGATGAATCTCTCTCTCTCTCTCTCTCTCTCTCTCTCTCTCTCTCTCTGTTTCTCTCTCTCTCTCTCTGTTTCTCTCTCTGTGTGTTTTTTTTCTCTCTCTCTCTCTCTCTGTTTCTCTCTCTCTCCCTCTCTCTCTCTGTTTCTCTCTCTCTCTCTGTCTCTCTCTCTCTCTGCCTGCCTGTCTCTCTGTCTGCCTGTCTGTCCGTCTGTCTGTTTGTCTCTCTCCCTCTCCCTCTCTCTCTCTGTCTCTCTCTCTCTCCATCCCCCCCCCACCCCCATTCCCTCCCGCAGCCACTGACCAGAGGGAAACAGGCCGCATGTGCTGTACTCGACGATGACGCGGCGCATCATGAGGCGTGTCTTGATCTGGCCCAGGTTGAGCGGGGTCCGCAAGGAAATGCCCACGCCTTCCAGCGTGTAGGCCGTGTCCGCCTCCAGCACCAAGTGGTCCACGAAGATGTTCCTGCCGAGAGAGAGTTATTGAGGGTGAGGGAGAGACAGGGAGTCATTGAGGGTGAGGGAGAGATAGGGAGTTATTGAGGGTGAGGGATAGGTAGGGAGTTACTGAGGGTGAGGGAGAGGTAGGGAGTTATTGAGGGTGAGGGAGAGGTAGGGAGTTATTGAGGGTGAGGGAGAGGTAGGGAGTTATTGAGGGTGAGGGAGAGGTAGGGAGTTACTGAGGGTGAGGGAGAGGTAGGGAGTTATTGAGGGTGAGGGAGAGGTAGGGAGTTACTGACGGTGAGGGAGAGGTAGGGAGTTACTGACGGTGAGGGAGAGGTAGGGAGTTATTGAGGGTGAGGGAGAGGTAGGGAGTTACTGAGGGTGAGGGAGAGGTTGGGAGTTATTGAGGGTGAGGGAGAGATAGGGAGTTATTGAGGGTGAGGGAGAGATAGAGAGTTATTGAGGGTGAGGGAGAGGTAGGGAGTTATTGAGGGTGAGGGAGAGGTAGGGAGTTATTGAGGGTGAGGGAGAGGTAGGGAGTTACTGAGGGTGAGGGAGAGATAGAGTTATTGAAGGTGAGGGAGAGATAGGGAGTTATTGAGGGTAAGGGAGAGATAGGGAGTTATTGAGGGTGAGGGAGAGATAGGGAGTTACTGAGGGTGAGGGAGAGGTAGGGAGTTATTGAGGGTGAGGGAGAGATAGGGAGTTACTGAGGGTGAGGGAGAGGTAGGGAGTTATTGAGGGTGAGGGAGAGGTAGGGAGTTATGGAGGGTGCAGATGGGGGTGGGGGGTGGGGGTGCGGGAAGGGGAGGGGGAGGGGAGGGGCGTTGAGGCGGGAGGTGGGGGCGTGTGTTTGAGAAGAAGGGGGATAGAGGTGGGGGGAAGGATGGGGGGAACACAGACAAAGGGAGGAGGGACAGAGATGGGGGGAGGGGGGGCAGAGAGACGAGGAAGGGTCGGGGGAAGAGGGGCGGGGGGGGGGGGGGGGGGGGCGGGGGGGGGGGGTGAGATAGGGAAACAGGGTTGGGGCGAAGAGAAAAAGGGTGGGGTGGTGTGGAGGGAGGACGAGGGGAGAGGGAGTGGGAGAGAAGGAGGGGGAAGGTGAGGAGGAGGAGGAGGGTGACAGGGAGAGGGATGTGGGCAGATGGAGTAGGGCGTGGTGGTGGTGATGATGGTGGTGGTGGACGTGGTGATAATGGTGGTGGTTTGTAGTGGTGGTGGTGGTGGACGTGGTGGTGGTGGTGGTGGTAGGGGGAGTGTAGGGAGGGGTGGAAAGAGGGGTGGGCGAAAGAGAGAGTGTTAGGGGGTTGGGGGAGTAGAGGAGGGGGGGGGAGGGGGAGGGAATCATTTCATTAACGCAATGTTCAGAGCACCGGCGCGTTCACTATCGCGGCTGTCCTCCGTCCTCACATCCATAATCAACAGTTGTTCGCGCACACGTGGGAACAAACAAATACACGCGCGCACGTGCACGCGTCCGTCCCCTCTGTCTCCCCTATCGGTGTGACCCAAGAGTGACAAAACACTCTTAAAAAAAAAAAAGGGGTTTCCGTCAGTTAGCCACCTCTTTCCCACCCCACCCCCACCCTCTCTCTTTTTTCTCTCCCCTTTCCTGTCTGTCAGACACACACGCACACAGACACACAGACAGACATACACAGCACGCACGCGCGCGCGCACGTGCGCGCGCACACACACACACCTCTCTCTCTCTCTCTCCCTCCCTCTCCCCGGCAATATTCAAATGTAAGAGATGATAGACCTCTCTCTCTCTCCCCGGAAATATTCAAATGTTTCCCAATGTAAGAGATGATAGATCTCCCTCTCTGTCCCCGCCAATATTCAAATGTTTCCCACCTGTAAGAGATGATAGATCTCCCTCTCTGTCCCTGCCAATATTCAAATGTTTCCCACCTGTAAGAGATGATAGATCTCCCTCTCTCTCCCGGCCAATATTCAAATAGTTCCCACCTGTAAGAGATGATAGATCTCCCTCTCTGTCCCCGCCAATATTCAAATGTTTCCCACCTGTAAGAGATGATAGATCTCCCTCTCTCTCCCGGCCAATATTCAAATGTTTCCCACCTGTAAGAGATGATAGATCTCCCTCTCTGTCCCCGCCAATATTCAAATGTTTCCCAATGCAAGAGATGATAGATCTCCCTCTCTCTCCCCGCCAATATTCAAATGTTTCCCAATACAAGAGATGATAGATCTCCTTCTCTGTCCCCGCCAATATTCAAATGTTTCCCAATGCAAGAGATGATAGATCTCCTTCTCTCTCCCCGGCAATATTCAAATAGTTCCCACCTGTAAGACATGACAGATCTGCCATTACAACCCCTAAGAGATGACAGACAATGTGAACGGACAAAAAGAAGCTCAACGCGTGATTTACGCAAATACTTTCTGTCCATCGGTAGACTGCCTTCACCGATTGAAAAAAAAAAAAAAGGGAAAAAAAAGGGAAAAACAACCCCTGTACCCTCGACCCCGCTGCTTCAGGTCCAAAAAAGCAGGAGCCCCCCCCCCCATACATCCCTTCCCCTCACCCATCCCCCCCCCCCCCCCCCACTGCTAGAAATCAGACTCTTGCAGAGCAGACCTTACCCTGTGGCCAGGCCTCGCACGGTGATCTCAGAACTCCTCATCAACGTCTTCTGCGCTTTGGTCTGGCACAGGGCCCTGGGGGTGCGCCCCTCCTTGTTGCTGAGGGACCCGTCCGCCCCGCAGAACACCAGAGCGTCCGTGGTGTCCGTGTGGGAGTTGTACACCGCGTAGTGGAGCGGGGTGCGTCCCAGCTACCCACCAACACACAGCAATTACCTCCCTTGGCTTCACCGTCGTCGTCGTCGTCGTCGTCGTCCTCGCGTCTGGGCGTCGTTGCTGTGGTTGTTGTTGTTGGCGGTCAGTGTCCTGTAATCGTCGTCATCGTCCACTTTGCTGTCGTTGTTCGGAGTGCACCATCGTCATGTGTAATCGGTTGGGTTTGGGCGGGGGGTGTTAGGAGTGGGGTGGTGGTAGTGGTGGTGGTGGGGGTGGGGGTGGTGGTGGTGGTGATGTGTGTGTGTGTGTGTGTGTGTGTGTGTGTGTGTGTGTGAGTGTGTGTGTGTATGTGAGTGTGTGTGTGTGTGTGTGTGTGTGTGTGTGTGTGTGTGTGTGTGTGTGTGTGTGTGTGTGTGTGTGTATGCGTGCATGCTCGCGCGTGCGCGCGTGAGGTTTTTTTCAAAAAGGGCGTTCGCTTGAGCTCAAAACATTTGCACAGTTCTATGGGAACATGTAAGCTTCAAAGGATCCTAATTTCTGTGTTCACACAGCGTGAAAAGCATGATTCTCATCATGATAACAACGACAGTCACTGCTTTGACTGAAGAAAACGGGTTTGATCACGTGACATATTATCAGACAAAAAAAAAAAAAGAAAAAAAGAAAAGAAAAGTTTTTACGTGAAAACAGCTGATTTAATGTTAGATCACCAATGTTTACGTGACAAATCGTTATTTTCATGCACACATGATTGTTTATACGGGACAAGTATCTGTTTTTCAAACGAAAATAAATGAGATATAAGTCATGTTTGGTATTTTCTTAGTATGAACAACAACAAAAAAAACACCCCAAAAAACCTATCATAACAACTCTTCACTTACACACACACACACACACACACACACACACACACACACACACACATTATGAACTTTCACTGTCGGTATGTTACCATACAACACCTTTCCTTCCTTCGTGACATTCCTGCCGCAGTAGAAACGGGCACCATGCAACGTCAATGCTCCCCTCGCCTCTCACCCACCCGCCCGCCAATTCTCCTCCCCCCCCCCTTCCACCCCCCTCCCCTCCCGGCCCCCTCCCCTTCCTCACCACATCAGCAGCGTTGGGGTCAGCGCCGTAGGACAGCAGAAGTTTGACGGCCTCCGAGTCGCCGTGGCCGGACTCGTAGTGCAAGGCAGTCATCCCTCCTTCGTCCGCCATGTTGACGTTAGCGCCACGTCCCAGGAGCAGTTCCTGGATCACGTAGTTACGTCCCTTGGCCGCCAACAGGAGGGGCGTCTCTCCGTTCTGCCCGCAGAGGAAGGGAGAGAATGCAGACCCTAGCGCGTACCTAACAGAGCCAGTCACTAGTTATGGGGTTATGGGTGGGTAGGAAAAAAGTGGAAGTAGAAAAGTCTCTTAGACTTACAGCTCTTAAACGACATCTTTCTTTTAATCTAATTTAATTCAGTTCAATTCAATTCATTTCAATTCAATTCAGTCCAGTTCAATTCAATCATCTTTATTGATCATTGGAAATTTTTCTTAATGGAAGATTAAGTAAATTTTGAACGAGAAGATGATGGATCTTGAGAAACTGCAACCTTTGCGGCACTTCTTTGCGTTTGCGGCACTTGTTACGCTTGCGGCATATTTCCTCGTTGTCGGTGAACGACTGAGAACTAGCTGATTTGGGACAACCGTGTACCGGCTTGGTCTCAGCTTGGGGCAAGTGTACCGACTTGTTCTCAGCGATTTTGTTGTTGTTG
>CM065719.1:63354959-63372459 GCA_033310375.1 Conus canariensis | reverse complement strand
ATAGTGTAGTCGCATGGGATTTGGGAGGATAGTTGGATTGTGGTGGATTTAGAAGAATTGCCAGGTCCTGGAAGATGTAGGAGGACACGTATCTCGTAGGAGATTTAGGAGGACATTCAGGTCATGGGGTATTTAGGATGACTGTTAGGTTTTGAGGAATGTCGGAGGTAGACAGATCGTGGAAGATTTAGAAGGGTTGTCAGGTCGTGGGGGTGGGGGGGGGGGGTTAGGGAGCTACTATGTCAGGTCGAGGGGGGTGGTTGAGGTGGAAGGTGAGATCATGGAGGGCTTAGGTAGGCAGTCAGAGCATGGGCGATGTTGGAGAGCAGCCAGAGAGTGGCAGCTGGGAGAATGTAAGAAAGAAGCAAGAGCGCAGAGGTTGGGTTTGGTGGAGGACAGTCAAATCCTGACGATTAGGAGGAATTTAGGAACACAATCGTGAAAATGAAAAAAAAAAGTGACGAATGGTTGGTTAAGGTTAAGAAAAAAAAAGACAATGGCAGGAAAATTGAATGAATTTTTTTTTAAAGCCTATACACACACAGAATCTTGGTGTTACTGGCTGTTTGCACCTGGACCAGCCACCAGCACTGACCTTGAACAATCCGACCTTGAGGATGCCCGACTGCAGTGACACCACAGGACCGGAAGTCACCTCCTCCGTAAACAACACTGACGTCAGGTCCGACTTGAGCTTGCGCATGCCCGACACGTAGCGTTGGACAAAGTGGGTGAAGGCGGCCAGGAAAGCCTCCACGGCATGGTAGGCCATCACCAACATCTCCATCTTGTCGGCACGCTCCGAGAAGTGGATGAAAGAGATGTCCTCGATGGGAATTTTGCGGGACAGTTTCTGCTGCAGGAGGTTGGACAGCTGCGTGCGAGTCTGCAGAGAGAAGGCAGCACACAGGACGCTGCGCAAGGACTGGCTGAAGGTGCGCGGCCAAGGGTCGCTGTCCTTTCGGTCCCACAGGGAGTGCAGCGGGGCCACCTGCAGATCCCGCTCTGTCAGGAGGAAGATGTTCACCTCCTCCCCGTACATTCCGCCCCGCACGATGTGCAAGGCGCGGTCCACCGGCTTGTGGGAGATGGTGACGGTGCTGAGGCAGCTGAGCAGGTTCTTCAGGATACAGACCATGTCTGCCCCGCACAGCCCCGCGTCCGTGACTTCGCGCAGAGTTTCCAGCATGACACGGCTGCACATGAAGCACTTCTGCTCCCGGAGCTGCGGGTCTTCCTTGGTCAGATCCAGCAAGTCGAACACCAGGTGGAAGCCCAGGCTGGAGGCCATCTGCCAGCTGTCCATCATGACCCTGCTGCTGGGCAGGGTGCAGGCCAGGGGCGCTGTCCTCCCGTCCAGCTCCAGCGGGCGGAGAAAGACCTCGTCCAACCACAAGGCCACAGTCAGCGGAGACTCGCTCTTCAGCCCGATCTCTATGGCCAGAGGCAAGGCAGACATGAACCTGGAGGTCATGCGACTGTTGGTGGTCAGGAACACGTGGTTGTTGACGGTCACCAGCTGCACGCGGTCAGTGATGATGTCCTTCAGCATCATGCCCACGGAAGACGCCCCCACCCCCTGGTCGTGCCTGTGCCACACCCCCGCCAGAGTTTCAGGAGCCGACCTGAGTACGTTGCTGCCTTTCATCATGTGGAAGAGAGACCTGCCTTGTGGTGAGCGGCTCAGGACCAGGTAACGCTCTGCCGGTTTCCGCTTGGCCACGTCCGACTTCCGCACCCAGCACCACATGGAGGACGGCACGTCAGCCCGCGCCAGCAGCCAGCAGTGGCCGGAGAAGCTGAGAGCTGTGGTCACCGCCCGCACGTAGCCCTCGGTCACGTGACGGCCCAGGGCTTTCAGGAAGGTCTTGAGCAGTGTGCGGGGTGGCGTCATCTGCCGCCCCTCCATGCGACACAGCAGCTCCAGCGTCGTCTGTCCCGCAACTGGCAGAGCCACCGGGAAACCCAGAGCGCGTGTCAGGTGGCGCGTGGATCGGTCGAAGGAGGTGGAGACTTGCACAGAGCCCTCCCTCCACTGCTGACACAACTGCTGAGTCCTCCTCTCCCAGAAGAACTCGTCCGCCTCCATCACGCCCACTTCCCACGAACCATCCACCGGACAGAAGCAGTGCAGGTTGAGTGTCAAGGTCGTGCCGTCCAAACGCAGACCGGATTCCTCCTGGCCAAAGACCACCCTCAGAGCCAGAGTGGCCAGACCCAGGTCAAGGGGCCAGAGGGCCTGGTAGCTGTTCGACACACTGTTCCATCTCCCGCCGGATGTCCTGGCGAATCAGCTGCAGAAAGCTCTTCACGTCATGCAGGAAGGCAAAGTTGTCCCAGACGATGTCCAGCACCACCCCCGTGTCGTCATCCACCTCCACCAGCTTCACTGCCCTTGGCTGGGGCTTTGCCACGGGACTTCTACGTCTGGCCGCTTCTGGGGCCACAGGCACTTCAGGGTCAGGAGCAACCGGGGTCTGAATATCGCTGGATGATGGCGCCAGCCGTGACAGATCTTCTCCGGGAGACTCCATGGTCCAGAAGGCGTCTCCCGTGACGTCACTGGGGGCCACAGTGCCTCCCCCGTCGCTGAAATTGGTGGCCAGGCTGGATTGCACTCCACTGGTGAGCGAGTTATGCCCCATGCTGCTTGTTGGGCCCCCTTCCGTGCCATGCCCTTCTTTTGCACCTTCGGCACCCTCAGGAGCCGGTCTCGAATGTCCTGGAGCCACCTCTGGATGTGCTGAAGGCTCGGTGTGTTCTGGATGTTGGCCCTGTTTTGATGACTCTCCTGTTTGTTCTTTCGGAACTCGAGCAGCTCCGCCGAACAACTCCTCGACCTGCGATACTCGCTTTCCTTCCACTTCAGTTTCATCGTCCCGCGAGCGCGCTGCTTGGGCCTCTGCTCCAGCCTCTCCGATCTCCTGAGGATCGTCGGGGGCTTCGTGGGCCTCGGGTGTTGAGGATCGCGCGTCATCAGCCTCCGAGCATTCCTCGCGGAGCTGAGGGTCCGGCGAGAAGGTGGAACGGCAGACGCCAGGCGGAGGGTCGGGGAAGCGGCGGATGGAGTGGGCGAGGCAGGTGAAGAGGGTGTGAGCCACGCTGGTGAAGACGTACATGGGCAGCAGGTGAGCGTTGTACAGCAGGCCTCCCTCCGGGTCCAGGCTGAAGTACCACATGACCCGAGGCTCCAGCGGCAGGTCCAGGTTGCCTCGCCAGGCCGGCAGCTCCGGGACATACTTGATGACGATGGTCTTGGTGTCCGCCAGCACTTTCCGGACGTTGTGCACCGACTGCCGGTTGACGAGCAAGGCCAGGTCCTGCAGCCGATGGAGGCAGGTCCCGATGACGTCAGCAAGGCCGGCCAAGAGCGAGGTGGGGTTGTGCTCCCCGGCCAGGTGGTGAATGAGGCGACGTTGCACGTGCAGGTCGGGGTGGGAGTCCACGCTGTTCCAGTCGATGGCGATGTCCAGGGGCACACCGTGGATGACGGCCAGCTAGAAGCACAAAGTGGGGTGGGGAGGGGGGAGGGGGGTCAGAGAGTAGTGGAGGTGGATGGGAGGGGTAGGGGGAGAGGAAGGGTTTCACACACACACACACACACACACACACACACACACACACACACACACACACACACACACACAATTTACAACCCCCCCCCCCCCCCACACACACACACAAATACTCGCGCGTGCGCGCATACACACACACACACACACACACACACACACACACACACACACACACACACACACACACACACACACACACATTTTCACCCACTCTGCTTGCAGCTCACAGACAGTTGTTTGTTTGTTTGTTTGTTTTTCAGTTCCACGACTCGCAAGTCCAGGTTTCCATGCCCGCCCCTATAAGATCTGACCGTGGCGTTGGGTCAATGCGTAGGCATGACATCTGCTATGTCCTATCTTTGAAACCTTCGTCTCAAATCCTTTGCATCTTAGTTGGTGATTTACTTGTCTATCGGCTGTAAGTCCTGCGGACTGTGGCCTCGTAGCTACGCTCAGCAGATGTGACGTAGCGTACAGAGACCAGGCCGCACGCAGTGTCACCCCCTTGATGAAACTGACACTTTGAATGCCTGTGTGTTGTCTGGTTCAATCTCTGTTTGTATGTGTCTGTCGTCTATCATTTCTGTCTGTTTGCTTGGGGTGTATATTCCTATTCCTGTTTTGGTTTGAAAAACAAAAGAATGGACGCGATGTATGAAATTAACAGAAGTAACCTTTCTTTCTCTTTTATGGCTTTGTCTTTGCTGGGGGCAACGAAAAAAAAAAAAGATTCTCTATCTCTGTCTGTCTGTCTCTCTGTTTCATGAAAGTTGTGGTGTTGTATATGCTTCTTTTTCTGTATTTTGTTTGGCATGTTTTCATGATTCCGTGGTTCTTTTCTGTAATAGAGACTAGTGATAATTGCCAAAATGGCAACTACTGTCGTGATGCAAACACGTAAGAGAAAAAAAAACCATACGAACTGTGTGAAAAATGTATAGTCTATGATGTGTCTAACTTTTGGTTGACAGACAGACAGAGAAAAAGGTATAGGGTATGACGTGTCTAACCTTCGGATTTGAGGGCAAGGTGAGAGAGAGAGAGAGGGGGGGGGGGGGAGAGAGAGAGAGAGAGAGAGAGAGAGAGAGAGAGAGAGGCAGACAGACAGACAGGCAGGCAGACACAAAGACAGATGTATATAAATAGAGAGAGTGAGAGAGAGAGAAAAAGAGAGACAGACTGACAGAGACAGACAGACGGAGCCAGAGAAACGGAGACAGAGAGAAACAGAGGGGCACACACACACACACACACACACACACACACACACACACACACACACACACACAGAGAGAGAGAGAGAGAGAGACAGACAGACAGACAGACAGACAGACAGACAGACAGACAGACAGAGACGGAGAGAGATAGAGACAGAGAGAGATACAAAGACAGAGACAGACAGATAGGCAGACAGAGACAGAGAAACGGAGAAGAGAGAGAGAGAGAGAGAGAGAGAGAGAGAGAGAGAGAGAGACAGACAGACAGACAGACAGAGACAGAGACAGAGAAACGGACACAGAGAGAAACAGAGGGGCACAGAGAGAGAGAGAGAGAGAGAGAGAGAGAG
This sequence comes from Conus canariensis, assembly GCA_033310375.1. NCBI lineage: Eukaryota > Metazoa > Mollusca > Gastropoda > Neogastropoda > Conidae > Conus > Conus canariensis. The sequence goes on along the minus strand of CM065719.1, from coordinate 63,367,317 downwards.
AGAGAGAGCAACAGACAGATAGAGAGAGAGACAGAAACTGAGAGAGAGAAAGAGACAGAGACAGAGACAAAGATACAATGACAGAGACAGATAGACAGACAGACAGACAGACAGACAGACAAACAGACAGAACACGCCAAGACATCAGCCCCCACCCCCCACCCCCCCTCACGTTCACCCACCCTTCTCTTAAACTCCGGCAAGACGTCTCCCACAAGGCGCTCCCTCACAGACCACGCGGTTGTCAGGGACAACGGCATGGTGCCCGTGGCAACGGTGAAGCGCGTGCCCCCGTCCTTGGCCTTGTGCTTGGCGACCCGGATGAAGTCGTGCATCCGGTGGCCTTGAACTACGACCTTGGGCTCCTGGTCCAGGGTGTCGGGGATGCAATGAATCGTGATCTTCTCGATGTTCATCCAGTCCTCCGTGTCCGTGTCGACCTGAAGGAGGTGATCATGACCTAGATCAGTACTGACCAGCGGACGGTACGATGATGAAGAAATCAATACACCAACAGACGCCCATGAACACATAAATACATCAACAGACTCGGAACTACACGTCAATGTATCAACAGACGTTAGTTTCGAAGTGAGGTGACTGCTGGCGGAAATTATAACAAACTTGAAAGAGAAATTACAATTATTCCGCCGGACAAAAGGGACAAACAAACGACAAAGCAAAACACGGCGCGTTTCGACCTCTTTGGTCTTCTTCAGGCAAGATCAACAACATTCAGGACAATGAAAACGAAGAACGAGCAATCACTTATCTTCTCAAACTTGGGCGCAAAGTAGATTTTGAATGGTGATAAACGACAGAGGTAAAGAGGCAGGGGACCAACTGGACAGGCATTCAGCGAGCAGCCCCAGAACCGAGTGCGATGGCGGAGTGTTGTCGATGGCCTATGCTCACCCTTGAGTAAGTAAGGTGATAAACGAGTGAAGGGTGATACTTTCTTTTTTTTTTAACCTCCCTTGTATCCTTAAATGGATTCTCAAGCATAGGCGCAAAGACTTTCCGCTCCATTTAATACTCTTTACCCACTGATTTCAGTTTTTCAGCAGCTTATGTACCAACACAGTTTTCTTCTCGTATCACTGGTCTATCCTTCACTGGCTGCTTTGGGGGTGCCGTTGGATTCTGTTGTTGAACCCTTGGCAGTGAGAATACCACAGAATTACGGACCGCGGTATATCTTCAGCTGATGCTATAGGAGCACCGACTCAAAATTTGCTCAAAATACATGCCTGATGTTAACCAGACCCAAGGGATTCGGACACCAGCAGTCTTGGTTTTCCCGTGGTTAAGCTAAATAAAGAAAGGCAGTGTCAACCGTCATGGGGTCGGTGAGCGCCGTCTCTCCCCCCATACGTGTGGTGGTGCCTCACCTGCATGGGCCCTAGGAGAATGCCTCACCTGCCAGTGGTATGGGCCCAAGGAGAGTGCCTCACCTGCCAGTGGTATGGGCCCTAGGAGAGGGCCTCACCTGCCAGTGATAATGGGCCCTAGGAGAATGCCTCACCTGCCAGTGATATAGGCCCTAGGAGAATGCCTCAACTGCCAGTGATATGGGCCCTAGGAGAGTGCCTCACCTGCCAGTGATATGGGCCCTAGGAGAGTGCCTCACCTGCCAGTGATATGGGCTCCGCCAGTGATATCGGCCCTAGGAGAGTGCCTCACCTGCCAGTGGTTCCAGCAAGGAGAGTGCCTCACCTGCCAGTGGTATGGGCCCTAGGAGAGTGCCTCACCTGCCAGTGGTATGGGCCCTAGGAGAGTGCCTCACCTGCCAGTGGTATGGGCCATAGGAAAGTGCCTCACCTGCCAGTGGTATGGGCCCTAGGAGAGTGCCTCACCTGCCAGTGGTATGGGCCCTAGGAGAGTGCCTCACCTGCCAGTGGTATGGGCCCTAGGGGAGTGCCTCACCTGCCAGTGGTATGGGCCCCAGGAGAGTGCCTCAACTGCCGGTGATATGGGCCCTTGGAGAGTGCCTCACCTGCTGGTGGTATGGGCCATAGGAGAGTGCCTCACCTGCCAGTGGTACAGGCAAGGGAGAGTGCCTCACCTGCCAGTGATATGGGCCCTAGGAGAGAGCCTCATCTGCCAGTGATATGGGCCCTAGGAGAGTGCCTCACCTGCCAGTAGTACAGGCAAGGGAGAGTGCCTCACCTGCCAGTAATATGGGCCCTGGGAGAGTGCCTCACCTACCAGTGGTATGGGCCATAGGAGAGTGCCTCACCTGCCAGTGTTATGGGCCCTAGGAGAGTCCCTCACCTGCCAGTAGTACAGGCAATGGAGAGTGCCTCACCTGCCAGTGGTATGGGCCCTAGGAGAGTCCCTCACCTGCCAGTGTTATGGGCCCTAGGAGAGTGCCTCACCTGCCAGTGGTACCGGCAAGGGAGAGTGTCTCACCTGCCAGTGGTACACACAAGGGAGAGTGCCTCACCTGCCAGTGATATGGGCCCTAGGAGAGTGCCTCACCTGCCAGTGGTATGGGCCCTAGGAGAGTGCCTCACCTGCCAGCAGTACAGGCAAGGGAGAGTGCCTCACCTGCCAGTGGTATGAGCCCTAGGAGAGTCGCTCACCTGCCAGTGTTATGGGCCCAAGGAGAGTGCCTCACCTGCCAGTAGTACAGGCAAGGGAGAGTCCCTCACCTGCCAGTGGTATGTGCCCTAGAAGAGTGCCTCGCCTGCCAGTGGTATGGGCCCTAGAAGAGTGCCTCACCTGCCAGTGGTGCCGGCAAGGGAGAGTGCCTCGCTTGCCAGTGGTACCGGCAAGGGAGAGTGCCTCACCTGCCAGTGGTGCCGGCAAGGGAGATTGCTTCACCTGCCAGTGGTACCTGCAAGGGAGAGTGCCTCACCTGCCAGTGATATCGGCCCTAGGAGAGTGCCTCACCTGCCAGTGGTATGGGCCCTATGAGAGTGCCTCATCTGCCAGTGGTATGGGCCCTAGAGGAGTGTCTCACCTGCCAATGGTATGGGCCCTAGGAGAGTGCCTCAACTGCCAGTGGTATCGGCCAGGAAGAGTGCCTCACCTGCCAGTGGTATCGGCCCAGCACGGCCCGGGAGAGGACATGGGCTGTGAGCCAGGTGTCGTCCACGCCCAGTTCGGTGACACAGGTCTGCATGTTGTGGTGGTCCACCTCCAGCTGCTTGCCGCACACAGAGGGCGCCATGATGTCACGTGGGAGGAGCGTGCCCGGGAAGCTGCTGTCTCCGTGATGCTATGGGAAGGAAACCGACAGGACGTGGCTGTTACTGACTGTGAGTACACGCCTGATCGATCAGGCCAATGTCCTAGGATTAAAGGACTAAAAGACAGGACAAGTGGATCAAGTCAAAGTCTTAGGATTAAAGGACTAAAGGACAGGACAAAGGGATCAAGTCAATGTTCTAGGATTAAAGGACAGGACAAAGAGATCAGGTCAATGTCCCAGGATTAAAGGACTACAGGACAGGACAAAGAGATCAAGTCAATGTCTTAGGATTAAAGGACTAAAGGACAGGACAAAGGGATCAAGTCAATGTCTTAGGATTAAAGGACTAAAGGATAGGACAAACAGATCAAGTCAATGTCCCAGGATTAAAGGACTACAGGATAGGACAAGTGAACCAGCAGCCATACACAAAACTTAGGACGCAATTACACGCTCGCACAACATCCGAAGGTACCACCAATCAGCCTGGCGCTGTCACCTCGCCCCTCCCTTTCCCTTCCACTCGTCCCTTACCTATCAGGAAAAAGAAAAGAAAAGAAAATGAAAAAAGATTACAAACAGATCGACCGACACCCGCAACCAAAGGCATACCAGTCCCCCCCCCCCCCCCAAACAATAAAGCACATATTTTGTATATATCAATCAGAAGAGAACAAGAAAGGTTTTCAGGCTGGATTTGGAAAGAAAAAGGACAGGAAGTGAAGCAACTAAGTTGATGTAAGAGTTCATTTCATGGCTTTGACTGGCAAAGGAACCCTGACCCAATAAAAAAAAGCATGGAGACAGGGTTTAGCGGATGGAGTGGATGATTGGGAATGAACCGTTGACCTTCCAGATCGGGAGAACCATCCGGAGATCATCAGAAAGTCTGACATGAAACCGGATACTGTTCTCCATTCAGATTCATAAAAAAAAATGACTGATCGACCTCACTGTACCATACGAAAGCGGAATGGAGCACGCTCACATCTACAAGACAGAGAAGTCTGCCAGCCTGGCCAGCAGCTTGAAGGGTTCTGGCTTCCAGGCCAAAGTCCTCTTCATAAAGTTTAGAGCTAGGGGGTTTGCAGGCTCATCAGCCTATGACCTCATGAAACAGCTCGGGATTTCTGGCATGAAGAGGACCAGAACCCTGAAGAGGCAGCTGCAAAGAGTTCCAGCTGGGTCTGGTCGAGGAGAAACAAAAGTGAACTTCATCAGGCGTAAATTCTCTAACCTAATATAGGTGTCCGATGGTCGTGTGGATGAGACATCCGTCTCAAAAGGCACGTCTTGAGACGCCCACCCATCCAAAAGTTGCAGGTTCGAATCCCGGCAGCGCCAGGAAAAAGGATGAAAAAAAAAAAGTTGGCAGTAGAATGGCAACTAGGAGTCATGACCTGGATGCAGCCCGGAGTGAAAGGAGTGCAGAGCCGAAGAGAGGGTGGGGGTTCTCTGAAGATCCGCTGTCAAGCTCTCTTTGGAGTTTCTTCCCACTGTGTTCGTTTTTCATCTTGACAACGGGCTTCAGACTAGCAACGGGAGGACACGGCGACTGAACGGAAAATAAGACCTGTCTAACGGCTCTCTTGCTTCCATGGCCTTTTAAGGTTGCTGCAATTTGTTCGGTGGTGTTCTGCTGTCCGTAATGATGAAGCTGAGGTCACATGAATGCTCCTTTGTCGGCGATTGTGTTAATCAGCAGGAAACCAACATAACTGCTCTTAGAAAAAATATGTTGCCTGTACTGTTGTCAGATCTGTAAGATTAGTTATTAACTTATGAATACAATACGCTTTCTCCCATTGTAACTGTTTTCATGTTCTGCTCCTTCTTCAAGTGGCGGACAGACAGACAGAGAGAGAGAAAGTGTGTGCGTGTGCGTGTGCGTGTGTGCGTGTGCGTGTGTGCGTGTGTGTGTGTGTGTGTGTGTGTGTGTGCGTGCGTGTGCGTGTGCGTGTGCGTGCGTGTATGTGTATGTGCGCGTGCATGTGTGTATATGTGTGTTTGCACGGGTCAACTCACGGAAATGAGGTAGAAGTCCAGATGGGACAGCCGTCCCACGCTGTAATCCATGGACGCTGCCCACGCCTCGTCCCCCACCTTGCACATGCCCAGCATCCACTGCGTCCTCACGGAGAGGTAGGGGGTCAGGGCCCGCAACTCCCCCAAGGCGTCCAGAATAGCCGCCCCTTCCAGCTTCTGCAGCAGCTGGGAGGCGGTGCGGTGGTGGCCGAACGCCAGGGCCAGGTCCAGCGGAGACGCCTGCTGCTTGCCGTCGGCGAGGAAGTCCAGTTCGGGATCGGTGGCCATCATGGAGTCCACCAGGTCAGGAAGACCCTGCGCGCAGGCGTGCCGGAAGAACCGCCTTTTCTGGTCGGCGTCGAAAGCCGGGTGGAGCTTAGAGTACAGGTAGGTGGCCAGCTCGTCCTGCCTCTTGCGGATCACGTGCTCAATGGCCTCGAAGCGCGTCATGTGGCTCAGGAGCAGGAAGAGCTTGGAGCGGTGGCAGCGGTTGGCCAGCTGCATGGTGCCCAAGGCATTCTCCAGGATTTCCGGCGAGGCCCCGGCGCTCGTCCAAGCCTCCAGCGTGTCCAGGGTGTGGGAGAGACTGTGCTTGGAGCCCAGACCCTGCTGGTAGAACAGGCACAGGTCCGGCCGGGGACGCAGAGGCCCACGCCGCCGTGCCACTTTCTTCGCCTGCGGAGTCATCCAACTTAGCAAGCTGCTGCGGCCTTCGGGCGTGTCCAGCACGCGCCCCATCACGGCACGCGCGCCGACATCGGAGCAGACGGTGAAGCCAGCTTCCGTGCGGTGTCGCTGGAAGACGTTGCGCCCTTTGCGGTTGAGGCTGAGGATCCTGCCTTCCTGGAAGGCCTTGGACCAGCCCAGGCACAGGTCCAGCAGGCACAGCACGCACCAGTAGGTCGTCTGCAGATGTTCGTGGTGCAGCTTCTCGGCGAAGCGAAGACCTCGCAGCAGAGGTTTCAGGACGTGGTGGTGCCCGAAGGCGATGGCGGAGGTGGCTGGGATGAGGCCGTCCTTGTCCTGCTCCTGCATGAACTGGTGGCTGGCTCGGTCCGTCACCATCTGGATGATGTCCTCGTTGCCTCCCTTGGCCGCCAGGTGCAGGACCGACTCCCCTGTGGCTTTCAAGCGCCAGGTGTTGGGGTAATGCCAGCCAATCAGATGGCGAGTGCACGACACGTGACCGCCTCGAATTGCCAGAGCCAGTGGGATCATGCCAGAGACCTGAGTGTGTGAAGACAGAAGAAGGGTCAGCCCTCGTTGACCTGTATGTCTAGTGTGTGAAGACAGAGGAAGGGTCAGCCCTCGTTGACCTGTATGTCTAGTGTGTGAAGACAGAGGTCAGCCCTCGTTGACCTGTGTGTCTAGTGTGTGAAGACAGAGGAAGGGTCAGCCCTCGTTGACCTGTGTGTCTAGTGTGTGAAGACAGAGGAAGGGTCAGCCCTCGTTGACCTGTGTATCTTAGTGTGCTGTCCACATGGATATCTTAGACACTGTACCCGCCAAGCAGTCTGCTTCACAATTCACATGCCCCTTACAGTATACACCCATCAGTACGAATGCCTAATAATCTGTACCCCAGTCAGTATGGATACCCAGCCAGTCTCAATGTCGACTTACCAACCACTGCCAGCACAATCTTTATGCCCAATAATCTGGATGTCCTCAGAATCTGCAAACCAGGTGATCTGAGTGCCCCCCAAATCTGTATGTCCAAACAGCTCTATACCCATAACCTTGCCAACAATAATTACTCTTTCTCTCATCCTCTAGGTCCCCTTTCTTTCTCGCCCCCCCCCCCTCTCTCTCTCTTTCTGTTCCCCCTTTCTCTCTTACCCTTCCTCCCTCCCATCCTCTTTCTGCCCCTTTCCCTCCCTCCCCCCCCTCTCTCTCTCTCTGCCATTCTCTCCCTCATTCCTTTCCCTTTCGATCTCCCACACCCTCCCTCTCTCTCACTCCTCCTTCCTCCCCCTCTCTTCCTTTCTCTCTCCCTCTTTCTTCTGTCTGTCCCCCCTCTCTTCTCCCTCACGAACTTACTCACTCTCCACAATTCTCTTCCCTTCTCTCTCACTCCCTTCCTTCTCACATTTTTTTTCCCCCCTCTCTCTCCCTCCCTCCATCTCTCCCTTCCTCTCTCTCTTTCTCCCTCCCTCTCTCTTCCTCCCCCTCTCTCTCTCCCTCACCCTCCCTCCCTCTCTCCCCACCCCCCTCTCTCTCCTCTCTCTCCCCCTCCTCTCTCCCTCCGTCTCCCCCCTTCCCCCTCTCTCTCCCTCCCTCCCTCTTTCTCTCTCCCTCTCCCCCCTCTCTCTCCCCTCTCTCTCCACCCCTCCCTCTCTCCCCACCCCCTCTCTCTCTCCACCCTCCCTCTCTCCCCACCCCCTCTCTCTCTCCCCTCTCTCTCCACCCCTCCCTCTCTCCCCACCCCCTCTCTCTCCCCTTCCCCTTCTCTCTCTTCCTCCCTCCCCCCTCTCTCTCTCTCCCTCCCTCTCTCTCTCTCTCCTTCTCCCTCTCCCCCCCCCCGCTCTCTCCCCAGGGGCTCTGCTAGGATCACCTCATGCTCCAGCAGCACTCTGTTCTCCAGTTCGGGCTGGGCATCGATCAGCTTCAGCAGCAGCAGCAGGGAGGTGGGGCAGCCGTAGCGGGCACACAGGTGCAGCAGCGGGTACGTGGCGTAGTCCTCCAGCATGCAGCTGATCATGGACTCCTGGGCCACCTGCAGGACAACACCAGCCACAGCACGGGTTGATAGGACACACACTGTGAACTAGACACCAGCCACAGCACGGGGTGATGGGACACACACTATGACGTCAACACCAGCCACAGCACGGGTTGATAGGACACACACAGGACGCCAGCCACAAGACGGGTTGATAGGACACGCACAGGACACCAGCCAAAGCACGGGGTGATAGGACACACACTGTGACGTAGACACCAGCCACAGCACGGGTTGACAGGACACACACAGGACACCAGCCACAGCACGGGTTGATAGGACACACACAGGACACCGGCCACAGCACCGGTTGATAGGACACACACAGGACACCAGCCACAGCACGGGTTGATAGGACACACTCTGTGACCTAGACACCAGCCACAGCACGGGTTGATAGGACACACTCTGTGACGTACACACCAGCCACAGCACGGGTTGATAGGACACACTCTGTGACCTAGACACCAGCCACAGCACGAGTTGACAGGACACACATTATGACGTAGACACCAGCCACAGCACGGGTTGATAGGACACACTATGACGTAGACACCAGCCACAGCACAGGTTGATAGGACACATCATGACGTAGACACCAGCCACAGCACGGGTTGATAGGACACACTATGACGTAGACACCAGCCACAGGCACGGGTATGACGTAGACACCAGCCACAGCACGGGTTGACAGGACACACACTGTGACGTAGACACCAGCCATAGCACGGGTTGATAGGGCACACACTGTGACGTCAACACCAGCCACAGCACAGGGTGATAGGACACACACTGTGACGTCAACACCAGCCACAGCATGGGTTGATAGGACACACACTGTGACGTCAACACCAGCCGCAGCACAGGGTGATAGGACACACACTGTGACGTCACCACCAGCCACAGCACGGGTTGATAGGACACACACTGTGACGTAGACACCATGCGGCTTACTGAGATGGCAACAGACACGATCTTCACCACTGGAACCAGCCCCAGGTATAGCCTTTCAACGGCTTGTGGCGGAAATATGACTTTGACGACTTCATACTTTAAACTAACACCTTGGCTTGTGGGGAAAATATGACTTTGATGACTTCATACTTTAAACTAACACCTTGGCTTGTGGGGAAAATATGACTTTGTTAACTTCATACTTTAAACTAACACCTTGGCTCGTGGCGGAAATATGACTTTGATAACTTCATACTTTAAACTAACAGCTCTCCTGTTAACAACTTGTTAGAGTGGTTACAGCGGTACATACATGGTACATACATCCAATCGACCAAAATGTAAGTGTTAATACTGTCAACAATATCCCAAAATACTGAAATTTACTTAGCCCAAAGAAGCGCCAGTTTTTTGTTTTGTTGTTGTTGTTTTTTTCAGTCGTTGACACTGACGGTGATGGCACTCTGAAGATTTGGACGAAAGTGATATCCTGTCTACATTTTTTTAACCGAGCTATGACTATGTGAACACAGCCACAAGCACAGACAATGAACAGAAGTATCCCAAACACGCTGAAATTCCCACTTTTTTTCACAAAGTCAGAGAGAGAACACCACGCTCTGCAATGCCGGATATGGTGTCTCCCCTTCTTTGTCTGACTGTGAGTGCTTGCATGTGCGCGCGCTTGAAAGGGATTGGTCAGGAGCGGGGCCCTATCGCGTGCCCTACATTAGGCCGCATGCCTATGGGGGAAAAAACTATCTCCAGCCCTTTCTATCATTCATTCATTCATTATGCCCATCGCTCTCGGTGGAGCATAGGCCATCGACGACCCTTCGCCATCGCACTCTGTTCTGGGCTGTTCTGGTCATTCCAGTCCAGTTGGTCCCTTGTTGTTTCAACTCCGCCTCAGTGTCTCGCCTCCAGCTGTTGCGAGGTCGGCCTCTCTTCCTCTTTCCTTGCAGGTTCCAGGTCAGGGCTTGGCGTGTGGTGCTGGACGCTGGCTTCCTGAGGGTGTGTCCGATCCAGCCCCACTTCCTTCGCAGTATCTGCTTGACCACTGGTTCCTGTCCCGCACGTTCCCACAGATCTTCGTTTCGGATCTTGTCCTGCCATCGGATTTTTTTAGATGCGCCTCAGACAGGCGTTGAACAATGTCTGAATCTTTTGTTGCATCGTCTGTGTTGTCCGCCATGTCTCGCATCCGTAGAGCAGAATTGATTTCACATTGGACAGCCCTTTCTAAGGGAAGGGGAAATGTGAGAATCTCCACTGCCCAGCAGTCACAGTCAACCCCGGACACGCCGCGACCGCTGAGCCAGACGCACTTCAAGAGAAGTCGGTCAGCCCAGTTTGGGACCGCCTTCAGATCACTTCAGATTTATGCTCATGGGAGTTCTGATCAATTCACGTCGGCACCACGTGACTGGGTCACGTCAGTCCCACGTGACTGGGTCGGCGCCGTTTCTTTCTTGTCACTTCAGTTCACGTGCGGTGACGTGACCAGCTCAGTGCAGTGTCTTCATGTTTGGCGGGATGTATTCTTTGAAAGTTTTTTTTTCAGAGGAGCTCACTGCAGTTCTGGTCAGTCCAGTCCAGTTCAGGATGATGATGCATGAGGTCAACGCTCTTCTGGTCAGCTCAAGGCCAGCCCAGTTTACTTTCGTTTACCGTGGCTAGGTCAGTTTAAGTCTGGTCAGTCTGGTTCATTTTAAATCATTTGTGTGGAGTTTTGCTCGGTTCAGTTCAAGTTTAAGTCGATGTGACTACATCAGTGGTGTTCTAGTCATGCTTAATTCTTTCGAAGTCGGTCCGTCATCACTAATATCACCATCGCCGTCGCCATCATTATCATCACGACAACCACCACCATCACCACCACCATCATCACTACCACCACCACCACCATCGTCATCACCACCATCACCACCACTACTGCCACCACCACTACCACCTGCAACACTACAACCAATACTATCATTGTCATCCCCACCATCATCATCATCATCATCATCATCATCATTATCACCATCACCATCACTACTGCCACCACCACCACCACCTGCAACACTACAACCAATACTATCATTGTCATCCCCACCATCATCAACATCATCATTCCCATCATCTTCATCATCATCATCATCATCCTCAACATCATCATCATTATCATCATCATCATTATCATCATCATCACCATCACCACCACCATCATCGTCATCATCATCATCATCATCACCACCACCATCATCATCATCATCGTCATCATCCCCACCACCATCATCATCACCATCACTATAATCACCCCAACCATCCCCATCATCATCATCATCACTAAAATCATCACCACCATCCCCATGATCATCGTCGTCATCAACATCATCATCATCATCATCATCATCACCATCACTATAATCATCACCACCATCCCCGTGATCATCATGATCATGATCATCACCATCATCCTCCTCCTCCTCCTCATCATCCCCATCCCCACCACCATCATCATCATCACCACCATCCCTATAATCACCCCCACCATCTCCATCCCCACTCTGCCGCTGGCCCATCCCACCTCCAGCAGACAGCGGGCAGCCCTGTCGTCGGCCCGTCGGATGAGGTTCTGGATGCTCATGTCTCTGGAGGTGTTGCTGGTGATGCCCATGTCACGGTGACCCGGCCCCTCGCACTGCTCGTTCAGCAGCAGCAGCCGCTTCATCCAGCCCTGCATCTGCACCTGTCGGGTGGGTAGGAAGAGAGGTGAGGGTGGGCGGGAGGGGAGGGGGATGGGGAGGGCCAGGCGAAGGAAGGGGCAGGGGGACAGGGCGCTAGGGAGGTTGATTTTTGTTGTTGTGTGTCGCGCGAGAGAGCCTGTCAGTGCAGCGCTTGTTGTTGGGCACGATAACGTATTAAAGTGTGTGTATGTGTGTGTGGTGTGTGTGTGTGTGTGTGTGTGTGTGTGTGTGTGTGTGTGTGTGTGCGTGCGTGCGTGCGTGCGTGTGTGTGTGTGTGTGTGCGTGCGTGCGTGTGTGTGTATGTGTGTGTGTGCGTGTGTGTGTATGTGTGTGTGTGAGAGAGAGAGAGAGAGAGAGAGAGAGAGGGAAGAGAGAGTGTGTAAGCTGACTTACCTCACTGTCCTCAAAGCTGACCTTACCTCAAAGTCCTCAAAGCTGACCTTACCTCATTGTCCTCAAAGGTGACCTTACCTCACTGTCCTCAAAGCTGACCTTACCTCACTGTCCTCAAAGCTGACCTTACCTCAAAGTCCTCAAAGCTGACCTTACCTCAGTCCTCAAAGCTGACCTTACCTCACTGTCCTCAAAACTGACCTTACCTCACTGTCCTGAAAGCTGACCTTACCTCAGAGTCCTAAAAGCTGACCTTACCTCAGTCCTCAAAACTGACCTTACCTCAGTCCTCAAAGCTGACGTAACCTCAGAGTCCTCAAAGCTGACCTTACC
>CM065719.1:63344959-63349959 GCA_033310375.1 Conus canariensis | reverse complement strand
AAGGTAAGGTAAGGTAAGGTAAGGTAGTAAGGTAGTAAGTTACGGTACGGTAAGGTAAGGTAAGTACGTCATGTTGCTTATAGCCCAGCCGGCCGCAAAGGGCCATATCAGGGCTGTCATCGCGTTGAAGTCAACTCAAAAATTATTAATTTCATGTTGAAAGGACAATTTAACTGAGGCGAACAGTAAAATAACAAAAGAAAGAGGATAACCCTTACTCCCATGGTGAAACAAATACACGCCCACAGCTCCATACGAATGCTGCTTTCGACACCGAATCGTCTAGCAGAAAGGACACGACAGCACACAGAACAAACAGGGGGCCATCTCCGCCCCCCCCCCCCCCCCCGCCCCCTCTTTCCCCATAAAAGGGATGTTCCACGCTTGTCCAGCTAGCCGTCGTTTATCGTCCGGCCGACCGCAGTGGGCCCCAGGACTGAACGTGAAACGAGAGCCAGGGTAAAAACAAACAAACAAACAAACAAAAACAAACATAAAACAAACGAAAGTCAGGATAAAAACAAAACAAAACAAATCAAAGCAAAACAAAACAAATAAACAAAACTCGAAAATACAAACACAAAGCTGCTTGTAACGCTTAGACGGTACACAATTTGGAACAGACCAAGTTAGTTTCAACGAATTTGCCTTTATCAAACGTCACACATGAAACAGATTTAAAAAAAAAAGCACAAAAACAATGCCCCCCCCCCCCCCCCCCCACCTTTCGCACCCCCACCCCCGGAGCACTGTCAGCATCAAAATCAGGATGGGGGTAAAAGAAAAAAATCTACATTGCAGGATGACTTAAACGAAGACCAGGGGAAGCAACGTCACTAAATTGTATTCAGAATACTGCTGTGTAGAGGCCCAGAGTTACTGCCCTTGGTCTGTTCCTTTGTCACTCCTTTTTCCTTCGCTCTTTGTCAGTTTGCCTAAGAAATCAAGTGTAGCCCCCCCCCCCCCCTCCCCCACACCTTCCACCTCCCCAGCTTGCAGTTTGCCCCAAAAATAAAGTGTAACCCCCCCCCCCCCCACCTTCCATCTCCGTATCTTGCAGTTTGCCCAAGAAATAAAGTGTAGCCCTCCCCCCCCCCCCCCTTCCATCTCCCTAGCTTGCAGTTTGCCTAAGAAATAAAGTGTAGCCAGCCTCTCCCCCCCCCCCCTTACCTTCCATCTCCCTAGCTTGCAGTTTGCCTAAGAAATAAAGTGTAGCCAGCCTCCCCCCCCCCCCCCTTACCTTCTATCTTCCCATTTTGCAGTTTGCCCAAGAAATAAAGTGTAGCCCCCCCCCACCCCCCCCCCACCCCCCACCTTCCATCTCCTTAGCTTGCAGTTTGCCCAAGAAATAAAGTGTAGCCCTTCCCCACCACTTTCCATCTCCCTAGCTTGCAGCTTGCCCAAGAAGTAAAGTGTAGCCCCCCCCCCCCCCCCTCCCCCCGTTCCACCTCCATATCTTGCAGTTTGCCCAAGAAATAAGTGCAGCCCCCCCCCCCCCCCACCTTCCATCTCCCTATCTTGACCCCTCTCCAACTTACCCCCCAATTCTCACCTCACCCCACTCTCTCGCCCGCCACTGCCCCATCCTCTCTCTCTCTCTCTCTCTCTCTCTCTAATCTTGCCTTCATTTTTTTTCTCTCTCTTTGAGTAAGTTTTCGTTTATCAATCTAGTTTTTTTTTTTTCTGCAATGCTTTCCAGCCATAACACTTTATGGAAGAAGGTTCTTCTTCGTAGGGTAAATAGACAATGACTCACGTACACACACAAAGAGAGAGAGACAGACAGACAGAGACAGAGAGAGACAGAGAGAGCCAGACAGACAGACAGATAGACAGAGAGACAATGAGACAAAGACACAGAGAGAGACAGAGACAAACAGAGAGAAACAGAGAGACAATGAAACAGACAGAGACAGCTATCCACCGCCCCCCCCCCCCCCCACACAGAGACAGCGAGAGGAGAGAGAGAGAGAGAGAAGATGAGAGAGAGACAGCGAGAGAGAGAGAGAGAGAGAGAGAGAGAGAGAGAGAGAGAGAGAGAGAGAGAGAGAGAGAGAGAGAGAGAGAGAGAGAGAGAGAGAATATACCACAAAGAGACATATAGTAAAAAAGACAGAAAAGGAAGAACATTGAAAAAAACGCGCGCGCGGGCACACACACACACACACACACACACACACACACACACACACACACTGAAAACAAGACACCCAGAGACAGCTAGCTGGGAGACGAGAAGAAGAAGAGGGCAGGGCAGGGGAGAGAACCTCAGGATGTCCTCCTGTGAAGGGTTAAGTCCCGTCTCCTCCATGGTCTGCAGAATCAGAGAGGCGATCACGGAGTCCCCGCCCTCTATGGCCGCCTCCAGCACCAGCTGCGGCTGTGGCAGAACAACAACAACAACAAAAACAGCAATGGTAACCAACAACAACGTCATCGACACCAATGTCAACAACAACAACAGCAACAATGGCAACGACCAACAATGTCATTGATACCAATGTCAACAACAACAACAACAGCAATGGTAATGAACAACGATGTCATCGACACCAATGTCAACAACAACAACAACAACAGCAACAACAACAACAACAACAACAACAGCAATGGCAACGAACAACAATGTCATCGACACCGATCTCAACACCAACAACAACAACAGCAAATGGTAATGAACAACAATGTATTCCACACCAATGTCAACAACAACAACAACAACAACAACAACAACAGCAATGGTAATGAATAACAACGTCATCGACACCAATGTCAACAACAACAACAACAATTGCTGCACTGATATCAACCACAGCACCATAGATTCAATAACAATAATAACATCTTTGAGAACGGCAAGAAAAGACGACGACGAAGAAGAAGAATAATAATAATAAGTAGTAGTAGTAGTAGTAGTAGTAGTAGTAGTAGTAGTAGTATAGCAGTAGTAGTAGCAGTTGCAGTGGTAATAGTAGTAGTAGTAGCAACAGCAGTAGAAGTAGTAGTAGTAGTAGTAGTAGTAGTAGTAGTAGTAGTAGTAGTAGTAGTAGTAGTAGTAGAAGAAGAAGAAGAAGAAGAAGAAGAAGAAGAAGAAGAAGAAAAAGAAAAAAAGTAGAAGAAGAAGAAGATCCAACTACATCGACTAAGATCAAGAATATTTCAACAGGAATATCATAAACATAGCGATGAGAACAAAAACCGAATTAAAGAACCTCCAGCAACGACGATGATAGAAACAAGAACAGCGACAACAACAACAACAACAACAGCAACAACAACAACAACAGCACAGCAACGACAAGAGCATCAACGACAGCAGAACAACAACACAACATCAACAGCAATGCCGACATCAGCAACAGCAACTACACATCAGCAACAACATCGACAAACGCTAACAACCCTGTGGACAACCACGTCAACAATAATAACAAGAACAACAACACCGACATTCACAACAACAACAACACACCAAAAACAACAACAAAAACAACAACAACAACAACAACATCAGCAATTACGTCAACATCAACAACAATAACAACAACACATGGATATCAATAACCAATGATAACAACTTCAATGGCGGCCACAATTCCAAAGATATCTATTTACACACACACACACATGCGCGCGCGCGCGCGCGCACTCTTTCTTTCTTTCTCTCTCTCTCTCTCTCTCTCTCTCTCTCTCTCTCTCTCTCTCTCTCTCTCACACACACACACACACACACACACTCTCTCTCTCTCTCTCTTATTCTATCCCTCACACATACACACACACACACACACACACACACACACACACACACACACACACACACACGCACACACACACTCTCTCTCTCTCTCTTATTCTCTCCCTCACACACACACACACACACACACACACACACACACACACACACACACACACACTCACACATACACAGCAACACCAACAACGTCAACAATGAAGGGGTGTAGCTCTCCTACCGCCCCGCCCCTCCCCCCCCCTCCCTTCCCTCTCTTCCCCGCTCTCCCACCTGCATGTAGAACTCCCCGGGTAGATCGGTCACGGTGGTAAGCAGGGGTAAGTTGAAGAGCAGGAGACGGTTGACGATCTGTTTTCGGCGGTGCAGACAGGCCAGGCACACCGCTCGTAGCAGCGCCGATTGCAGAATGTTCACCTGAAACCCACCGCACAGTTAGAACAGGCTGCCCTTCACAAACAGGTGCCTGGAGGTGCCCCTCCATGTCTTACGTGAGCTCCATTGAAAGGACTCTGTGTGTGTGTGTGTGTGTGTGTGTGTGTGTGTGTGTGTGTGTGTGTGTGTGTGTGTGTGTGTGTGTGAACGTATGCGTGCGCGCGCGAACACACACACACACACACACACACACACACACACACACACACACACACACACACACTGACACACACACACATCTCTCTCTCTCTCTCTCTCTCTATATATATATATATATATATTTATACCCACATACATACATATCTAAAGAGATAGATAGATAGATAGATAGATAGATAGATAGATAGATAGATAGATAGATAGATAGATAGAAAGAATACTCATGATATGAGTATTCATATAACGATCATAATGATAATGATAATAATCGTAATAATAAAAAAAAACATTTGATTTTAGAGGGGGGGCGGGGTGGTGGGTGCAGGCAAATATACCATTCCAGTGAACAACTCAAGGAAAGGCCCATCAATTTTTAAAAATCAGAACAGAAAGAAAACAAAGATTCTTTGCATCCTGGATGCGAGTAGAAAGAAACTGTGGGAAGAGCGTGACAGCAAATGATTCCAGAGAAGAAGCCGCCTTGACACTCACTCCATGCACCTCTGCTATCAGACTTCTTTGACGCAGCCGGGATTCGAACCTGCACCTCTCAGATGATCGGGCGTCTCCAAGCTGCTGGCTAGACTGGCATACATCCTTAGTCTTGTCAACTGAGAAATTCCATTTTCTCATCTTAGTCGTCAAGAGCCTTGTG
>CM065719.1:63327459-63329959 GCA_033310375.1 Conus canariensis | reverse complement strand
TGTACATTGTGAACATCTGTGTGTATGAACTATGCGACCAGCTCAATGTACCTATGCACTGTATATTGTAAACATCTGTGTGTATGAACTATGCGACCAGCTCAGTGTACCTGTGCACTGTACATTGTAAACATCTGTGTGTATGAACTATGCGACCAGCTCAACGTACCTATCGTATGCATTGTACGTTGTAAAAGTCTGTGTCTATGAACTATCCGACCAGCTCAACGTACCTGTCTTATGCATTGTACATTGTAAACGTCAGTGTATATGAACTATGCGACCAGCTCAATGTACCTATCGTATGCATTGTACATTGTAAACGTTTGTGTGTATGAACTATGCGACCAGCTGAATGTACCTATCGTATGCATTGTACATTGTAAAGTCTGTGTGTATGAAGGTGTGCTCGTTTCGTGACGGCGGCTGAGAGAGAATGCTACCTAACACAGTCCTGCAGGATGTCTTTGTTTGTAGTCGTGATCGTATGCTAAGTCAGCTTATTGTTCAAAAAGGGTTCTGTAGTTTTCGCATGAGATTTCAAGATATTCAAGACTTTGGTCTGGACGGGAAAAGTATGCTTGTTCTCTCTCTCTCTCTCTCTCTCTCTCTCTCTCTCTCTGACTGACCTCTCTCTCTCTCTCTGACTGACTCTCTCTCTGACTGTCTGGCTCACCCTCTCTCTCTCTCTCTCTCTCTCTCTCTCTCTCTCTCTCTCTCTGTCTCTCTCTCTCCAGACAAGGTCAAATTTCTGTCGTGAAAAAAAACTTTCTGCAGTCATATTGCTTATTTCCTCATTCGTGTGCACACACACACACACACACACACACACACACACACACACACACACACACACACACACAGTGAAATGCTTAAAATCTTTTCCATAAAGCTTTGTAAGCAGCCCGGTATCTTTTGAAAGCGCATTCATCTCCTCCACCCATACCACCACAATCCTCGTCATCATCATCATCAACAAACATCGTCATCATCACCATCATCACCACCATGTCTAACATCATCACCACCTTCAACCCTATCATTTCCAGCTTCCCGCCCCCCCCCCCCCTTCCCCTGCCCCTCCTTCCCCTTGATCCGCACCCTACTCTCTCCCCTCTCCCACCCTCTCCCGATCCCTCTTCCACCTCACAGCCCTCCCACTCCCTCCCTCCCTCCCACCCCGGCCATCACTCTCCACCCTGCACAGTCACCTAAAGGTCTTGGCACACCACTGTACCACCAGCAGTTTGGTTTTCTCGTCAGGCAGCGTGCTGTTCGCACGGTTGTCCGAGTAGAAGCCTGAAACAGTGCCAACAAACACGTCTTCCACAGTGAGATCCCCGGTCGCTTCCTGCACCAATCAGAGGTTGTTACTATTTATAGTGCACGGCAGAGGAGACACAGCATCTTTGTATAGTTCGTTTCAAAGTGAGGTGACTGCATGCAGAAACTGACACAAACTTAAAACAAACAAACAAACAAAACAAAACAAAAATGACTGTTTCGCCGAATTAAAGAGACAAAAACCAGCAACAACAAAAATTACAAGGCAAAACACGACGATTTCTACCTGTTTGGTCTTCTTCAGGCGAGACAACGAGACGAACAACATTCCAGACAACAAAAACGAACTGTCACTATTCTCCTCAAATTAGGCGCGAAAGAATTTGCTGATAATTGTGTTAAGAGAAGGTTTTAAAGCGTGGTGACTGCAGTCAGAAATTGAAGCAAACTCCACAGAAGATCTACCGTTCCGCCGAACGAAAGGGACACACAAATAACAAGACAAAACACGACGCGTTTCGACCTCTTCAAACTTCTTCAGATAAGACAAACCATATCAATGTTGCACCCAGTTTGAGGAGATAAGTGATTGTTCGTTCTTCGGTTTCCTTGTCTTGAATGGTGTTTGTCTTGTTTGAAGAAGACCAGAGGTCGAAATACGTCGTGTTTTGTCTTGTAATTTGTCTCTTTTAAGGTAACATCTGTGTGTAATTAGAACAATTTTCCTCTCTCGACATCTGCCCCTCCAGAAATCATTTCTTTTGTTCGCATTTCAAACGGAAAAGGATCAATCAGAGACGAGTTTGTTCAAACGTTTGTTTTTGATGTTCGCTTCTGTTGTCTTTTATTTGTTCACAGTAACATATGTGTCGGGCTGCTCTATTCGCTGAATTTTGTAAACTCGCTCGCGATTGGTGCATGAAACTAGAGAACTGCACCTGATGAAGGACCCGCATCAATGTGGGGGCCAAGAACACAGTTACGTCAGACTCAGAAGGACTTATTGCTAAGCGAGACTGAAACAGAATACCTCCGCCCCCCCCCCCCCCGCCCTCCCCCCCCCCCCCCCCCACTCCTTTAAGTAATGCATCACGTCCAGGTGAAATACATAAAAATGAATCGGTTTAATGTCAACAACTTTATACCATGGTGTTTCGATTCGTATGTTTTGAAGTTGCGTAGATTGTGTTAGTTAAGTATTTATTAATTTATTCTT
>CM065719.1:63304959-63317459 GCA_033310375.1 Conus canariensis | reverse complement strand
GCATATACTGGCACACACGCACACACACATGAACCCGTGCCCACACACCCATGCACACACACACACACACACACGCACACGCACACACACGCACGCACGCACGCACGCACGCACTCACACACACACACACACACACACACACACACACACACACACACACACACACACACACACAATATTAAAATAATGGCATAGCCAACGTTAGATAGGTCACTCAAAGATCTGACCAACGCGTTGGGCTAATACTTAGGTCTGACATCTGCTAAATGGTAGCCACGTGACCCATTCTTTTATTCTCTCATCTTAGTCATGAAGTCATTTACCCACCAGCTTTAATTCATGCGCAGTGCGGTCTCAAACCCTAACTGATATGGTATAGCGTATAATTATGGACGACTCCTCACTCCTTGATGAAACTGAAACTGTGGAGGGGTGGTGAGGAGGGAGGGGGTTCTTTCGACCACGGATGGAGCCCGTGATCAAGTGGTCCGAACGTTCGCCTGCGGAGCTGAGAGTCGTGAGTTCGAACCACCCGTCGGGTCGGATTTTTTCCGGCTTGAAAACCTTGACTGTCAACCCACGTAGCAGTAAATGGTGGTGGGTACTTGACTCATGTCAGGGAAGATGAAAGGCGGTGGAAGGGGATTGATGGCCGCTGCCTTCCATCACGTTCGGAGTCCAAGATGCTACGAGAAATTCCATCTTTGCTGTACACTGTGGAGACCTTTTCTCCCTGGGAGAGAGACGCTCACAGGGAGAAATCTATTGTGACGATGTTACAAATCACAAAGCAGCACAACTTTTACTCGTGCCGCTCTGACTGGAAGCAATGCCATGAAACAGCTGTAATATCCGAATATTGTTATCCAACGTGTGTGTGTGTGTGTGTGTGTGTGTGTGTGTGTGTGTGTGTGTGTGTGTGTGTGTGTGTGTGTGTGTGTGAGAGAGAGAGAGAACGAACGAACGAACGAACGAACGAATTTTTATTTTCAGAGGGTAATGGAATAAGCATCACTGCTTTTTTACATCCAGCCCTCCGGGGCCAAAAGAAATTTAAGAAAGGAAAAGAAAAAAACACACAAAAATATTGATTAATATAAAATAATGAAAAATCATTCTTAAATATGAAATACGAAAATACAAAAGGATACAAAATCTATGTACAGAGGGAACACCGACAGGTGTGGGAGACGGTGGGGGTGGGAGTGGGATGGGATGGGATGGGGGGCAATTAAAAATGAGAGGAGGGGGGATGGAAGAAAAGGAAGAACTGATAAGGAAAATGAAATATTTACACAGAACAGTTATTGGTACATCTTTGGGTAAAGTGGTGTAAGATCAGACAGATACATCAAGTACGTAAAAAGATTGGATTTAAACTTACTAGTGTTTGGTTCGTTTTTCAGTTTTTCTGGGATATTATTCCACAGCCACCCACCAGAATAAGCAAGGCTTGATTTGCATAAATTAATTGATGGGAAAGGGAGATTTATTTTATGCGAATGACGATGATCATTAGAAGTAAATATATTCATTAAATAGGAAGGAGCACTGCCGTGCAGTATTTTATGCATAAAGAGTGCTTTATTGTACAATAGTTTGGTCTTGAATGGAAGGATACCTGCTCGTTCATAATCAGGGTGCCCTAGCGAGGGTTCATCAATTATTATTTTGACAGCTCTCTTGTATATACTAGTCAATGGTTTAAGCAACTTATTGCTAGCTAAATCCCAGAGTGTCGAGGCATAGTCAATATTTGGCTGAATATAAGATTGAAAAAATAATTTTCTGGTGTGATAATCTAAAAAGTTTTTTATTTTCCTGAGCTGATACAGTTTTACAGCAAGATTTTTGGAAAGAAGTTCTAAATGTTTCGACCAAGATAGGTTGTTGTCGATTGCTATTCCTAAGACTCTGTGATTTGAAACCTCTTTGATTTTTTCGTTAACAATATAAAGGATTGGCAAGTTTTCGGTTACATTTTGACGTTTTTGCCTTGTTGTAATCAACATGAATTTCGTTTTTTGAGGATGCAGAGACATGTGATTGAGTTGTGTCCATTTAACGAGAAGGTTGATATTTTTCTGAATATCAAGGTAGACTTGCTGAGCATTAGAGTTATTAGTGTCGATAGTGGTATCATCGGCAAACATTTCACAATGAGAAGTCAAGGTTAATGGTAAATCATTAATATAGAATAAGAAGAGCAGTGGACCAAGCACCGAGCCTTGTGGTACACCAAAGTTATTGGGAATCAAAGTAGAATAACAATCATTTAATAATACTAATTGTTGCCTGTTGGAAAGGAAGGATGAAATAAGTTTTAGAGTGTCGGAAGTTAGTCGATAAATAGTTAACTTTCTGAGCAAAAGTTCATGATTAATGACATCGAAAGCTTTAGCAAAATCCACGAAGAGTACTCCGGAAAAGTGTTTGTTGTTTATGTTTGAAAGCCATCGATCAACTATCTTGGTAAGAGCTGTTTGACAAGAATGATTCTCTCTAAATCCGGATTGGTTAGGGTGTAGTAGATCGAATTGTTTTACATGAGAAAGAAGACACTTTTTTATGTGTTGTTCTAATGGTTTTGAAAGAACTGATAGAATAGAGATAGGTCGATAGTTAGAAGGATCAGCCATATTTCCTGATTTGTACAATGGTATGACTTTAGCTTGTTTAAAAGCATCAGGAAAGCAATGCTTATCAATGCAGAGATTATAAATATATGTGAGAGTTTCTGCTATAACAGATGCTGATAGCTTAAGAATTTTCCCGTCAATTCCATCAATTCCACGAGTTGCTGTCTGTTTTAACCGTCTAAGAGAAGAGAAAACTTCGTGGACATCCATGGCACTAATATCCAAAGCTGAATGGATGTTCTTCTGGTGGCAGTATTTCAGTAATTCTTGTAGATCGTTACGTTTTGATTCATCGTTTCGTATGATTTGATTTGCTATACTTGCAAAATGGGCGTTCAGTTCACTTGCAGATATGTCTTTTGTTAAGTTTAATACAGGGTCAGAATTTTTCTTGGTTAAGCCATGTATAGCTTTCCAAATAGATTTACTGTCTTTCTTTCTATTAATAAGGTCCAAGAAATATTTCCTTTTCTCTGATCGTATTAGGGAGGTCACCTTATTTCTGTACTTTTTGAATTCTTCGCGAGAGCCATTTTTTAACAGATAATCCCTTTGGTATATAGTGTCCTGTATTTCTTTTGTAAGCCAAGGTGGTTTTATCCGATGTTTTACTCTTTTAGTTTGAAGAGGGGCATGCTTATTGTATACGTCATGGAAGATGTTATACCATACTTGCAGAGCTTGATTGGGGTCAGTATACTGATACACGTCATTTAAAGGGGAATTTAAAAGATCTGAGAGAAATTTGTCACGATCAAATTTAGAAAAGTTCCTGAATGTAATCGTTTTATGATTTAACTTGGGTATTTTGACACCCTTTTTGGTCCACGTAAAACAAATCGGAAAATGGTCACTGCAGCCATAAGCAGGAGCAACTGATTCTACTATTGTTTCTGAATTGGTAACATATATATGATCTATTAATGTTTCAGAAGAATTGGTTACACGGGTAGCTGATTTTATTAATTGTGTCAAACCAAATGATTCAAAAGTTTGAGTCCAGTGATTATCAGTTTTGAATAAATCAATATTAAAATCACCTAATATTATGACATCTTTGTAATTATCATTAGCATTTTCCAACATTGAAATGAAGCGGTCGATCCAGTCGACATGTTCGGCTGGATTCCTGTATAGAAAACATAGAGGTATGGGCTTGTTATACTTCAGTTGTATTTCGAACCAAATAGTTTCTACGTGATGCTGTTCAAGGTAATCAATTCTTTCAACTTTAATTGACTGATGGACATACACTATTATGCCAGTTTCTTTTTTTTGAATGGGGTCTTTACGAATTATATTATAGCCTGGAATTGAAAGGTCACTATTAGATATGAAAGGAGATAAATGGGATTCTGAAAAACCAAATATGTGAAAATGTTTGCCCAAATTTGATAATATGGATGATATTTCAGTAATCTTATTTATAACATGATTAATATTTAGATGCCCCACTCTAAGTCCATCCTCGGTTAGCCAAGGGCTACCACGTTCTGACATTATACAGGCCAACAAGGAAAACACGATCCACTATACAAGTGAGAAAAAATACAAAGATCAGTGAATACTGTAACGCAAACAACAATACAAATTACAAAGCAGCAATAAACAAAGCGCTGAAAGAAATCCCAGCAGTAACAAAGGCAAAATATGAATGCAAAAGACAAAGTGAAGTATTCTCCAAATAAACACAAGCGCAATTATCAGTCTGTTTTGCTCCTATCAATTCACAGACCACTGTCAAAACCTCGGTAGCAAGTCAAACAAGTGAGAAAAAGATACAAAGATCAGTGAATACTGCAACGCAAACAACAATACAAATTTCAAAGCAGCAATAAACAAAGCGCTGAAAGAAATCCCAGCCAGTAACAAAGCAAAATATCAATGCAAAAGACAAAACGAGACCACTGTCAAAACCTCGGTAGCAAGTCAAGCAAGAAATCATGCTGAGCCCGGTGATGTCATTTACACACACACACACACACACACACACACACACACACACACACACACACACACACGCACACATCACGCGCCGTACGTGTAAGCACGTATGGGTTGAATACATTTCTAAGCTTACACATTGGCACAGGCATTTCTATTCTTAGACACAGGAGTGAATATAAATCATGTGGAAACATAAATCCACAAACATATTTATTACCCATTTCCACCCCCACCCCAACCCCTTCCATCGCACCTCTCTCTCTCTCTCTCTCTCTCTCTCTCTCTCTCTCTCTCTCTCTCTCCGCATATACTCCCATGGTAATGTTTTCTTTTATTTAAGGAGGAGATACATTTCTAAGCTTACACATTGGCACAGGCATTTCTATTCAGAGAGAGAGAGAGAGAGAGAGAGAGAGAGTCAGAGATAGATAGATAGATTGACAGATAAATAGAGATACAATCCAAGCACATGTAGATGAAAAATGCACATAAAATTTTATAAATCGGCGTCCGTGCGCGCGCGCGTGTGTGTGTGTGTGTGTGTGTGTGTGTGTGTGTGTGTGTGTGTGTGTTGGGGGGGAGGGGGGGGTGCCTGTGCGCGCGCACGTCTATGTATGTATGTATGTATGTGTGTGTGTATATATATATATATATATATATATATATGCGCGCACGCGTTTGTGTGGTGTGTGTGTGTGTGTGTGTGTGTGTGTGTGTGTGTGTGTGTGTGTGTGTGTGTGTGTGCGTGCGTGCGTGTGTGTGCGTGTGAGAGAGAGAGAGAGCGAGAGAGAGAGAGAGGACATCCCACCTGTAGACATATTTGTGGCAGGTGTGGAAGGGAGCCAGGAGGCAATGCCAGATGTCAATGCCTGCCTCAATCAGTAACACTTCCACCAGCTTCCACATCCGTCTCTTCACACCTGTACAGACAACAAACTTTAACACCAGCTTCCACATCCGTCTCTTCACACCTGCACAGACAACAAACTTTAACACCAGCTTCCACATCCGTCTCTTCACACCTGTACAGACAACAAACTTTAACACCAGCTTCCACATCCGTCTCTTCACACCTGTACAGACAACAAACTTTAACACCAGCTTCCACATCCGTCTCTTCACACCTGCACAGACAACAAACTTTAACACCAGCTTCCATGTACATCTCTTCACACCTGTAAATAGAACAAACTTTAACACCAGCTTCCACATTCGTCTCTTCACACCTGTAAATAGAACAAACTTTAACACCAGCTTCCATGTACATCTCTTCACACCTGCACAGACAACAAACTTTAACACCAGCTTCCACATCCGTCTCTTCACACCTGCACAGACAACAAACTTTAACACCAGCTTCCACATCCGTCTCTTCACACCTGCACAGACAACAAACTTTAACACCAGCTTCCACATCCGTCTCTTCACACCTGCACAGACAACAAACTTTAACACCAGCTTCCACATCCGTCTCTTCACACCTGCACAGACAACAAACTTTAACACCAGCTTCCACATCCGTCTCTTCACACCTGTACAGACAACAAACTTTCACACTTCCACCAGCTTCCATGTACATCTCTTCACACCTGTATACACAACAAACAACATCAACAGTTCCACCAGCTTCCATGTACATCTCTTCACACCTGTACAGACAACAAATGTGAACCCTTCCACCAGCTTCCACGTTCGTCTCTTCACACCTGTACAGAGAACAAGCTTTAACACTTCCACCAACTTCCACATTAATCTGTGCACACCTGTACAGAGAACAAGCTTTAACACTTCCACCAGCTTCCACATTAATCTGTGCACACCTGTACAGAGAACAAGCTTTAACACTTCCACCAGCTTCCACATTAATCTGTGCACACCTGTACAGAGAACAAGCTTTAACACTTCCACTACCTTCCATGTAATCTCTTCACACTGTACAGAGAACAAGCTTTAACACTTCCACCAGCTTCCATGTACATCTCTTCACACCTGTACAGAGAACAAACTTTAACACTGTCTTCCACCAGCTTCCATGTACATCTCTTCACATCTGTACAGACGATAAACTTTAATACTTCCACCAGCTTCCACATTCATCTCTTCACACCTGTACAGAGAACAAGCTTTAACACTTCCGCCAGCTTCCACATTAATCTGTGCACACCTGTACAGAGAACACACTTTATAACTTCCACCAGCTTCCACATTCGTCTTTTCAACACCTGTACAGACTACAAACAATGGCAATCCCTCTACTAGCTTCCACATCAATTTTTTTACACCTGTATAGACACCAAACAACATCAACACTTCTACAGCTTCCACATCAATCTTTCTACACCTTTACAGAGAACAAACAACATCAACACTTACACCAATTTCCACAACAATCTTTTTACAACAACATCAACGTCTCCACCAGAATTCACACCCTTCTCTTTACACCTGTACAGAAAAAAAAACAAACAACATCAACACTTCCACCAATGTCCACGTCCTTCTTTCTTTTATTTACACCTGTACAGACAGAAAACAACATCAACACCTCCATCAGAATCCACATCCTTCTCTTTACAACTGTACAGACAACAAACAACAACACTTACACAAATTTCCACACCCTTCTTTTTACACCTGTACAGACAAAAAACAGCATCAGCACTTCCACTAAAGTCCACATCCTTCTTTTTACACCTGTACAGAAAAGGAACAACCGCAACACTTCCAGCAGCTTACACATCCTCCTTTTTATACCTGTACAGACAACGAACAACATTAACACTTCCAATAGTTCAAGCATCCTTCTTTTTACACCTGTATAGACAACAAAACAACAATAACGCTTCCACCAGCTAAAACATCCTTCTTTTTACACCTGTACAGACAACAAGCAGCATCAATACTTCCACTGTCTTCCTAATCAATCTTTTTACACATGTACAGACAACAAACAACATCAACATCTCTACCAGAATCCACATCCCCTTACACCCGTAGAGACAACAAACAACATCAACACTTACACCAGCTTCCACATCCTTCTCCTTACACCTGTACAGACCAACAAACAACATCAACACTTCCACCGTCTTCGACATCAACCTTTTTACACCCGTACAGACAACAAACAGCATCAACATCTCTACCAGGAGCCACATCCGTTTCACACCCGTAGAGACAACAAACAACATCAACACTTCCACCAACTTCCACATACTTTTCTCTTCTCCTTACAGACAACGAACAACAATAACAACAACAACAGCAAGAACAACAACAACAGCAACAACAACAACAACAGCAACAACAACACTCCATCAGTTTCCATATCCTTGCCATTACACCAGTACGTACAACCAAGAATATGAACACTTCCGCCAGCTTTTATATCCTTCTTTTCACACCTGTACAGACAACAAACAACATCATCTTCACCCACTTCCACGTTGATTTCCTTAATCCTTGCAGACAAACAATAACGATAACATTCCATCACTTTCCACAGCCTTGTTCTTACGCCTGTATATACAACAAACAACAACACTCCATCAGTTTCCATATCCTTGTATTTACACCTGTACATACAACAACAACAACAACAACAAAAACACTCCATCAGTTTCCATATCCTTGTATTTACACCTGTACATACAACAACAAGAACAACAACAGCACTCCACCAGTTTCCATATCCTTGTCTTTACAACTGTACACTCAATCAATAACAACAACAACAACAACAACAACGACGACGACGACAACAACAACAACACTCCATCAGTTTCCATATCCTTGTATTTACACCTGTACATACAACAACAAGAACAACAACAACAACAACAGCACTTTACCAGTTTCCATATCCTTGTCTTTACAACTGTACACTGAATTAACAACAACAACAACAAAACAACAACAACAACAACAAAACAACAACAATAGTTTCCATATCTTTGTCTTCACTTCCGTCCAGAGAACAAGCAAACAATTAACAACAACAACAACAACAACAAAAGCAACACCTTCCATCAGCTCCCTTACCCCACCCCTACCCCAACCCTCAAACACACACCCACCCACACACACACACACACACAACACACACACACACACCACAGGATAAATAATTCTGCTTTTGAACTGCTAGTGACGGCTAGAACGATCACAACGACCACAACAAAGACAACAACGACAACGCCGACAACGAGCACAACGACGTCATCGACGACAACGACCACAACAACGACTACGACCACAACGATGACCACAACGAGCACAACAACAACGACAACGACGACAACGACCACAACGACGACAGCGACCACAACGACGAAACACAACGAGCACAACGATGACAGCTTCTGCAGCACTCACCCAGCACGAAGACCTCGCAGGCCACGTGGACCTGGCTTTTCCTGGACACCCTCATTTCATTCAGGTAGGACCCTTGCTGGATCAGGTACACGGCCATCGTCTCCACCTGTTTGCGCCGAACTGACCGCTGCGGACATCTGAAACACAGAAGCCAGGTCATCATGTAGGACGTTTACAGTCTGGGCACAGCTGGAAAAAAAAATGAAGACGCAACAGTTGCTTCAGGAAGGGGCAGCTACGTCCGCAAGGAGAACAGAGACACAGCTGTTACCCAGCAAGGAGAACAGGGACACAGCTGTTACCTCAGCAAGGAGAACACAGACACAGCTGTTACCTCAGCAAGGAGAACACAGACATAGCTGTTACATCAGCAAGGAGAACACAGACACAGCTGTTACCTCAGCAAGGAGAACACAGACACAGCTGTTACATCAGCAAGGAGAACACACACACAGCTGTTACCTCAGCAAGGAGAACACAGACACAGCTGTTACCTCAGCAAGGAGAACACAGACACAGCTGTTACCTCAGCAAGGAGAATAGAGACACAGCGTTACCTCAGCAAGGAGTAAGGAGACACAGCATATCACCTCAGCAAGGGAAATAGAGACACAGCTGTTACCTCAGCAGGAGAACAGAGACACAGCTGTTACCTCAGCCAAGGAGAATAGGACACACCGTTACCTCAGCAAGGAGAATAGAGACACAACTGTTACCTCAGCAAGGAGAACAGAGACACAGCTGTTACCATCAGCAAGGAGAACACAGACACAGCTGTTACCTCAGCAAGGAGAATAGAGACACACTATTACTCAGCAAGGAGAACGGGACACAGCTGTTACCTAGCAAGGAGAACAGCAGACACAGCTGTTACCTCATCAGGAGAACAGAGACACAGCTGTTACCTCAGCAAGGAGAAACAGTACACAGCTGTTACCTCAGCAAGGAGAATAGAGACACACCTGCTACCTCAGCAAGGAGAATAGAATAGTGTACTCAGCAGGAGAACACGACACAGCTGTTACCTCAGCAAGGAGAATAGAGACACACTGTTACCTCAGCAAGGAGAATAGAGACAAACCTGTTACCTCAGCAAGGAGAATAGAGACAACCTGTTACCTCAGCAAGGAGAACTGAGACACAGCTGTTACCTCACAAGGAGAACAAGACACAGCTGTTACTTCAGCAGAAGAAAAGACACAGCTGTTGCCTCAGCAAGGATAATAGAGACACAGCTGTTACCTCAGCAAGGATAATAGAGACACAGCATTACTCACAAGATATAGCACAGCATTTACTAGCAAGGATAATAGAACACAGCTGTTACCTCAGCAAGGAGAATAGAGACACAGCTTACCTCAGCGAGGAGAACACAGACACAGCTGTTACCTCAGCAAGGAGAATAGAGACACAACTGTTACCTCAGCAAGGAGAACAGAACACACCTGTTACCTCAGCAAGGAGAATAACGACACAGCAGTTACCTCAGCAAGAAGAATAGAGACACAGCTGTTACCTCAGCAAGGAGAAACTGAACACAGCTGTTACCTAAGCAAGGGATAGAGACAGTGTACCTCAGCGAAGAATGAGCACCTGTTAGCCTCAGCAAGGAGATAATAGAGACACAGCAGTTACCTCAGCAAGGATAATAAGAAACACAGCTGTTACCTCAGCAAGGAGAACACAGACACAGCTGTTACCTCAGCAAGGAGAACACAGACACAGCTGTTACCTAGCAAGGAGAATAGAGACACAACTGTTACCTCAGCAAGGAGAACACAGACACAGCTGTTACCTCAGCAAGGAGAACTAAGACACAGCTTTACCTCAGCAAGGAGAATAGAGACACAGCTGTTACCTCAGCAAGGAGAACGGAGACACAGCTGTTACCTCAGCAAGGAGAACTGAGACACAGCTGTTACCTCATCAGGAGAACACAGACACAGCTGTTACCTCAGCCAGGAGAACACAGACACAGCTGTTACCTCAGCAAGGAGAATAGAGACACAACTGTTACCTCAGCAAGGAAAAAGAGACACAGCTGTTACCTCAGCAAGAAGTATAGAGACACAGCCGTTACCTCAGCAAGGAGAACACAGACACAGCTGTTACCTCAACGAGGAGAACACAGACACAGCTATTACCTCAGCAAGGAGAATAGAGACACAGCTGTTACCTTAGCAAGGAGAACACAGACACAGCTGTTACCTCAGCCAGGAGAAAACAGACACAGCAGTTACCTCAGCAAGGAGAATAGAGACACACCTACTACCTCAGGAAGAAGAATAGTGACACACCTGTTACCTCAGCAAGGAGAACAGAGACACGGCTGTTACCTCAGCAAGGAGAATAAAGACACAGCTGTTACCTCAGCAAGGAGAATAGAGACAAACCTGTTACCTCAGCAAGGAGAACATAGACACAGCTGTTACCTCATCCAGGAGAACACAGACACAGCTGTTACCTCAGCAAGGAGAACTGAGACACAGCTGTTACCTCAGCAAGGAGAACAGAGACACAGCTGTTACCTCAGCAAGGAGAATAGAGACACAGCTGTTACCTCAGCAAGAAGTATAGAGACACAGCCGTTACCTCAGCAAGGAGAACACAGACACAGCTGTTACCTCAGCAAGGAGAACACAGACACAGCTGTTACCTCAGCAAGGAGAACACAGACACAGCTGTTACCTCAGCAAGGAGAACAGAGACACAGCTGTTACCTCAGCAAGGAGAATAGAGACACACCTGTTACCTCAGCAAGGAAAATAGAGATACAGCTGTTACCTCAGCAAGGAGAACACAGACACAGCAGTTACCTCAGCAAGGAGAATAGAGACACAGCTGTTAGCTCAACAAGGAGAACACAGACACAGCTATTACCTCAGCAAGGAGAATAGAGACACAGCTGTTACCTTAGCAAGGAGAACACAGACACAGCTGTTACCTCAGCCAGGAGAAAACAGACACAGCAGTTACCTCAGCAAGGAGAATAGAGACACACCTGCTACCTCAGGAAGAAGAATAGTGACACACCTGTTACCTCAGCAAGGAGAACAGAGACACGGCTGTTACCTCAGCAAGGAGAATAAAGACACACCTGTTACCTCAGCAAGGAGAATAGAGACAAACCTGTTACCTCAGCAAGGAGAACATAGACACAGCTGTTACCTCAGCAAGGAGAACACAGACACAGCTGTTACCTCAGCAAGGAGAACTGAGACACAGCTGTTACCTCAGCAAGGAGAACAGAGACACAGCTGTTACCTCAGCAAGGAGAATAGAGACACAGCTGTTACCTCAGCAAGAAGTATAGAGACACAGCCGTTACCTCAGCATGGAGAACACAGACACAGCTGTTACCTCAGCAAGGAGAACACAGACACAGCTGTTACCTCAGCAAGGAGAACACAGACACAGCTGTTACCTCAGCCAGGAGAACACAGACACAGCAGTTACCAGGGAAAGGAAGAGTAACGACACTTCAGTCACCAGGGAAAATAAGACTAGCGACATAGAAGTGACCTGAGAAAGGAAGAGTAA
>CM065719.1:63289959-63299959 GCA_033310375.1 Conus canariensis | reverse complement strand
CTGTCACCTTTCAAGGACGCCAAATGAACGGCGAAGCAGATGGAAGCGGAGGCCCCGTTCTCCAGAAGGACCTCGGCAAGGTCAAGGTCACCCAAGATGGCGGCCACTTCCAGAGCCATGAAGGGAATCAGGCTCTCTTCAGAGGGCGACAGCCGATTGACCTGTGGGCAGAGTGGACAGTGCGTGATTAGACCTGTGGGCAGAGTTGACAGTGCGACCTGTGGGCAGAGTGGACAGTGTGACCTGTGAGCAGAGTGGACAGAGCGACCTGTGTGCAGAGTGGACAGCACGTGATTAGACAGCTGCTGGACATTTGGCAGCATACGCTAGGGGAGGGGGGGGGGGGGGGGGGAGGGAGAAAGAAAAGGCGACCTGAATATCTTCCAAGTGTTACGCATCTCCACATTTAACGCTGCGGCCTGCTCCCAGTCTAGACACAGATTTGGGTTCAGATCAGTACACGTTGTTTGTTTGTAGTAGCCCCGCCGACCTCCAGGGGTCCTGTGAGCGCTGTCACATCTCGAAATCAGTTCCATACCTAATTTGTTGACCAACGAGAACAGCAAACATTCATTTCAGCCACACCTTTTCAAGCATATTCCACACGCCATAAAACTGAGTTTA
The DNA here is from genome assembly GCA_033310375.1 of Conus canariensis. Lineage (NCBI taxonomy): Eukaryota > Metazoa > Mollusca > Gastropoda > Neogastropoda > Conidae > Conus > Conus canariensis. The sequence continues at coordinate 63,299,335 of CM065719.1, read as the reverse complement.
TTACGTTCACTGCATTCTTAGATCTAAAGAAAATATTCACCTCTCTCAAAAAGAAAAAAAAAAACAGAAAAAAAAACAGAATAGGTGCCAGAGCGGCAGATTGTTAGAGAAAAGTTGCCATCACTGCAGATTCTCTGCAGAAAACTTGTGCTTCAGTCTTTCTTATGTCCTTGAGAAGAGTTTCGATTGCAAAATATTAAACAGACCATTTTACAACAGGATGCTTGACGTAGTTCTTAGGGTTATCTTTCCCTGGTGCTACCACAAATGAGAGTGCGTGTGGAATTTAAGATAACTATAGTGGTGAATATGATCGTTTCTGACCATCTAGCCCTGGTTGTACCATTGCAAAGAAGATACCCAGTTCATTTCTCCCAAAGGGTCACGGTCTTAATATTACGAGGACGAAGTGCCCTTGGAAGATGTCTTCAATGACAGAGGGCTGCATTGCCTGGTGAGGCATTGGATTCTGATCAGTCGTGCAGTCAGTCAGAACCAGACAGAAGAAAGTCGACTCCAGCAGCGTCTTCAAAGCCTCCACTCCGAGCACGTGATTCCCATGCCACCTTTCCCAGCTGAACACCAGATGCAAAATCTCTCTCTCTCTCTCTCTCTCTCTCTCTCTCTCTCTCTCTCTGTCTGTCTGTCTGTCTGTCTCTGTCTCTCTGTCTTTCTCTCTCCCTTGCTCGCTCTCTCTGTCTCTCTCTCGCTCCCGCTTTCTCTCTCTCTCTCTCTCTCTCTCTCTCTCCTCTCTCTCTCTCTCTTCCCCCCTCTCTGTATCTCTCTGTCTCTCTCTGTGTCTCTGTCTGTCGTCTGTCTGTCTGTCTGTCTGTCTGTCTCTCTCTCTCTCTCTCTCTCTCTCTCTCTCTCTCTCTCTCTCTCTCTCTTCCAACACTTCATTATTTGTAGTGAATGGAAATGAATGTTCCAAAAATCACGGCGTATCACTGCCGATCAAAATGTTGGGAATATCTACACAGGTCGAGAACCTTGACGTTCATATAACCCATCTCACTGCATTGAACAGTCCGGAAACAATTCAGCGAGCCCTCTGAACACTTTTCAGTCACGTTTCCGGAAGTTTCTATAGTAAAAATAAAACTTTCAGAATTAATACGCATTTTCTGGGCTTGTATATCATATCATAAACAAACGATACAACGAACCATTTTCAAAATCATGTAAAACAAAAGTAAACTAGCTTTTCAAAATCATGTAAAACAAAAGCTAACTTTTCAAAAATTCAAAATCATGTAAAACAAAGGTTAACTGGCTTTTCAAAATCATGTAAAACAAAAGTTAACTTTTCAAAATCATGTCAAACAAAAGTTTACAAACTTTTCAAAATCATATCAAACAAAACTTTGTTAACTTTTCAAAATCATATCAGAACAAAAGTTAACCACGCAACTCCAAGGAATTTAACGAGGCAATGACGACACTCGATCAGTTTGTGCAGTCGTTGTTTGCCCCGAGTCAAAAACCACAAGAAGAAAAAAGCCATCCACCAACAACGGCCAAACAACGTCGCACACTGCACGCCCCCCCCCCCCCCCCCCACCGGGGCCCCCCCTTTACCTTGAACTCCTCCGGGTTGGGTATGTAGTTGGGGCTAGCTCCCAGCTTGAAGAGCAGCCGGATGCACTTGAGGAACTGGGAGGTGCTGCCGCGGTCGGCGGGCCGCTGGATGACGACCATGTGTAGCAGGTGGGTCAGTAAGCTCTTGGGGAAGATGCAGGACTTGTGCAGCAGCCTCAGAGCCTCCCAACTGCCCATGCGCGCGGCCAGGACTGCCGTGGACGACCGCTTGGCCAGCTCCGGGAAGGCCTGGACAATGGGCAGTCGTCATGTCACGTGAAGTCACCTCTTGTCGCAGGTCAGATCGTGTCACGTCAAATCTGACATTATGTACTATGTCAAACATGGATTGTGACCGTGGTGTACATCGTACACGTCGTGCATGTCTGTTTCATTCTACCTTTAGAAACTACTGGCTGAGATAACAGCAGTAATGAAAATCAAATAAGTATAATAATGATGATGACAGTGAAAATAGCAATAATAATAATGATAATAATAAAAGCAACAACGACAACAGCAATGATGATAGGTATAATAACAATAACAACACAGCAGCAACAACGACAACAATAACAATGATGATAATGATAACAACAATAGTACAGGAACAGTAATATTATTGAAAATGATAAAAATAATAACAACAACAAAACAACAATATCAAGATCTCATGTTTATGTAGATATACATCTGAGCTTACATATTTATAGACTAAACGTATGTATGTAACTACGTATGGATGATAATGATAAGAGGTAAGATGAGAGAGAGAGAGAGAGAGAGAGAGAGAGAGAGAGAGAGAGAGAGAGAGAACACCAAGGCACACACACACACACACACACACACACACACACACACACACACTCACACACACACACACACACACACATACACACATTCACTCACACATGCAGGTAAGTACATGTCGGACACGGCAGTAAAATGTGTGAAAACGTAGGATATGAAACAAAAACGAAGAAACCTGAGGGAAGATGTAGTGGAAAGGTAGGAAATGGGAGGAAAAGAAAGGCAGAAAATGCAGGAAGAAGAAAGAGAACGTAATAAGTGTGAACAGCATGTGTAGGGATCATAGGAAAAGTTAAGAATATGTAGGTAAACGAAAGAAAATCAATGAAAAGGCAGGAAAATGAAGTGCACGACAGGACGACGGAAAACAATGTTTGAAAAGGTACGGGACAGACAGGAAAGGATAGGAAAACATATGGGGAAAGGTAGGAAGAACATGGTATTACTTGTGTCTGCAGAGAAAACATTTCTGTGCGTCATCTTTTGTTTGAATGCTCAGTGCTGACCTCGCTCTATCAGGAGAAAGGTATTGAGATGAATAACTTTGATAATGTCAGTACTGTCTTGTATGGTTCATGTGTTGCTGAAACTGCCATGGTTATTTCGCAGTCACAGGTTGCAAAATTTTTGTAAAGATCACAACTTTGTGTACCACTAGGGTATTTCATTTATGTAAATATGCACATATCAGATGTGGCTTTGCAAGTACTAGATAAGTTGAGTGTGAAGGTTTTTCTTTTTTTTTTAACAAGTGTCTAATATCTGGCGATCAAAAGACATTAAATAAACCACTGAAGTGAACTGCACTGAAAGTAGGAAAAAATAAATCTGTTAAGGAAAATGAAAAAAAAAATGTATGAAAAGATAGAGAAAGATACAAATATGCAGGACATTGAAGGACAGTACCCCAAAGGTAAAATATATCGGTATGGAAATGAAATGAGGCAGGGAACAGTAAACGATAAACACGATAAACAAAATACCCCACTTGTTTACTGTATATCAGTTTGGTTAGAAAATGATGGGATTGCTGGAAAATGATAGGAAATTAAAAGAAAGTGGAGGAAAATCTAAGAAAAGATTGGAAAAAATGGCAAAACCTAGGAAAAGATACAAACAGGTAGAAAATGTGGGGAAATGTATGACAAAGTAGGAAATGTGGTGAAATATATATGAAAGGTGGGAAGATGTGGTGAAATATATGAAAAGGTGGGAAAATGTGGTGAAATACAAAGGTGGGAAAATGTGGTCAAATATATGAAAAGGTGGGGAATTGTGTAAAAATGTACGAAAAGGTCAACACAAATTAACAAAAACAAACCAGGACAGGGGGCGAAACGTTGGGAAAGACAGCACGGGAAAAGACGTCCTATCTGAACGTGCTTGAGTTTGATATAAATTGACACCTTCAACTTCTACAATAAATTTCAGAAATTAACGCTCTCACCTGTAGAAATTCGGGACTTTGAAAATCTTGCCTTTGAACATTAATCTTTAATTCCCCCATCTTTTACAACATAATGTTCTCATATTTACATCTTGCTGTGTACATCTCTAGCCAATAAAACGTACGTTAAAATTAATTTTTCTCGCCTTTACGATTTGATTTGATCACCTCTAGAAACGAATGTCCTCACCTTGATAAGCTCTGTTAAAACGTCGCTCTTGTTGTTCAAAATAGCCACATCCAAGGGTGACAACTCGCACTGTGCGCTGGCCTTCTGACCAACCACTGGGAAGGTTTGCACACGGCGAATGACGAGCGGGTCCTGTTCTGATTCGTCCGTGCCCGCTGGAAGAAAGGTGGGTGTACGCACCAGAGCTTTACCCAGACTGCTGGTGTTGATGGAGGTCGCTGCTTCACTCTGAATGCCTTTGCTGCAGACGTGATACCAGCTGAAAAAAGTGGAAGAGATGTAGCAGAATCATCCTTCTTTAGTTCTTTCAGACCCACGCATTTTTTTTACATTAGTAGGGCCTGTCATTTTGTAACCCAAATTGCTAATACATTAATTCACATTATTCTTTCATCATATCTAAAGTATACACAATATTTTGCACAAACAGAGGATTTCATTTATCCCCATTTTCATGTAAGAAAGAAGAACGTTGCATCACACAGCAATCTATTTTGTATACATGGGATACACAAAAACATGTTGGATAACATGTTACATACGATTTCTTTATGTATAAACATACAAAGAAAGCAAAGAACATTAACCACCAAGGCACACCAAATTCTTCAGTATCTTTACCAGCTGATCTTACTCAAGGAACTGCCAGTTGTGGGTTCAAAACTCACGTTGGATCTGATCTTTTTATTCAGCTTGAAAGCTCTCTCTATCCACCCTACAGTAATGGGTACCTGATTCAGTCCAGGAAACATAGAAACTGTAAGCTTTTCACAGTTCACTGCCCCTGCAGCCAATAAGCTATGGGAACTTGTTTTTTTCATCCTTACTTAAGGTGCTTTTATCTGTCTATCAATTTATCTATAGTTCACTGACTTCTTTGTTTTCTGAGTGCACGTGAAGGATTTGCCGCATTGACGACAGCTGATATTCATGAGTAGGCGTGGCTTCTTTGAGCCCCGCCCACACCTCCTCCTGCGTGCTGATTGGCTCCTCAGGAGTGAAGGATCCACCCACGTCTTGTCTAGCGCTGCCTCTGTGGCCGCATCCATTGGCTGAGGAAGGAAGGGAGACTCGGGTCGAGGTGTTCTTGGAGTCATTCCCTGTTGTAGGGAAAAATATCTTGATCATTTTTTTTGTTTAAAGGCTTGTTGATTCCCCATGATCTTCATCATCATCATCACTATCATCATTATTATCATCGCCATCATTGCTATCATTCTCCTTTTTGTAATTACGCGATTATCATTTTCACTATCGTCAATATTGTTGTCGTCATTATCGTTATAACCATCAAGATCAATACATCATCATCACCATCTTTATCATCCTAATCATCAGATCAATCACCATTATTACATTTTTCTTCTTTACTAATGGCTTTCAATGTTCTGATGGTAAGGCAGACACAGAACATTGGTAGCCTGAGTGATCTCACCTCCACTTCTCGCTGAACGTAGGACACCGCCCATTGAGTTCAGTTATTGTGGTGCCAGAACAAGTTGACCTTCCCCCTCCAGAGGGCGCAACCACATCAATCCTACGTCAGCCCCTGAACTTGCTGATTCTGACTTATTTTCCCACACCATGGACGTGGAGGAAATCAAAATGGAAGCCATAGGATGGCAGTAGGGCATAACTGGCCACAGACCATGAAGCCTTCTGATGATGATTGATGAGAAACGTGAGGACGGAATTAATGATGTAGAGGGTTTCTTTTCATATAATCTTTTTTTTTCCCCTCTAAACAAAGAACAAGAACAAGAAAAGAAATAGGAAAAAATGGAAAAGAAAAGAACAAAAATGCAGACATATGGTACTTGTCCAGATAATTATATTGACATTTAATTACATGCCCTACATATGTATTTGTAGAATTGAGAACATACACATATATTCCACCAAATGTATCTATACATCACATAAATGTATCTATACATCACATAAAAGATGTATATGCATAGAACTATGTTCAGACATCGTACATGCGAATTAACTGATAGAACAGATCAAGAAGACTACAATGACAGACAGGCAGACAGACAGACACTCAGACAATTGCACAGACTAATGACTCAGTGAGGAAATATGAAAATGAAAGAGAAAGCCAGCAGCAGAAACGGTGCAAAACAAACAAACAAAACGAACAAACAAACAAACAAATATAGGTTGAATGTTTTAACTCTTTTTTTTTCCGTTCTTACTTTGTCGTATTTTGCATTGGTATTATTAAGAGAATTAAGTGAAGTGTTACATACATTTAAAAAGGAAAGAAACCCACAGAAACAGTCATGAAACAATCGAGAAACAGGTAATGCATGCAGGCAATTTCAATTTTGTACAAAAGTCTGTATGGGTCAAATCAAAATTAACGAGATGTTCAATGTTATGTCTGAAATACAGTTTCAAAAAAGCTATTGTGGAAAGCTTCCTCCCAATTTGCACTTATACACGAAATGTTTTGCTAGCAACATAATGATATATAAAGTATCATCAAAAACATTTGTTGCATCAAAGCTTACTGAAATGAAAGAGTCTATTAACTGTATGTTTTAAGTGTCTGCGCTTTTTACCTATACCAAATCAATGAAAGTATTCCAAAAGCGTTGCACTTGAGTATATTTCCAGAAAATAATGGTCAACAGTATCCTTATGTAAACCATAGAAGCTGCATCTGTCGTTGTTAGCAACTTCCATTTTTTTTAACCACGTTTGAGCCTCAGCACCTATACTTTACCTTCAACTGCAACCGTTTAAGATTACCATCTTTTATCTTGTGTCCATGTATTAAACAAGACACCCAGGCTTGTTGAACCGGCAATTTTTAGTCCCATCTTACACAGTATGATGGAATCAAGTTATTTCGGATTAATATGTCGTAATATAGTTTTGAGCCTTTATAGATTGTTAGGAAGTTCTTATAACAAACTGATAAGTTTATAAACTCATTATTTTTCACACTTATGCCATGCTTATCTATCACTCATTGACGATCTATACCCGAGCAAAAGTAAGAAAAATCGATGTTGACATTAGGCTTCTCTTTCAAGTGATCATGAGATAGAAAGTGTCCATAATTACTTGAAAAAACCCTGCAAGACAATAATACCTTTTCTCATCAAGTATTCTGGACACAATGTATTTCTTCCCAGCCATAATATGCTTTTCATAGCTTAAAGGTCTTGCAAGAAGCTCAGCAGTGTTTTGTGGTGCACAATTGTTATACAGATGCTGCAAAAACCATCTACCAAGAATCAGTTGTCTTTGCTGAATTTCAAAACAAATCCTGGGCCATGTTTAAAAAGAAATGCCCATCAAAATTACTAATATAGAATGTGCTTTAACTTGTAGATTGATTGCTTATGAAATCCATGATAATTTTAAGGCTGTTACAAATTTTTAAGCTTGGGAATGCCGATGCCCCCATCTTTAATGCTTTCATAGCCACTTTCCAGTTCATTTTGTCTTTTTTCTTTGTTTGTTCCAGATACATTTATAGTAAATCTGCCGGCAGTTTAGAATCTGTTTAGGAAAAAAGATGTCTGAAGGTTTGGCAACAGCAGCTATAAATGAGTCCGTTCTGAAAGGATTATAGAATTTAAAATCTTTCTTCTGCCAAGAGGATTATATAATTTAAGATCTCTCTCCTACCAAGAGCGTTTCCGCCACACTCTGAAGAAGTGTTTTACATCAGCTGATCTTCCTGAATATTACAAGTTTACACATCCTTTAAAATCGTCAGCGAATCATATTGTTAGTACTCAAAATGTGGGTGGTTTCCAATCCTTTCCTAAGCATTTCCATATAAAGGACATTATTGTTCTTTCTGCTCCATAGCTAGATTGCACTGGTTGTATTATTGTTCTTTCTGCTCCATAGCCAGATTGCACTGTTTGTATTGCTGTTCTTTCAGCTCCCAAGCCAGATTGCACTGGTTGTACATGAACTCATCTAAAGACCTGAGACAGAGCCAAATCTTACAACACTTCATCATTCTTTTCATATGATTCACGGTCCCAAGCGAAACGGAACTTTGTGTCATCTGCATATTGCAATAATTTGTATTTATTGTCATTGATCCTAATGTCCGAAGAATTTCTTGCCACCATACTGCTGGAAAAGCCCTAATTACGTCATGTTCCAGAGTTTGTTCTCCACAAAAAAGACCTTGCTGAAAATCATTAATTTTAAGATTGTATAAGAAACAATTCGTGATAATGTTTAGTGCCTTCATTCAGCATTGTTTTATTGGTGAAAGCAAATGTTTCTGAAATAACGTGTGTGTATGTATTTGTATTTCTTTGTATGTGTACAATCATATATAATCTTGATTATTGAATTCATTCGTTTATATTGATTAAGGAATTTTTTCTAGCATACTGTTTTCCACACATGCAGCATGTGAATAATTACTTTTCCTTCTACCCCAACGCAGTCTTCGAATTAAAATCAGAATCTGAGTTTTCGATTTCACTGGAAAAAAAAATAGTCGATGTTTTCAGAGCCGGAAGTCAATTTCCCCGACCAACGTCATCCCACTGCTGTCCTGAACATATTGGATGCGCCGTGGAACCTGATCCCTTCTGCCATGGTCCCTGTCTGTTCTGAAGGCCTATCAACACCCATCATCAAAAAACTCCTGAGGGTAGTGTTGGGGGGAAGGGAAGGAATGGAGGGTGGGTGTGGGTGCGGCTGAGGAGCGAGTAGAAAGGGGAAACAATAAGAATGTGACGTCATGTTACCTTTTCTCCGAAGGTAAGAACAGCATCAAATTAATGGTGTATATGAAGAATAATGTTCACGTGAAAGCGGCTTTCCATACCTCCCTGGTCTAAGTTGTGAGAGTTCAGTTGGACTGATCAGTAACAATGTTGAGACTTACATTTTGTTGTGTCGATTTTGGCATCTCAGTCGTTTTCAAATCTGTCCTACATCTATGCTCAGCAGAACGATTTTCTGTGGAACGTAGACGTACAGTGTCGTCCATGTCTAAGTGTTGTCGTCTTCGTCGTTTGATGGCAATGAATGTGGTCCTTTCTGTTTGTTCTATTCTGTCAGCTTTTTTCCCACCAGCGGTAATGTGTCAACTCTTTTTCAGTGCTGCTTGGCTTCTCACAGAGCTCGTCCAAAAAGCAGGTAGGTATGACTCTCTCTCTCTCTCTCTCTCTCTCTCTCTCTCTCTCTCTCTGTGAGATGGGGTGGTAAGGAGAGAAAATGGGGTGAGAGAGAAAAATAGAGAGAGGGGGGAGAGAGTGACAGAAGAGAGAGAGAGACAGAGACAGAGAAACTGACAGTTGCACACATATGGCGACAAATACACCAACAGACAGACAGACAGAGACAGGCTCAAAGGG
>CM065719.1:63264959-63284959 GCA_033310375.1 Conus canariensis | reverse complement strand
AGCACCCCGTGTGCATCGTTTACAGTTGATAAAGGTGACATCAAAGCATCGTTTACATTGGATAAAGATACATCAAAGCATCGTTTACATGGGATAAAGATGACATCAGGGCATCGTTTACATGGGATAAAGATGACATCAAAGCATCGTCTACATGGGATACAGATGACATCAAAGCATCGTTTACATTGGATAAAGGTGACATCAAAGCATCGTTTACATTGGATAAAGGTGACATCAAAGCATCGTTTACATTGGATAAAGATGACATCAAAGCATCGTTTACACTGGATAAAAATGACATCAAAGGATCGTTTACATTGGATAAAGATGACATCAAAGCATCGTTTACAGTTAATAAAGATGACATCAAAGCATCGTTTACATTGGATAAAGATGACATCAAAGCATCGTTTACATTGGATAAAGATGACATCAAGGCATCGTTTACAGTCGATAAAGATGACATCAAAGCATCGTTTACAGTCGATAGAGATGACATTAAAGCATCGTTTACATTGGATAAAGATGACATCAAAGCATCGTTTACAGTCGATAGAGATGACATCAAAGCATCGTTTACATTGGATAAAGGGACATCAAAGCATCGTTTAACATTGGATAAAGGTGACATCAAAGCCTGAAGGAAAAAACAAAGAAAAGAACAAAGAACAGAGAAAGGCTGAACATCAGAATAAAGAGACTGACGAGCAGCGAGGAAGCTAAGATTAGGAGGTGGGATAGATGATTAAGGAGGAGGAGGAGGAGGGAGGTGAAGTGAGGATCAGGAGAAGGGAGCAGAGATAAGTGGAGCAGGAGATGAGAGAGGAGGCTGAATTTCAGGAGGAGGAGGAAGAGGAGGAGAAGCAGGAGGGAGGAGGAGGAGGAGATTCCAGAGAAGAAGATTGGAGAGCTGGAGAAGGGCCTGGAGGTGAAGGTTGAAGATCAGAGGTCTTGACTGTCGGTGTAGTAGTCTTTTTTCTTTTATTTATTTATTCATTTATTTATGTGTTCATTTATTCTCATGTTTTCTAGTTGTTTGTTGATTTGTTGTATACGCTTGGTTCACATCATAGCATTGTTTAATAGTATGTTGTCGTCGGAGAATTTCTTCAAAATGAGAAACGAGCAAATTAGAGAGAGAGAGAGAGAGAGAGAGAGAGAGAGAGAGAGAGAGAGAGAGAGAGAGAGAGAGACGCTTTGACGCTTTGATGATTTATTGCCTTCAGCTACAGGGGCCATTAAGGCAAGAGGGGTACACATACGGCTGGACACATTGCATCATGAAAGTATAAGGAAAATAGACATTGTATCATAAAGTAAAAGGAAACTAAATGATGAAATAAACAAAACCATCAGAACGTAAAGGATTTAAGGATCGTTCACATTGTCAGGATGGTACAGATATTTATATCAAACTACTCACACGTAAACGATCAAATCTGATTAGAAGACTTCCGTACAGAACGTCCTTTCCTACGCTACCGTTCCCATCCCTTTAGTTCCAAAACCCAGTTCCCAATCCCTTGTCTCACCATACACGAACAAACATAAACAGTAAACGCAAGCTCACATTCTTCCATTCCTCCTCCCAACCTCACCCTCTAATCCGACAGAACCCCGACCGCCCGATCGCCCCCCCCCCCACCCCAACTTACCCTTCTCCACTCCCGACCTCGCTGTTCCAAACGCACGCAAGCACACACACACACACACACACACACACACACACACACACACACACACACACACACACACACACACTGAGACTACATGGCCATCCACTAATTACAAAAGAACATACTAAGACAAAACAAGGAACATTAGATTACAATACTATTGTCATTAAGTTCTTACTTCTTTTTTTCTCGTTTTGGTAGCATCAGTTAAATATTTAGCAAGACCAATGATAGTTGTATCACTATCTGTTGCCAAAAGATTAATTAAACCACTTACTGTAGGCTCGACATGAGTCATATTGAAAAAAGAATATTTTCGGCGAATATCTGACAAGAAGCAACAATGGAAAAGAAAGTGCACTTCATCTTCCTTATTGTGACCGCACATTGGGCAGTCAACACTTCGTTCACTGGTCATAAACCAGTGTTTTGCAGCGCCTAGACCATGCATTCTTAATCTAAACTTTACCTGACCTTCCGTCATCTTTTTATTCGATATCAAAGTTAGATACCTCTCAGCTTCAAACGTAATTTTAAAAGAACGGTACCACTCATATTTATCGTTATCTTCAATTTCAGAATGCCAATTTTGTTTGTAACATGAAACAATTCTTTCCTTAAATTCTGATATAAACCCTTCCTCAGAGCCAACACCTTGACACAACCGTACTACCCCAAAACCATTTTCTGTTAGAGTGTTCCTAACTTTTGATGCCGAATTGTATTTGCCTGCTTCTAATTGTAATAACAACATATCATAGGCTTGCCTACATATCTATTTGTTGGTAGTTTTACCAGTCGCAGCCAGTATTTAATACATTTTACAGCAGTTCGAACGAACAAAGGATATCTTCCTGTTTCTCCGTAACTCATTTTATTTGAAGAGTGTAGTGGTACACCCAGGAATCGTTTAATGGCAAAAGTATGTACTTTTTCTATTAACCCTGTATCTTCTAACCCCCATACTTCTGCTGCGTAAGTCAATATGGGCTCAATCTGAGTATCAAAAAGCTTCCAGAATAGGGAAGGATCAATTTATGTAGTTTCTTTAGTGATTTTAGAATTTCAATAACGCCCATTTTACCTTTTCTGCTCATGTCTAGAAGGGCAGCATTCATACTTAATTTTGTTGTAAATATCAAGCCTAAGTATTTGTATGTGTTTGTTACTCTTATATCTTCGTTTCCATATGTCCATTTTTCTCTTATTCCAAGATAACCACCTTTACGGAAAACCATAATATTAGTTTTATCTAGATTTACTTCTAGACGTAATCTGTCAGCCTCTTTTTTCAGATTGTTCAGCTGGTTCTGTAGACCTGTAACAGTATCTGAGAGCAAAATCACGTCGTCTGCAAAAAGCAATAAAAATAATTCTGAAGTTCCTGGTACCATCTGGATTCCGTGCTTCCCTTCCCTGATTAATTCTACGGCTAATTCATTGACAAAAAAGGAGAACATAATTGGGCTGAGTACACATCCTTGTTTTACTCCTCTCGGACAATCAAAAAAATCAGAGTATGAATGCTTATCTCTTACACATGCAATGACTGAGTCATAAACTCCCCGAAGTGCTTTATACATTTTTCCATCAACGCCACTTCTCCTTAACATATACCATAAGACATTTCTGTCAACAGAATCAAATGCTTTCCTAAAGTCGACGAAAGCTACATAGAGCTTAGGATGTTTTTGCTAATATTTCAACGACAGAGTGTAAAGTAAAAATGTGATCTAAACCCACCTTGTTCCTCAGCTAATTTTCCTTCAACTTCTGCCCATCGTGAAAGTCGCTTATTCAGAATAAATGTGTACACTTTGCTCACGATAGTTGTTAATGCCACACCACGTAATTATCAGGTAGATTAGCATCCCCTTTCTTGTAAATTGGAATAATAATGCATTTACACCAGTCTTTTGGAAAAATGCCCTGTTCAAGTATCTTATTGAAAAGCACTACGAGAAATTTAATTACCGTTTCACTGGCATGTTTAAGCATTTCAGCAAGTATCATATCAGAGAGAGAGAGAGAGAAGAGAGAGAGAGAGAAGAAGAAGAAGAAGAAGAAGACGAAGAAGCGGAAGGAACGGATGGTATCTCACCCAACGAATCCTGGCTGGCGGAAGTGATGTAAGCCGGGATGAAGGCGAAGCTGCCGGCGAAGGCGGCGTTTCCGCTCAGCTCCTCACGCAAAGAACTGTGGGACCACGTGTTCTCGCTGCTGGCCTCGCAGATGTAGACTACGCCCACACACATCACCACTCCACGTCTCCCCTCTTTCTCCACGCTCACCTGTGGAGGGGTAGGGTAGTGTGGGGAGGGGAGGTGGAGTGTTTGGGGCGTTGGTGGGGGTTAGAAATTCATCGTCATCTGTGTCAGCTGTTATTACTATTATTGCTGCTGCTGCTGTTATTACTATTATTGCTGCTGCTGCTGTTATTACTATTATTGCTGCTGCTGCTGCTGTTATTACTATTATTGTGCTGCTGCGTTATTACTATTATTGCTGCTGCTGCTGCTGTTATTACTATTATTGCTGCTGTTGCTGCTGCTGTTATTACTATTATTGCTGCTGTTGCTGCTGCTGTTATTACTATTATTGCTGCTGTTGCTGCTGCTGTTATTACTATTATTGCTGCTGTTGCTGCTGCTGTTATTACTATTATTGCTGCTGTTGCTGCTGCTGTTATTACTATTATTGCTGCTGCTGCTGCTGCTGTTATTACTATTATTGCTGCTGCTGCTGCTGTTATTGCTGTTATTACTATTATTGCTGCTGCTGCTGCTGTTATTACTATTATTCATGCTGCTGCTGCTGCTGCTGCTTTCGTAGACTGATCTCTGATTCATTTCTCTTCGCTTAAAATTTACGTCATCTTAGATGCATGTCTTGGAGGGCTTGAGTTTAGAATGAAAATCCGCTCAGATTATTTCACCATATCCCCTCCCTCCCCCTCCCCGCCCCTTCCCTCTCCCCCCCCCCCCTCCCTCACACGCTGTGTAAACATGAACGTTCCCCGAATAGTCGGGATTCTCACGTTCCAGGCTCTCTAGCACCTCACTCTCCCTATCCCTCCCTTCCCTTCCGCCCCCACCTCTCCACTGCCATCTCCACTCCCTCCTTACTTCCCTCACCTGTCCCCTCCCCCCCCACCTTTCTATTGCCACACCCACCCCTCCTCACTCCCCCCTCCGCATCCCTCCCCTTCTTCCCCCCCACCTCTCTCCTTCCACCCCACCCCCTCCTCACTTCCCCCACGCTCCTTCCTCTTCGTCCCCCACCCCCTCACTCCCCCCATCCAACTATCCTTCCCCTACCTCCCCCCACCTCCTCTCTCCTGCCACTACCACCCCCTCCTCACTCCCCCCAGCATCTCTCCCCTTCCTCCCCCATCACCTCTCTCCTACCATCCCACCCCCTGCTCACTCCCCTTCCCCTGCATCCCTTCCCTTCCTCCCCCCACCACCTCTGTCCTGCCACCCCACCCCACATCTTACTCCCTTCCCCCCTATATACCTCCCCCCCCCCTGAAATTCTCTCGTGCCAACCCCACCCCCCTGCTCACTCCCCTCCTCACCCACCCTTCCTTTCTTCCCCCTCCCCTCCCCCCCCTCCCCTCCCCCCTCAAAACTCTCTCCTGCCAACCCCCACCCTCTGCTCACTCTCCCCTCCTCACCCATCCCTTCCTTTCTTCCTCCCCCCCCCCCCCCCCTCAAACTCTCTCCTGCCAACCCCACCCCCTCCTCACTCCTCCCCTCCTCACCCATCCCTTCCCTTCTTCTTCCCCCGCCCCCCCCCCCCCCTCAAACTCTCTCCTGCCAACCCCACCCCTCCTCACTCCCCTTCTCACCCATCCCTTCCCTTCTTCCCTCCCCTCCCCCCCCCCTCAAACTCTCTCCTGCCAACCCCCACCCCCTCCTCCCTCACTCCCCTCCTCACCCATCCCTTCCCGTCTTCCTCCACTCCCCTCCCCCTCTCAAACTCTCTCCTCCCACCTCCCCCCCCCCTCACCCCCACACACTTCCCATCCTCTCTCTCTTCTCTCTGCTCCTGTGCTGTGCTGACCTTTTTGTACTGTGTGGCGGGGAAGAGAAAGGCGGGGCGAGGCTGACCCAGGCGCACTTTCGGCATGATGTCCACCAGGCGGACAGCCCTCTCCTGGCTGCGGCTGATCTCCCGGTGATGCCTCAGGAAGATGAAGCCCCGCTCGTACAGGCATTGGAAATGTCTCTGGATATGGCGCCGGACCTGTCACACACACACACAGACAGACAGACAGACAGACACAGATAGAGACACAGAGATACAGACATCGACATAGACATAACTTAGACATAGAGACACAGAGACACAAGACACAACATAGACATAGATATAGACATAGAGACACAGACATAGACACACACACAGATACAGACAGACAGACCCACACACATACACAGAGATACACACAGACAGACAGACAGACACACGCACAGACACACACACATACACAGACACACGCACACGCACATACTTACACGCACGCGCGCGCGCGTGCACACCACACAACACACACACACACACCACACACACACACACACACACACACACACACACACACACACACACACACACACACACACGTGCTCGCGCACACACACAAGATAATGAAACTACGGTCTCTCAAGATGGTTGCTTGTTTATTGGCACTCCGTTCCTGTATGTTGTTGATTTGTCTATGTCCGTCACATGGTGAAATCCTTTCTGTCTAAGTCCGTCACATGGTGAAATCCTTTCTGTCTAAGACCGTCACATGGTGAAATCCTCTCTGTCTAAGTCCGTCACATGGTGAAATCCTTTCTGTCTAAGTCCGTCACATGGTGAAATCCTTTCTATATCCGTCACATGGTGAAAGCCTATCTGTCTATGTCCGTCACATGGTGAAAGCCTATCTGTCTATGTCCGTCACATGGTGAAAGCCTATCTGTCTATGTCCGTCACACGTGAAATCCTATCTATGTCCGTCCACACGGTGAAATCCTATCTGTCTATGTCCGTCACATGGTGAAATCCTATCTGTCTATGTCCGTCACATGGTGAAATCCTTTCTATGTCCGTCACATGGTGAAATCCTATCTGTCTATGTCCGTCAACAGGTGAAATCCTTTCTATATCCGTCACATGGTGAAATCCTTTCTATGTCCGTCACATGGTGAAATCCTTCTCTATGTCCGTCACACGGTGAAATCCTTTTACGTCCGTCACATGGTGAAATCCTTTCTATGTCCGTCACATGGTGAAATCCTTTCTACGTCCGTCACACGGTGAAATCCTTTCTATGTCCGTCACATGGTGACATCCTTTCTATGTCCGTCACATGGTGAAATCCTTTCTATGTCCGTCACACTGGTGAAATCCTTTCTGTCTATGTCCGTCACACGTGTGAAATCCTTTCTATGTCCGTCACACGGTGAAATCCTTTCTATGTCCGTCACATGGTGAAATCCTTTCTATGTCCGTCACATGGTGAAATCTTTCTATGTCCGTCACATGGTGAAATCCTTTCTATGTCCGTCACATGGTGAAATCCTTTCTATGTCCGTCACACGGTGAAATCCTTTCTATGTCCGTCACATGGTGAAATCCTTTCTATGTCCGTCACACGGTGAAATCCTTTCTGTCTATGTCCGTCACACGGTGAAATCTTTCTATGTCCGTCACATGGTGAAATCCTTTCTATGTCCGTCACACGGTGAAATTCTTTCTGTCTATGTCCGTCACATGGTGAAATCCTTTCTATGTCCGTCACATGGTGAAATCCTTTTTCTATGTCCGTCACACGGTGAAATCCTTTCTATGTCCGTCACATGGTGAAATCCTTTCTTCTATGTCCGTCACACGGTGAAATCCTATCTGTCTATGTCCGTCACATGGTGAAATCCTATCTATGTCTACATGGTGAAATCCTTTCTGTCCTCAAGTGATCTCTGTTTGTCGTCAAGTAATCCTTTCTATGTCCGTCACATCGGTGAAATCCTATTCCGTACATGTGATCTTCTATGTCCGTCACATGGTGAAATCCTTTTTATGTCCGTCACACGGTGAAATCCTTCTGTCTATGTCCGTCACAGGTGAAATCATTTCTATGTCCGTCACATGGTGAAATCCTTTCTATGTCCGTCACAGGTGAAATCCTTTCTATGTCCGTCACACGGTGAAATTTTATGTCATGTGATCTTTCTTGTCCGTCACATGGTGAAATCCTTTCTATGTCCGTCAGTATCATCATGTGTAATGAAATCCTTTCTATGTCCGTCACACGGTGAAATCCTTTCTATGTCCGTCACATGGTGAAATCCTTTCTATGTCCGTCACACGGTGAAATCCTTTCTGTCTATGTCCGTCACATAGTGAAATCATTTCTATGTCCGTCACATGGTGAAATCCTTTCTATGTCCGTCACACGGTGACATTCTTTCTGTCTATGTCCGTCACATGGTGAAATCTTTTCTATGTCCGTCACATGGTGAAATCCTTTCTATGTCCGTCACACGGTGAAATCCTTTCTGTCTATGTCCGTCACATGGTGAAATCCTTTCTGTCTATGTCCGTCACACGGTGAAATCCTATCTGTCTATGTCCGTCACATGGTGAAATCCTATCTGTCTATGTCCGTCACATGGTGAAATCCTTTCTATGTCCGTCACATGGTGAAATCCTATCTGTCTATGTCCGTCACATGGTGAAATCCTTTTTATGTCCGTCACACGGTGAAATCCTTTCTGTCTATGTCCGTCACACGGTGAAATCATTTCTATGTCCGTCACATGGTGAAATCCTTTCTATATCCGTCACATGGTGAAATCCTTTCTATGTCCGTCACATGGTGAAATCCTTTCTATGTCCGTCACACGGTGAAATCCTTTCTATGTCCGTCACATGGTGAAATCCTTTCTATGTCCGTCACATGGTGAAATCCTTTCTATGTCCGTCACACTGTGAAATCCTTTCTGTCTATGTCCGTCACATGGTGAAATCCTTTCTGTCTATGTCCGTCACACGGTGAAATCCTATCTGTCTATGTCCGTCACATGGTGAAATCCTATCTGTCTATGTCCGTCACATGGTGAAATCCTTTCTATGTCCGTCACACGGTGAAATCCTATCTGTCTATGTCCGTCACATGGTGAAATCCTTTCTATGTCCGTCACACGGTGAAATCCTTTCTGTCTATGTCCGTCACAGGTGAAATCATTTCTATGTCCGTCACATGGTGAAATCCTTTCTATGTCCGTCACATGGTGAAATCCTTTCTATGACCGTCACACGGTGAAATCCTTTTTACGTCCGTCACATGGTGAAATCTTTTCTATGTCCGTCACATGGTGAAATCCTTTCTACGTCCGTCACACGGTGAAATCCTTTCTATATCCGTCACACGGTGAAATCCTTTCTATGTCCGTCACATGGTGAAATCCTTTCTATGTCCGTCACACTGTGAAATCCTTTCTGTCTATGTCCGCGACATGGTGAAATCTTTTCTATGTCCGTCACATGTGAAATCCTTTCTATGTCCGTCACACGGTGAAATCCTTTCTGTCTATGTCCGTCACATGGTGAAATCCTTTCTGTCTATGTCCGTCACACTGTGAAATCCTTTCTGTCTATGTCCGTCACACGTGAAATCCTTTCTATGTCCGTCACACGGTGAAATCCTTTCTGTCTATGTCCGTCACATAGTGAAATCCTTTCTGTCTACGTCCGTCACATCTTGAAATCCTTTCTATGTCCGTCACATGCTGATATCTTTTCTGTCTATGTCCATCCACAGTGAAATACTTTCTGTCTATGTCCATCACATAGTGAAATCCTTCTGTCTATGTCCGTCACACGGTGAAATCCTTTCTGTCTATGTCCATCACATGTGATATCCTTTCTGTCTATGTCCATCACACGTGAAATACTTCTATGTCCGTCACATAGTGAAATCCTTTCTATGTCCGTCACATAGTGAAATCCTTTCTGTCTATGTCCATCACATGGTGAAATCCTTTCTGTCTATGTCCGTCACATAGTGAAATCCTTTCTGTCTATTTCCATCACATGCTGAAATCCTTTCCGTCACATCGTGAAAGCCCCAAACATACACAGAAACACATTATATACAGACATGCACACATATGCACGCGCACGCGCTCACACACACACACACACACACACACACACACACAACACACACACACACACACACACACACACACGTGCGCGCGCGCGCGCGCGCGCGCGTACTTTACCTCTATCAGAGTGCATTGCGAACTGATGAAGACGGTCCGAGCATCGACGCAGGGGATTCACTGGACACAGCTTGAAATCTGACGAGGATGTCAGGAGTTCTTTCCCTTGGAGTGATGGGGGCGGAGGAAAAGAGGAACGTCTCCTCCTCCTCCTCCCCTCCTCCATCTTTCCCCTTGTCTGTGGGATCGACGATACTGAAAGCAGTCATGAAGGAAAGAAGGATAAAGGATGAATGAAAGGGGTCAAAGGGAAGGAAACAGCATAAAATGATCGGACGGCTGAGGGGAGCAAATAAATGATAAACTGAACATGGGAGAAAGAGAGAGAGAGAGAAAGAGAGAGAGGAGAGAGAGAGAGAGAGAGAGAGAGAGAGAGAGAGGAGAGAGAGAGAGAGAGAGATGCTCTATGTCCGCCTGTCTCTGTCTCTATGTGTCCCTGTCTGTCTGCCTGTGTTCGTATGTCTGTCTGTTTATCTCTGTTTCTGTCTGTCTGCCTCTCCCTCCGCCTGTCTGTCTGTCTGTCTCTCTTTTCAGCCCCTCCCCGTTCCCTCCCTTCTCACCCCGTCAGCCCCGTCTGTCCTACCCCCATTCTCCCCACAAGCCTCCTCACCCACCTCCTCAATTTCCTCTATCTCTGTTCCCCCCCCTCTCTCTCCCTCCCTCCCTCTCCCTCTCCCCCTCTCCCCTCCTCATCTCTCTCTCTCTCTCTCTCTCATCCTCTCTCTCTCGTTCGCTCCCATCTCTCTCTTCTCTCTCTCTCTCTGCTGAACAAGTTACACAGCATGGCAAACACGGATTCCAGTTTTTGCCAGGCTTACAAGAAATCTTTTTATTGTTATTTGCTGATGATGTATGTTTGATATTGACAAGTTCTTCAGGGCTACAAAATCAATTAAATAACCTTGATAAAGCATCAACAATTCTAGGACTTAAAGTGAACTTAAAGAAAACAAAAGTTATGGTTTTTAGAAAAGGGGGGCATTTATTGAAAGCAGAAAAATGGTTTTATCAGGGAAGAGAGATTAAGTTGTTAACAGTTGTAAGTATTTGGGATTTACTTTAACCACAAAGCTATCATACGACATTGCACTCGAAGAATATGCAGGCAGGGCTGAAGCCAAAATTGTAGAAATTATGAAAACAGTGAGGAGTTTGGGAACAATGGATAGAAGTCAATTTTTTAAAACTTTTTGATGCGCAAGTGAAACCTATGCTTTTATATGCAGCAGAAGTATGCGGACAGTCTCGTCTACATGTAATTGAATTACTCACCCGTTTGCGTGCAAACGCATTTTAAACGTACGCCCAAATACCCCAAATACATTGGTATACGGTGAGCTAGGTAGTTATCCTGTGTATATAGATGGTGCAATAAAATCAATGCGCTACTGGTTCAAATTGCAAAAGCTGTCACTCGCTAGACTACCAACACAAGAATATGAAATGGAAAAATCAAAATTATTTTCATGTACAAGAAGTCGGAGTGTACAAACAAATTAGGTATCTTCGATAAAACATTGTTTGGATACTGATGGCTTTTCTTTTGTTTGGTTAAATGGTAGAGTGAATTATGAGAAACTGTTTCTACGTGAACTTAAACAACGCATGATTGACTGTTATAGACAAAATTGGGATAGTAAAATACTTAATAGTGACATATTTTCAACATATTGTTCCTTCAAATCCTTATGGCAGCCTGAGAAAGATTTAACTGATATTACAATTCCTAAATTTCACAAAGTATTCGTGAGATTTCGACTTGGTATTAGTGATTTGAATGTCCATCAAAGATATACACTAAAGTCCAAAAAACTGTCCATTCTGTCATCAAATCGAGGACAAAATACATTTTCTGATTCTTTGTCCATCCTATAAAAATTCAAGAGATAAATACATTTGCCTCATACTAGAAATGTTCATTAAGTGTCAAAACTTCTTTTACTGCAAAATGAAAAGACAATTGTAACTCGCTCTGTAGTTATGTTCATTTTTAAAGCACCAATACGAAGAGAGGAACTGTTATCAGTTAACACACAAATGCCAGAGTAATTTCAGGTATATGCGCCGAGCGCGTGTGTGTTCTACTTTTGTTCTTGACCTCATTGCAGATAGTGTTTTACAATCCACGCACTCGTTTACACAACGGGCTGCCTACCTGGGTCGAACCGACTTCAGTCGTTTTCCATGTCATTCCGTCAATATAGGTCAAAATTTTGCCTCAAATCTTCCGATTTGTCACACAGGGTGCACGCTGTGTGTAACGTGTCATCCATCCAACGGCCAAACTGACCTTCTCTTCCGAAAGTTGGAGATGGGATTTTGCGTGTGTGCAAGATAGTATGCACGCTTTCACACACACACACACACACACACACACACACACACACACACACACACACACACACACACACACACACACACACACACAACACACACACACACACACACACAGAACCTCGGTTTATTGTCTCATCCAAAGGACTTTTCAGAAAATGGAATCACAACCGATGTTAACTCTGAGGTAAAAATCTCCCTGTGCCGAAATACCCGGCAGTAATGTCAGGAACTGTACCCAAGTTCCTGGTGGTGTGGTGTGTTTGTTTGTAAGGGGAGTGTGTCAAGGGAAGGCGTGGATCGCCTGTGCAGGCTATCGGGAAACAAAAGGAAGGATTTCAGAGTCTTAGGCCAGAGCTCATCTGTCCATGTAGACCATGCAGCATGCATGTTAAATGGTGAACAGACAGCTCAGGGTGATTGGTTTGTTACCCTAGGATGGGTAGTTGAAGCTGAGAGGAAAGGCTGGTCGACTGCGTCGTACAGTCAGTGAGGATTCGCAAGGGCATATGCCTGATAGTTTGTTTTAGTTTAGAGAGATGGGAGATGTCTCGTATGATTGCAAATTACAGGCCACGACAGGCACATATCAGAACCCATACAGGTAAGCCACGGTGAAGAATATGAAAAGAGAAAAAAGAATAATGAAGATTTTATCCCTTAGATAAAGAATAACATGACATGATGATCAATGTTTTTTCTTCCAGGAACTCCTCCCCCCCATCCCCCCGGCCCCCCACCCCCACCCCCACCCCAGCTCTTCCCCCTGAAAAGAGTAGGGGCGTTAAGTCTACTTTTTTTTCAGAGGGGCAGAGGCGCAGTTTGTGGCAGAGGTGGCAGATTGTGGCAGAGGTGGCAGAGCCTCTAAACTGGGACAGAAACTGTGAATGGTCTGTGAGGACATGGACCCTTTGTACCAACTGAATATTTTGGGCGGTAGGTGTGAATCTGGGAAAAAAAACACGGTTATCATTATCTTTTTTTTTATTATTCCGTGAGGACTTGTTAACGTTTTTAACTCTGAACTATGTCCGTACATTTTTTGTGAAAACAAAGTGGACAGAGTTTTCATGTAAATGATGCAAACGAATTTAGTTGTTAAGAAAAACAAAGGAACCCTCATTTGTTATGTCGGACTGGTTGTTGTCGACGTTGAGTGAGCCAGAGTCTGACAGAGGGTACCCCGACCAACTCTCCGCCCCAGGTTTGCCACGTTCACGAGTCCGGCGCTTTAACAACTAAGCTATTTGGCCCATGTGGGCAATAGTCTGGCGCTTTAACAACTAAGCTATTCTGGCCCATGTGGGACAATAGACTGACACTTTAACAACTTAGCTATTCTGGCCCATGTGGGCAATAGACTGGCACTTTAACTAAGCAACTTACATAGCTATTCCTTGCGCCCATGTGGGCAATAGACGGCACTTTAACAACTTAGCTATTCTGGCCCATGTGGGCAATAGACTGACACTTTAACAACTTAGCTATTCTGGCCCATGTGGGCAATAGACTGACACTTTAACAACTTAGCTATTCTGGCCCATGTGGGCAATAGACTGGCGCTTCTAAAATGGTCAACATAACCCAGCAGCCGGAAGAGCTGGCATCAACAGGTTAAAACAAGAACAATTCTAGGAGATGACATTGGTCATGACCACAACCATGTCGCAACGAACTTTAAAGTAAGTTGGAAGAAAATCATGGGAATGACAAGAACCGTCTGAGACTCTTGATAAAACGGAAGATCTTGACAGCGGCGAACAATTCCAGAGAAGGAACTGCCCCACTCCACCCACCCCACCCCCACCTCCACCCTACCCCCCATCCCAGAAACCCTCACAAACAATCTCAACCAAGTGATGATTGAAACAGCAACATAGATCTGAGGAGTAGGTCGATGCAAATCAAAACAAACAATGGATCACAAGCAATATGGTGGAGATGTGTGACACTAGAAGGTGCTTTATACCACTCAGGAATACTGATTGGGAGAAGAATACAGATTGGGAGAAGAATACTGATTGGGAGAAGAATACAGATTGGGAGAAGAAGAGTGATAGGGAGAAACATAGCGCTATAAACAGGAGGATCGGGGGGTGAATGAGGAATTGAATGGAAAGTTTCCCGGAGCCGTCAGAATGACGGACATATCAAGAACCTGCAGGATGCCCAGCGCCGAGCCTTCAGGTGGTCGTGCCAAAGATACAGGAGGACGTCCAGTGTGGACAACACTCTGTCCAGCTTGCGTGGCCGTCACCGCTGCCCAGGAGACCGAAGGCACGCGCGCTTTGACAAGTTACATAACAAACTGATCTCCATGGACGCCCAATAGGGCCCGTCCCCAAACCCAGATCCAGGCAGACATCCAGACCTCCACATCATCCCTCTTCCTCCCTCTTCACTCTTGCAGCGCAGACTCTTTCCACATCATTTTCTGGCACAGCTGTGGAGTGGAATGTGCTTCCAGCGGAGACAGTATCCTCATCCTCTGTACAGTCTGTCCAACGTCATGTCTAAAAACAATTTCTCTCACCCATCCCCACCCCTACTCCCACCCAAATATTGTTGTTCCTTATCAGGTTGAGTGCGGTGCTTTGTGGGCCTGGGTAAGGCTGTAGGCCGTGTCTGATGCTGTAAAAGGCGACAGAGTTTCTCATTTGTTGGAAGAGAAGGCCACTGGGGCTGTGCCAGGGTTCCCTGTCTATGGGGACCCAACAGTGTACAGCCACTGGGGCTGTGCCAGGTTTCCCTGTCTATGGGGACCCAACAGTGTACAGCCACTGGGGCTGTGCCAGGGTTCCCTGTCTATGGGGACCCAACAGTGTACAGCCACTGGGGCTGTGTCAGGATTCCCTGTCTATGGGGACCCAACAGTGTAGAGCCACTGGGGCTGTGTCAGGATTCCCTATCTATGGGGACCCAACAGTGTAGAGCCAGCCAGCAGCTGCACATGTAGTGGCACTTTCTTCTTTAGTACCTTGTCTGTCTTAGCCTCTGGGCTTTTGATTATTTTGTGTGTGTGTTTTTTGTGTACATTTTATTGTATCTTATATGTTTTGTCTCCCTTTTTGTGTGCCCCATCATGCGTGAAATTATATTCAATATGCCGAAGATTTTCACCTGAAAGAAGAAGAAGAAGAAGAAGAAGAAGAAGAAGAAGAAGAAGAAGAAGAAGAAGAAGAAGAAGAAGAACTTCGATCGAACATTGAGAAATGCCCCAGAAGACAACGACTGGAAGAAAGCTTTGCAGATTGTGACAGTGTGGAAGACCTAGCGCCAAAGTCTAGTCAGCATAGAAAGCTTTGCAGATTGTGACAGCGTGGAGGACCTAGCGCCAAAGTCTAGTCAGCATAGAAAGCTTTGCAGATTGTGACAGCGTGGAGGAACTAGCGCCAAAGTCTGGTCAGCATAGAAAGCTTTACAGATTGTGACAGCGTGGAGGACCTAGCGCCAAAGTCTGGTCAGCATAGAAAGCTTTGCAGATTGTGACAGCGTGGAGGACCTGGCGCCAAAGTCTGGTCAGCATAGAAAGCTTTGCAGATTGTGACAGCGTGGAGGACCTGGCGCCAAAGTCTGGTCAGCATAGAAAGCTTTGCAGATTGTGACAGCGTGGAGGACCTGGCGCCAAAGTCTGGTCAGCATAGAAAGCTTTGCAGATTGTGACAGCGTGGAGGACCTGGCGCCAAAGTCTGGTCAGCATAGAAAGCTTTGCAGATTGTGTCAGCGTGGAGGACCTGGCGCCAAAGTCTGGTCAGCATAGAAAGCTTTGCAGATTGTGACAGCGTGGAGGACCTAGCGCCAAAGTCTGGTCAGCATAGAAAGCTTTGCAGATTGTGACAGCGTGGAGGACCTAGCGCCAAAGTCTGGTCAGCATAGAAAGCTTTGCAGATTGTGACAGCGTGGAGGACCTAGCGCCAAAGTCTGGTCAGCATAGAAAGCTTTGCAGATTGTGACAGCGTGGAGGACCTAGCGCCAAAGTCTGGTCAGCATAGAAAGCTTTGCAGATTGTGACAGCGTGGAGGACCTAGCGCCAAAGTCTGGTCAGCATAGAAAGCTTTGCAGACTGTGACAGCGTGGAGGACCTAGCGCCAAAGTCTGGTCAGCATAGAAAGCTTTGCAGACTGTGACAGCGTGGAGGACCTAGCGCCAAAGTCTGGTCAGCATAGAAAGCTTTGCAGACTGTGACAGCGTGGAGGACCTAGCGCCAAAGTCTGGTCAGCATAGAAAGCTTTGCAGACTGTGACAGCGTGGAGGACCTAGCGCCAAAGTCTGGTCAGCATAGAAAGCTTTGCAGACTGTGACAGCGTGGAGGACCTAGCGCCAAAGTCTGGTCAGCATAGAAAGCTTTGCAGACTGTGACAGCGTGGAGGACCTAGCGCCAAAGTCTGGTCAGCATAGAAAGCTTTGCAGACTGTGACAGCGTGGAGGACCTAGCGCCAAAGTCTGGTCAGCATAGAAAGCTTTGCAGACTGTGACAGCGTGGAGGACCTAGCGCCAAAGTCTGGTCAGCATAGAAAGCTTTGCAGATTGTGACAGCGTGGAGGACCTAGCGCCAAAGTCTGGTCAGCATAGAAAGCTTTGCAGACTGTGACAGCGTGGAGGACCTAGCGCCAAAGTCTGGTCAGCATAGAAAGCTTTGCAGATTGTGACAGCGTGGAGGACCTAGCGCCAAAGTCTGGTCAGCATAGAAAGCTTTGCAGATTGTGACAGCGTGGAGGACCTAGCGCCAAAGTCTGGTCAGCATAGAAAGCTTTGCAGACTGTGACAGCGTGGAGGACCTAGCGCCAAAGTCTGGTCAGCATAGAAAGCTTTGCAGACTGTGACAGCGTGGAGGACCTAGCGCCAAAGTCTGGTCAGCATAGAAAGCTTTGCAGACTGTGACAGCGTGGAGGACCTAGCGCCAAAGTCTGGTCAGCATAGAAAGCTTTGCAGACTGTGACAGCGTGGAGGACCTAGCGCCAAAGTCTGGTCAGCATAGAAAGCTTTGCAGACTGTGACAGCGTGGAGGACCTAGCGCCAAAGTCTGGTCAGCATAGAAAGCTTTGCAGACTGTGACAGCGTGGAGGACCTAGCGCCAAAGTCTGGTCAGCATAGAAAGCTTTGCAGATTGTGACAGCGTGGAGGACCTAGCGCCAAAGTCTGGTCAGCATAGAAAGCTTTGCAGATTGTGACAGCGTGGAGGACCTAGCGCCAAAGTCTGGTCAGCAGCCTTCAGGACAATGACAGCAGCTGTGTGGCAGAGGGAAGAACACAAAACAGGGACTGAATATTTTGCCGAACCCTGCGACAAACAGAACAACAGAAAGTCAAGTATACTAGCAGCACGGAATTTGTCAACTGACGAAGGCTTTCCAAAACTTTGTGAAGAAGCATGGAAGTTTTGCATGTAGGAATGCTGCAGGCACCGACTCTCACAACAATTCCAGTTTTAGTTTCAGTTTTATCAAGGAGGTGTCACCGCGTGCGGACTAGTCCATATACGCTACACCACATCCGCTAAGTTTTGAGACCACACTGCGTATGACTTAAAGCTGATGGATTAATGAATTCACAACCAAGATGAGAAAATTTAAGCAGAGGGTCTTGTGGCTACGAGTCGCAGATATCTAATCTACGCATTAGTCCAACGCGCTGCTCAGACCTTGAGCAGCTACTTAACATTGGCTTAACATTAACGTTATTATCATTGTATGTGTGTGTGGTTAGTGTACACGTATGTGTGTTTATGGATGTGTGGCAACGGGCCATGTGTGTGTGTGTGCCAGTGTATGCGGTGCGCGAGCGCATGTGCGTATGAATTGAAACTATGCAATACCTGCTTGACCTTCCTTCAATGCAGACAAGACACAAACTAGAACAGATGAAGGCATATTTCACAGCACTTGAATGTAAAGAAAAATGTTACATGCAGTGGTCAAAGCGTAGACACCAAGCTCAACAAGTTCAAGCAATATGAAGAAATGTGAACATCGAGCAAAAACTGATAATTACTATCTTATTCCTCAGCGAGTAGTGTGGTGTTCATACAGCAGGCTATTAGAGGAAGAGTTCTTAGTTCAGCTGACGTGCGTCAAGTTGTCTTCTGTCTTCCACACTTGTCAACCTATTCCTGGAAGGCAGTTGAAGATGTACTGGACGAGCTTTCAGCACTGTCATCATTGGAGGAAGAGCCATTACGAACGTTTGGTGTTGTGTTGTTTTGTTCTCTCTTAGTGACTGTCTGGGCGCTAGTCTTGTCGCACACACACACACACACACACACACACACACACACACACACACACACACACACACACACACACACACTAAAGTAAAGCATGCAACGCACACTTCACTCACTGTACATTAATTCACTCACACTGGGAAGAGCTTTTGGCAACATTCTGGAGGAAAACCATTTTGATAGGCTAGCAGAACTGAACAAAACAACAAAAATGCACACGATCGAATTCAATCCTTAAAAAATGTTTGTGACAACGAAATTACACACTAAAGTAAAAAGCGATTCAATACTACAACAGGTAATACGATACAATACACTACACTACAATGCAATGCAATGCAATACAATACAACACAGTACAATGTAATGCAATACACTACAATGCAATACAATACAATACAAAACAATACAAAGCAATGCAATACAACACAACACAGTACAATGCAATGCAATACAACACAACACAGCACAATGCAATGTAATACAACACAACACAACACAGTACAATGCAATGCAATACAACACAACACAGTACAATGCAATGCAATACAACACAACACAGTACAATGCAATGCAATACAACACAACACAGTACAATGCAATGCAATACAACACAACACAACACAGTACAATACAATGCAATATAACACAACTGAGTGCAATGCAATGCAATGCAATACAACACAACAGAGTACAATGCAATGCAATGCAAAACAATGCAATGCAATGCAATACAATACAATACAATACAATACAATACAACAGTACAATGCAATGCGATACAATACAATACAATGCAATGCAATACAATACAAAGCAAAGCAAAGCAATGCAATGCAATGCAATGCAGCACAACACAGTACAATACAATACAATACAAAGCAATGCAATGGAATACAACACAACACAGCACAATGCAATGCAATACAATACAATACAATGCAATACAACACAACAGAGTACAATGCAATACAATGCAAAACAATGCAAAGCAAAGCAATGGAAAACAACACAACACAGTACAATGCAATACAATACAACACAACACAACACAGTACAATGCAATGCAACACAACACAGTACAATGCAATGCAATGCAATACAACACAACACAGTACAATGCAATGCAATACAACACAACACAGTACAATGCAGTGCAATGCAATACAACACAACACTGTACAATGCAATGCAATACAACACAACACAGTACAATGGAATACAACACAACACAGTACAATGCAATGCAATACAACACAACACAGTACAATGCCGTACAATGCAACACAACACAGTACAATGCAATGCAATACAACACAAAACAATACAATGCGATGCAATGCAACACAAAACAATGCAATGCAATACAATACAATACACTATGAAACAATGCAATGCAATGCAATCCATACAAACAATGCAATGCAATACAACACAACACAGTACAATGCAATGCAATGCAACACAACAGAGTACATTGCAATGCAA
>CM065719.1:63257459-63259959 GCA_033310375.1 Conus canariensis | reverse complement strand
GGGCAGTGGAAGTAGAGAGGACAGTGGAAGTAGAGAGGGCAGTGGAAGTAGAGAGGACAGCCATGAACGAGAGAGAAATGAAGAGAGGCAGGACGATGGTGCGAGGGAGGAGTGTAGGGGTGGGGAGGAAGGTGGAGTGAAAACGGCATGTGAAGAGAGGGGTGATAGAGGGATGGGGGAGGACAGTGGACGGGAGGAGGTCAATGGAGGGAGGAAGGATGTGAAAAGAGGGATAACGGAGGTGGCAGGGGTGACAGTGGAGGGAGGGAGGGCAATGTTGGGTGAGTGCTGAATCCAGTCGGTGAGATGTCGATATCACGTATAAATGCTTTAACAGAGCAACCACAACAAAGTTCACAAGAGGTCAAAGGGAAGGTAGCACCTGATGTAAACAATGAGTCATTGTTTGGGGCAGGGTCTGTTGACTCTGACAGTGTTAATAGTTTGTCTTCTCCTTTTGTAAATAGTCGTTTTTCTTTTTTTTTTTTACACTGCAATATTAATGGTCTTTTTCCCAAACTGAATGACTGCGATGTTGTTTCGTTTGTATCTTCCTATGGATTTGTTTGTCTTGTTGAAACGTTTGTTAGCACTTTTTGTGCTGAAGTTTTTCCAGTCGTTCTGTAAACCTTCAGTAAAATTGTCTGATGCTGGCCGCTGGTCAGGTGGAGTGGTGTGTCTGATTAAAAACGAGTTTGTACCGTATGTGAGAGAGATGAAAGTCAATAATGGATTCTTTTTGTTGTCATTGATAAATGTTCATTTGGTTTAAGTAAAGATGTTTTGTACGTTTTATTCACCACATGAAGGCTCCAGATATTATTCTCTGTTTGATGGTGAGGGTGAGGGTGTGACAATGCTAGAAAAGTGTCTGACTGACAATGCTTTGTTGGATAATGATTATTACATTCTTGTTTCTGGTGACTTGAATGCGGGCACTTCGAATATTTCACAAAATGATGCATCAATAAATGACTTTCTTGACTCGATACATAAAAGCGAAAGTAACACAAATAGAAAATCACAAGACACAGTTATTAATAGTTTCGGGAAATCCCTGTTAAAGATGTCCACTGCAGGTTTGCTTATTCTGAATGGTATGTGTTATGGTGACCTTGAAGGTCGCTACACGTACATATGTGATTTTGGTTGTTGTGTGATTGACTATTTTCTGATGTCGAGTGATTTGTTTGCTATTGTTAGTGATAACTGCTGTTTGTCTGGTTGTGATCGCACTAGAAGTTACCACATGCCTGTTGTATTCTCTGTTAGTTTTCCTGCTGGTTCTGTAGTAAATGATGAGAATGAAAAAATGTACATTGATAAGTTTACTTGGGTCCCTGAACACGCACAGGTATTTGAAACTGCACTGAACTTGATTCAGTTAAAAGAAAACTGGAAGCTGCGATTCAAGCGATTGATATAGATGTAGATGAAGCCATTGATATGTTTAATGAAGCTTTGAAAGAAGCTGCAGACTGCATGAAGAAACGAATCTGTGTGAACGGGAGCAGTAAGAAAGCGCAAGACTGGTTTAATTTGGAGTGTGCGCAAGCTTTTGAAGAAAATTCGTCGAACTTCAGATGAACAAGATATGTTTAGCTTTTGTCAAGCAAGAAGTGAGTATAAAAACCTCATTAAATATAAAAAGAAACTGTACAACAATACGATGATTACAAGTTTGATAGATTCTGTGAATAAACAAAAGATTTCTGGGAAACAGTCCATAAAATAGTACCACAGAAGAAATATGTCAAAAATCAGATAACTGTGGAACAATGGTTTGAACATTTTCAGATGCTTGTGGAAACGGACACAAACGATGATTTATTTGATGACACTATTGGTAATGTTGATGATGATGATCTACTCTTTAATCGTCCTATTTCTGAAGAGGAAGTAATGTTAGCACTGCGTAAATTAACACACAAAAAGGCTAGTGGTTCATATGGAATTATTGGAGAAATTTGGAAAAACTCATGTAGATTTATCTGACCTTTTCTTGTTACGTGTCTAAATGTACTTTTTGATAAAGGTGTTTATCCAGACAGTTGGACGGAATCTATTATTCTACCGCTACACAAGAAAGGTGATGTTAACAACCCAGGTAACTATAGAGGTATTAGTCTTCTTAATGTGTGTAGTAAAGTGTATGGCTCTATCATAGATCAACGATTGCACTTGTGGGTTGAAGAAAATAACTTGACAGGTGAGTGCCAAACAAGATTTTAAAAAGGTTAGTCCACGGTTGATCCCTTGTTCACTTTACTAGCAAGCAATTTAATAAAAACCCGAAACCGTAAGCTTTATGTTGCTTTTATTGATTTTCAGAAACGTTTCGATACTATAAACAGAAATCTGCTTTGGCCTATTTCAGTGAAGAACGGTAGTAAGGGTAAGCTATTACGTTGCATACGCAGCTTGTATTTAAGTGTAAAAGCACGTGTTAGACGTGGGGCTAAACTTACTCAGTCTTTTTATGTTCTTCGGGGTTAAGCAG
>CM065719.1:63244959-63247459 GCA_033310375.1 Conus canariensis | reverse complement strand
GCTGAGGATGGAGAAGACACAGACAGCAAAAACAAACAAACAAACAAACAGACAAACAAACAGACAAACAAACAGACAGACAAACAAACAGACAGACAAACAAACAAACAAGCAAACAAACAAAAACACCGAACAAACGAGAGAAAATCTGTCAGATCGCCAGGTTTTCCAGTTGACGACTGACGCGCTCTTGCTGTCAGAAAAATGAGGATTACTATCCTGTCATTGCTCGGAGGACAAATATAGTCATCATGTCATGATCAGGAACACCGGCAATATCGTCTTCTCCTCAATGGGAAGGGACACATCTTGCTACTGTAAGCGGATAAGAACTAACATTAGAATGTAACACCTACTGTTAATGGAATGAACTGACATCATGTGATTGTGAAACAGATACGGATGAACATGTTGCTCCCGCATGGAAGTTCAAGATCCACATTTTTTTTCTTTTTGCTTTTTTTTTTTCAAGACAGACAAAGAATAACGTCCTAGGTGTTTAAGATGAAGGATCAATCTCTTGCCCTTGTAAAGGAGAGAAGGTGTAACCCTTAATATTTGTTGAGAGGACCAGGATGACCATGCTGATGTTAACGGGAGAAGACTGTGCCTTTCACATGGTCAGACATGTCAAGATCAGCATGTACCAACAGGGCCGGGAGATTAAGATTAAGATTAAAATTATAGTCCCGTCAACAGCAGAGGTTATCTCAGGACTGTCACCACGTTTCAAACTACCACGTATAACAGGGCCGGGAAATGTCAGCATTGAATCACTTGGCGAACAGAACAGTCTGGATGAAACTTGGGTTGGAACATCAGAATGGACAGATGACGTCACATCTACACGAGTTAACTGGCATTAACGTTATTTTTGACATGTATAATTATATGAGAGTGCATGTATGAATACATAATCGGAGAGAAATGTGTATACAGGTAGGTTTCTTTCTTTGCTTTTTTGTATACATAGTATGTTAGGTGCACTTTGGTAAGTAGACATGTAGTACTTATGTAACGTGATACGTGGAATATCATATGTATTGTATAGATGTATTCTTTGTTGGTAAAGTATTTAGAGTGTTTTTTGTTTTTTGTTATTTCATTTGTGTGTGTGTGTGTGTGTGTGTGTGTGTGTGTGTGTGTGTGTGTGTGTGTGTGTGTGTGTGTGTGTGTGTGTGTGTGTGGTTGTGTGTGTGTGTGTGTGTGTGTGTGTGATGTTTTGGGTTTAGATAATGTGCTACATAGTTGTCTATTCTCCTCTTTCTCCACTCCTCCTCCTCCTCCTCCTCCTCCTCCTCCCGCTCTTCCTCTTTCTCCTTTTCTTCCTCCTCCTCCTCCCCCTCCTCCTCCTCATTTTCCTCTTCCTCCTCCTCCCCTCCTCCCCATCCTCAGCCTCCTTCTTCTTCCTCATCTTTTTCCTCTTCCTCTCCTCCTCCTCCTCCTCCTCCTCCTCCTCCTTCTTCTCCTCCTCCTCCTCCTTCTTCTTCTCCTCCTCCTCCTTCTTCTTCTCCTCCTCATCCTTCTCCTCCTCCTCCTCCTCCTCCTTCTACTTCGTTTGTTGTTGTTGTTGTTGTTGTTGTTGTTGCTCTTCTTCTTCTTCTTCTTCTACATAATTGCCAGGGATGTAAAAGTGGATATACAATTTCAGAATCAGAAAAACATATCTGGGCTTTTAGGATGGTTGGACTGACATGTTTCCAATCGTAGAATGTTCAGAATGGACGAATTATAATTGCTGTCACCTCAGAGCACGAACAAATTCAAAGTCACTCCTCCGCAAAGAAGTGACTGCATTCATTACGCCGTGAAAGCCGGACAGCAGTGATGCCACAGGACCTCCACTTCAGAAGACCGCATCCTACAGACACCAGAAGCTTTCACCCACCAACCCCATCCCACCGCCACCCCCATCCCACCCTCATCCCTCTCCTACCACCAACCCTATTCAATCTTTATTCCATTCCATTTCTCAAATCCCACATTGATATAACTTTCCTTTCCATTCCATTTCTCAAATCCTACATTGAGATAACTTTCCTTTCCATTCTTCCCTTACTCCCCATTGAAAATCGATTCCCAAAGAGACTGTTGTACGGCGAGCTGCTGGAAGGCAAGCGTTCCCATGGAGGACAAAAGAAGCGCTACAAAGACACACTGAAGACCTCGCTGAAGTGCTGCAGCATCGCCCCTGTCTCCTGAGAAGAAGCTGTACAAGATCGTTCAACCTAGCGCACCATGATCACATCCGGAGTGAAAGACTTTGCAAAGAAGCGACTGGAGGCACAGGAGGAAAAGCGTCAGTTTCGGGGGGAGAAAAAAAAAAAAACAGAGCGAGCACCACCTCTCAGCCTGGCTCACCTCCATGTCTGCCCTGTCCACACTGCCACAGACTACTCAATGCGAGGATCGGCCTGATCAGCCCATCGTCGTACACACAGCACCACTCAGTGACAGCTGAAGTCGTGGTCATCTTCACTCGCGAAGGACCAGCGCCCCA
>CM065719.1:63229959-63239959 GCA_033310375.1 Conus canariensis | reverse complement strand
ATTCTCAGCAAGGCACTGCAGAGCTAATCGACTGTAGTCCGCGTAAAACTTGTTGGCGAACAGCTCTCGGCTCCGACTGAGACGCGGCAGGTCAAAGACGTTGAGTATGCAAATGCGGCGCACGCGCTTTTGGCCCGGGCAAGGGTGCTTCTGCCACATCTTGAAGCGAGCCACGGAGCGGCTGATCAACCGTGACCTGCCGTTACGCCCTCGGTGAGTTCTTTCCCCTTCAACACAGACACACACACCCAAACATAGATACAGACACACAGACAAGCACACACACGAGCGCGCGCACGCACGCACGCACGCACACACACACACACACACACACACAAACACACACACACACACACACACACACACACACACACACACACATTTATCTGTCTGTCTATCTATCTATCTCTCTGTCTGTCTGTCTGTCTATTTATCTGTCTATCTATCTATCTGTCTGTCTGTCTGTCTATCTATTCATGTGTCTGTCTGTCTGTCTACCTATCTATGTATGTATATTGTATGTATGTCTGTCTGTCTATCTATCTGTCTGTCTATCTACCTATCTGTCTAATCTATCTATCTATCTATCTATCTATGCTATGCTATGCTATGCTATCTTTCTATCTATCCGACTGTCTATCTACCTATCTGTCTATCTATGTATCTATCTATCTGTCTATCTATCTATCTATCTATCTATCTGTCTGTCTATCTATGCTATCTATCTTTCTATCTATCCGTCTGTCTATCTACCTATCTGTGTATAGTGTATGTATGTATATCTGTATAACTATCTATCTATCTATCTATTATCACTGTATTATCAAATGGGTCCTCAAAATAACATATATCTATATCTGCATCTTCCTATCTATCCGTCCATCTACCTATCTATCTATACAGAGAGAGAGAGAGAGAGAGAGAGAGAGAGAGAGAGAGAGAGAGAGAGAGAGAGAGAGAGAGAGACAGAGACAGAGAGAGAGTGTGTGACAATGAGAAATGTGTTATTGTCCATGCAGCTATTAAGCCCTTTAGACAAGGGGCGTATTTGAACTTAACTCAGTAAAATCAGCCGCTCACCTCACCCCTCCATTCTTCCCTCCGCCACCCCTCGCCCACAACTGACTCCTATATGAAGTGATTCCCAGGGGGTTGCATACCGCATGCTCTTCAGAGAGTGCACATACCAGATGATTCCCCAGGGAGTGCATATACCAGGTATCCCCCACCTCCTCGTCACCTCTCTCAACGGTCCCCCCCCCTTCTCCCGTTACTACCCCCCACCCCCTCCATTTCTACTCCTTCCAAGTGTGCGTATACGAAGATAAACCCCAGAGGATCCTATGCCAGAAGATCCTCAGATCTTGTAATATTATACATCCAGAGGTTTCTGTTTGGAAATGACAACTATCAAACAGCAATAACGTCAACCATCATCATCATCACCTGTGCTGCCTCCAGGTACCCTGAGGTGAGGGTTGTGGTTGAGGCTGTTGAAGAAGTGTTCATCAGGGTGACGGGTCTGGCGGCACCAGTGCAGAAAGGCCTGAGCCTTGGGCGAGTGCAGGACGTAGTCCACGAAGCCTCTGCTAACCACCACGTGAACGTCCCCTTTGTACAGCGTGATGTTATGCGGGGCTGGGAGGAACTTCTGCCACCGGTGAGACACTTCTGCAGGGCTGGAAGAGAGAGAACATTTGAACCCCAGTTCACTGCGTGTTGTTGTCGTTGTTGTTGTTGTTGTTGTTTGTTTGTTTGTTTGTTTGTTCATTCGTTTGTTTGTTTGTTTTTTGCTGTCTCATCTTCTGTGCCATCTCAGGGGCATCACTCTTACCCTGCTCATTATGGCTCCCTGTCCACAGCCACACCCCACTTTGTCCCCTCACAGTCCTGGTACCAGCTATCCATAGGGAGTCGTCTATATCTCAAACTGTCATGGGGCTACACACCAAAGAAGACAGTGCACTTCTACCACGTGGTGTTGTCCAATGGTGACTGTTCTATTCCAACATGCGAAGGATACCACAGTAAGGTAAGGTAATGTTGCTTATAGCCCAGCCGACCGCAAAGGGTCATATCAGGGCTGTCACCGCGTTGAAGCGAACTCACAAGTTATTAAGAAAAAAAAAACAACCTCATTCACACAATTCTTTAAAATACACCTTCTCAGAACACACCGGAAATTTCGTTAAAAAATCTTTCCTCAGTGAAATCTTAGATCAGAAATTCAAAGGTCACTTCAGGTGGGACATCTCACCTACTAAGCCTTAACGAATGCTTAGCCCAAAGACCAGCGAATATGAAACTATCCTTCCAGAGGAAACTCTGTGACAGTTTCCATGAGCTGGCTAATACTGACAATCACAACATGAACTGACCTGGGAGAGAGACGTGGAAAGGAAAACAGAAGATGAGGTTACCAGGAGAGCAGAGGCTGAATGGCCTCAGGATCTGAGACAAGATGAGTCCATTTTTTTTTGTCCTGTCGCATCTTTCGTGCACTGTTAGTAATATACTATCCACACTGATGATTTAGACACTTCTACACAGAGCTATGTCTATGTTCTTTCTGTCAGGAACGGTCAGAGGATTTCTTCGTGTACGGCACAGCCCCATCCTCTCAATCCCGGTGGAGCAAGAAAGACACGTCAGAAGACCAGGACAGGGGAAAGAGGGAGGAAGGAGTAGTTAGCAGGAGCTAAGATCTAAGCTGGCCCTGTCTGCCACAAGCGCTGTGTTCGGTGCACGGGGGTGGAGCAGAGGCAGGGGGTATGGATGGGGATGGAGGGATGGAGGGGGAACAGGTGGAAATGGGGAGGAAAATGAGCAGCAAGGATGTGTTAGAAGTTCTCGCGAACAATAAACAAACAAGCAATGTCTTGACGAACGTCTCAACCACAAATAACACAGAGCAAAATGTCGGTTTGTGGTATGAACAGGGGATGAAATGAACACACACACAGAGCTGTCTTCTTTTCATGTTTCAAGGACAGGGGGAAAGGGCCAGTCGCCCATAGCATGCGACCCCAGTCTGACCTCTGTGGTATGTTATTATGGAGTGGCCAAAGTTGAATACATGACGAAAGAAGTTTGTATGTAATGTCGACCTTTTGTTTTTAAATTCCAGAATTGTATACTGTCTGAAAGTACAGCTGGATAAAGTGAATTCCAGCAAATGAGGAAATGAGAGAAGATCAGCGATGCATGTTTGTATGTCGATGGTATGAATGTTTAACATGTTTACTTCTTCTGTTCAGTGGCGTGCTCGGTGTGTCAAAACGCTGCAACGCATCACCCATGCTCTAAACAATGCAATGCATCACCGTGCTCTAAACATGACAATGCATCACCCGCGCTCTAAACAATGCAATGCATCACCCATGCTCTAAACATTGCAACGCACCACCCATGCTCTAAACAATGCAATGCATCACCCGCGCTCTAAACAATGCAATGCATCACCCATGCTCTAAACATTGCAACGCATCACCATGCTCTAAACATGCAACGCATCACCCATGCTCTAAACATGGACAATGCACACCCATGCTCTAAACAATGCAATCATACTTATGCTCTAAACATTGCAAGTTCACCCATGCTCTAAACAATGCAATCATCACCCATGCTCTAAACATGGCAATGCATCACCCATACTCTAAACAATGGCAAGCATCACCCATGCTCTAAATATTGCAATGTATCAGCCATAATCTAAACATGCAACGCATCAGCCATGCTCTAAACATTGCAACGCATACCCATATCTAAACATTGCAATGCATCACCGCGCTCTAAACATTGCAACGCATCACCCATGCTCTAAACATTGCAATGCATCACCCGCGCTGTAAACATTGCAATGCATCACCCATGCTGTAAACATTGCAATGCATCACCCGCGCTCTAAACATTGCAATGCATCACCCGTGCTTAAACATTGCAATGCATCACCGTGCTCTAAACATGCAAGCATCCGTCTCTAAACATTGCAATGCATCACCCGTGCTCTAAACATTGCAATGCATCACCCATGCTCTAAACATTGCAATGCATCACCCGTGCTCTAAACATTGCAATGCATCACCCGTGCTCTAAACATTGCAATGCATCACCCATGCTCTAAACATTGCAATGCATCACCCGTGCTCTAAACATTGCAATGCATCACCCGTGCTCTAAACATTGCAATGCATCACCCGTGCTCTAAACAATGCTAATGAATCCTATTCTTGATCCTGTTCTAGCCGTGTGGTGAGCTGAAAATGCAGACAATAGCACGCGGCATCTGTTTTTTCTTCATTTCTTGAGAAGTGAAGAGGTCAGTGGCTTTCAGTAGAGGTCAGTGGCTTTCAATTGAGGACAGAGGCTGTCACAACGTTTACAGACAACATGAAACACTTCTTTCCTTCCACTTGATAGCAGCGGAATAGAGAAAGCAACACGTTTACAGACAACACGAAACACTTCTTTCTTTCCACTTGAAAACAACTGAATAGAGAAAAGAACACGTTTACAAACAACATGAAACACTTCTTTCTTTGCACTTGAGAACAACTGAATACAGAAAACAGCACGTTTACAGACAACATGAAACACTTCTTTCTTTGCACCTGAGAACAACTGAATACAGAAAAACAACGCATTTACAGACAACATGAAACACTTTCTCTTTCCACTTGACAGCAACTGAATAGAGAAAACAACGCGTTTACTGACAACATGAAACACTTCTTTCTTTTCACTTGATAACAACGGCATAGAGAAAAGAACACGTTTACAGACAACAGGAAGCACTTCTTTCTTTGCACTGGACAACAACTGAATAGAGAAAAGAACACGTTTACTGACAACATGAAACACTTCTTTCTTTGCACTTGAGAACAACTGAATACAGAAAACAACACGTTTACAGACAACATGAAACACTTCTTTCTTTGCACTTGAGAACAACTGAATACAGAAAAACAACGCATTTACAGACAACATGAAACACTTATCTCTTTCAACTTGACAGCAACTGAATAGAGAAAACAACGCGTTTACAGACAACATGAAACACCTCTCTCTTTCCACTTGACAACAACTAATACAGAAAAACAACGCGTTTACAGACAACATAAAACACTTCTTTCTTCACGCACCTAGGCATGAGGCGGACACGTCGTTGGTTCCGTTGAAGGCGGAGAGGATGCGCACCAGCTCGTAGTTGGTCCTGAGGGGGAACTCCTGGCCGGTGAGGTTGATGAGGTACCTCCAGCTGCCTGTGGCCCACAGGTCCTCCATGCACACCACCTCCGGCTCCAGCACCGTGTAGTTGCCCCAGCGGACGTCCACGGAGCGAGAGGCCAGGAAGACGTTAGGGAAGCAGCGGGACACCGCCTCCATGGCCTGCCGGAAGGGCGGGGCCGACTTCCGGTCCACGTGAACACAGTACCAGTTCTGGGGCCGGTAGATGGCTCGGAGAAGGTCCACCACCTACACCAACAACCCACATGAGAAGAACACTTCCTCGGTTTGTCTGTCTTTTGACTGGACGGGTAAGGAGGGAAAAGTTTGTGGTTCTTTTGGAGGAGGTATGTCACCAGTAGTTGTCAAAAGAAAACAGCAGTGTTTCAATACTTACCGCGAATAAAGAGAATTTTCGTAGCACGTACACGATCTACATAGGCGCATAATTTAACATGAAAACTGAGCATTGTATCGCTTGACAAAAGATCATCGACCAGGTCAGTCCCATTATCCCCTCTTCCGTCCGCTTGTCAAACATGTGTTGATGTTCCGTAGCCAAAGAACAGATGAAAATATGTGTAAACAAAAAAAAAACATACACAATGCTGGCAACAGGACCAAAGGCAGAGTTTTCTCCCCTGGTCAGAAAGTTTTGATTTTGTCATCTCTGTCGGTGTGTTGCTTCTTTCACGTGTTAATAAATGGCGCCCGCTTTTGCCATTTCTGCTGCCCCTCTCAATAGTCTCGGTAGTCTTCCTAGAGCAGGGAACCCTATCTTCTGGGTCGACCAGTGTCAGCAAGATTTCCAGCAGAACCAGCGGACCCACGAATCTCTCCCCATCTCTCTGCTGCCTGACTGGAACCATGACTACTGTTTCTACCGATGCCAGCTGTACTGGACTTCCTTCCAGCAGTTCTCCTTCACAAGTCTGGCCTCCTACTTCCGGTGATGTTATCATATGCCAACCGTTCCTTTACCCAGCAATAGTAAGGTAAGGTGATGTTCCTTATAGCCCAGCCGACCGCAAAGGGCCATATCAGGGCTGTCACCGCGTTGATGTCAACTCACAAGTCAATATAAAAAAGAACAAACAAACAAACAAACTCTTTCACACAGCTCTTTAAAACACACCGTCCAAAAACACCGGAAATTTTCTTTAAAATCTTTCCTCCGTAAAATCTTAGATCAGATGAAAAATGTTAATCTCTCTCCGAAATTCAGCGATCACATCAGGCGGGACAACTCTGAACAAGGTTTTCATGGAGTCTGCTGTAAAGTGTTTATGTCTCACATCATACACGTCCCAACACAATAATGCTACTCCACCAGTGTGATGGTCCTTGACGCTCCAAGACTTGTATGTCGTTGAAGAACTCATACCTGGATGTGCGACCGTTTCTGCCGTGCACATTTTCGCGTGAACAACCTGCGATTTTTGTGTGTATTGGTTACCCATGGACTGGTTGGTGACCCCTAGGATTGGTATTGATGAAAAGGGACTTTTCTTCGTGACTACACTTTGAACTCTGAATGAAAAACAGTGCCAAGTGTTGCTGACCGTTGTGCGCGTTTCTTTTTTTCTTTTTTTTTCTAGAATGAAAACCTACGTTTCTTTTCTTTTCTTTTTTTCTTACCCTTTTCTCCTTCGTGTGTATGACTATTAAATATATGTCATCGGGATGATACTACGCTTTCTGATCTATAGTATGTTTGAATATCATGCTTGAGGTGTTTCCTGGCAAGTGGATTATTATTCTTGGACACGATTTTGAAATGTCATGCACTGATATTGAATGTTAATGAACCGGTATTCAGCGATAATTGATATGATTGACATCGTTTCCTCAAGTTATATTTCCCATGTGGAAATTTGCTTGGTGCAGTGTTGGTACTTTTTGCTTCACCGTAATTGTTGATCTTTTCCATATTGCTCCTCCTTGGAAAGGTTTAAAAACTTTTGGGGATAGGGAAATACATGTCCACCCCTACTCATCTGTGAAGCCTGCTTATAAACCAGGACACTGAAGGCCATAAGGAAATACATGTCCACCCCTACCCACCTGTAAGGCCTGTTTATACACCAGGACGCTGAAGGCGATGGGGAAATACATGTCCACCCCTACTGACCTGTGGGGTCTGTTTATACACCAGGACACTGAAGGCGATGGGGAAATACATGTCCACCCCTACTTACCTGTGAAGCCTGTTTGTACATCAGGACACTGAGGGAAATACATGTCCACCCCTACTGTTTATACACCAGGACACTGAAGACGATAGGGAAATACATGTCCACCCCTACTGACCTGTGAGGCCTGTTTAAACACCAGGACACAGAAGGCCATAGGGAAATACATGTCCACCCCTACTGTTTATACACCAGGACATTGAACGGCACAGGGAAATACATGTCCACCCCTACTGACCTGTGAAGCCTGTTTATACACCAGGACACTGAAGGCCACAGGGAAATACATGCCCACCTCTACTGACCTGTGAAGCCTGTTTATACACCAGGACACTGAAGGCGAGGGGGAAGTTCTTCTCCAGGGGGGTCAGGGGGTCCAGAAGGAAGCCGTAGTGCTGCACAAAGCGGCTGCAGTTGTGGGCCATGTCAGACAGGCTGGCATCGCTGGGCAGGGGCACACTCTGCCGGCTCTCCAGTGCCACTGCTTTGCGCAGCTCTTCTTCATCGCCTGTGAAGAGTCTGGCACAATCCACCTCCGTCCCTCGTGTCGCCCCTTTCTCTAAGTACACCGTCAGAGGCTGGCATGGACACGATTAGAGCTGAGGTTCAAAGGTAGGACGAAGGTAAGTCAAGGCGAAGGGGAGATTGGGGTAAGGCAGTGTCAGGCACTGAAGCAAAAGGTAAGACGAGGCAAGTTAAAGTAAAGTGGAGATTGGGGTGAGGCAATGTCAGGCGCTGAAGCAAAAGGTAAGACGAGGCAAGTTAAGGTTAAGGGGAGATTGGGGTGAGGCAATGTCAGGCGCTGAAGCAAAGGGTAAGACGAGGCAAGTTAAGGTTAAGGGGAGATTGGCGTGAGGCAATGTCAGGCGCTGAAGCAAAAGGTAAGACGAGGCAAGTTAAGGTTAAGGGGAGATTGGGGTGAGGCAATGTCAGGCGCTGAAGCAAAAGGTAAGACGAGGCAAGTTAAGGTTAAGGGGAGATTGGGGTGAGGCAATGCCAGGCGCTGAAGCAAAAGGTAAGACGAGGCAAGTTAAGGTTAAGGGGAGATTGGGGTGAGGCAATGTCAGGCGCTGAAGCAAAAGGTAAGACGAGGCAAGTTAAGGTTAAGGGGAGATTGGGGTGAGGCAATGTCAGGCGCTGAAGCAAAAGGTAAGACGAGGCAAGTTAAGGTTAAGGGGAGATTGGGGTGAGGCAATGTCAGGCACCGAAGCAAAAGGTAAGACGAGGTAAGTTAAGGTTAAGAAGAGACTGGGGTAAGGCAGTGTCGGGCACTGAAGCAAAAGGTAAGACGAGGCAGTTAAGGTTAAGGGGAGGCTGGGACAGGATAAGGAAAAGAACTGACGTAAAACATAAAGCAGGTCAAGCTAAAGCGAAGATTGGGGTCAGGTCAGGTCTGGAACTGAGGTAAAAGATCAGACAAGGCAAGTCAAGGTAAAGCGAGACTGGGGTCAGGTCAGGTAAAGGAACTGAGGTTAAAGGTCAGACAAAGCAAGTCAAGGTAAAGCGAGACTAGGGTCAGGTCAGGTAAAGGAACTGAAGTGAAAGGTGAGGTGAAGGCATGGTAAGGTGAAAGGTCAAGAAAGGCAAGGAATTGAGGTGAAAGGTGAGGTGAAGGCAGGGTAAGGTAAAAGGTCAAGAAAGGTCAGGAACTGAGGTGAAAGGTGAGGTGAAGGCAGGGTAAGGTAAAAGGTCAAGAAAGGCCAGGAGTGGAGGTGAAAGGTGAGGTGAAGGCAGGGTAAGGTAAAAGGTCAAGAAAGGCCAAGAGTGGAGGTGAAAGGAAAAACAAGCTTAAGGTGACGTAAAGATCAGGTAAGGTAAGGGTGGAAAATGGGCAACAAGGCAAGGCAAGATACTGCTTGGTATGGCGATGATTAGGTCAGGTAAGATAAGGGAAGGTGAATCCACGGGTAGGAAAATCACAACAGGATAAGGTGAGATATGTAAAGCACAACAAGATAAGACCAAACAAACGAGAACAAATTAAAAGAAAGGTAAGATGTGGTAAATTAAAGGTAATTTGCAAAGCCATGGCATGTTGATTCAAGCCAAGGCAATCCAAGCCAAGGCAAGGTAAATGTAAAGCAACGTCAGGTATGATATGGCAATGTATGGTAAGATGTTCAACATAGTGCGATATATTTCAATATCAAATGTAGTGTTGTAAAAGCTTAGGAAATAGTCTGTGGTAAACTTGCGCAGGATGTTTTATATACCGATAATTACGTGTTTTTCATGTGATACAATGTTTTCACTACATTTTCAGGCAATGAAATGTTATGAATGAAATAGATAGTAAATCAATACATGTTATGTTATTTGTAACAAACCTAATATAATGCCATTAATGTAATAAGTATTGTGATGTGATGTACAATACAAACTTTTCTAATAAGGCGCACTGTCAAATGTTGACAGAGGCCAACACTTGCTAGAATTCGACAATGGCCTGGTCCTCACAAACACTCTCGGTGAGCATAGAGCACCCCAACGATGGACATAGCACTTCCCAAAGGTCCAGTATTACAGCCAAACAGTTCATGTTCTTGTGAAAAATCGAAACCGGTCTGGCATCAATGGGG
>CM065719.1:63217459-63224959 GCA_033310375.1 Conus canariensis | reverse complement strand
AGACGACGACATCAACAACAACGACCACCAGAACTTTACGGCTGAACAACATGGCGCTCGCCTCAGACGACGACATCAACAACAACGACCACCAGAACTTTACGGCGGAACAACATG
Source organism: Conus canariensis (assembly GCA_033310375.1). Taxonomy (NCBI): domain Eukaryota; kingdom Metazoa; phylum Mollusca; class Gastropoda; order Neogastropoda; family Conidae; genus Conus; species Conus canariensis. The sequence continues at coordinate 63,224,842 of CM065719.1, read as the reverse complement.
GCGCTCGCCTCAGACGACGACAACACCAACAAAAAGAACCACCACCAGCAGATAGACCAACTTCTGACGGTGCAGAACTGCTGGGCAATGTGGGAGTAGGGTGGCAGGGGTGGAGGGTGGGAGGGGTGGGGGGTAGGAGGGTGGGTAGGCACTCAACTGAGGCGCATTCAGGGAGAGAAGTCGCCCACCCTCGCCTTTTTGCAACGTGATCGTACTTTTGGTGAAAGGGGAGATATAATAAGTTCTGTTCGCTTTATTCTCACCTCGCCCTTTTCCCTTTCTTTTCTTTTTCAAAAAATACTTTTCCTTATTTTACCCTTTCCCCAATGCTGTCTCTCCATTTCTCTGTCTATGTCTCTCTCTGTCTTTGTCTCTCTATCTCTGTCTCTGTCTTTCTCTCTCTCTCTCTCTCTCTCTCTCTCTCTCTCTCTCTCTCTCTCTCTCTCTCTTTTCTCACATAAGAAGAAAACTGACCCCTCATCTGAAACAGGCAAGAAGTGACGGGAAACGTGCCGCAATGATCCACGATCATCTCCTTGTGGACGGAACTCGTTATACGTTGGACTCGGGTGATCGTCTTGTGGTAATGAAATAGGGGTTAGGCCGGTCCTGTATTTATCCTTGTTTTTTGTCCGCTGCTGTGGAAGGAACGCATACTGAGTCGACGCCGGTGGCCTTGTCACAGCGCGACAGTGTCAGCGAGTTGGCGCCACGTGAGAATTGTGCGCCCGTGTTCTGTGACGAGGTTTCTGTGTCGCCGGTACACGTGAACAGCTCTGTTGACGATGTGTCAAATGGAAATGTGTGTAGACTGACCTCGTCAGTGATGAATAATGAGTTTGATGATGTAAATGTAAGTAATAAAACGAAACCCTTTTCATTCCTTCATTGGAACGTTAATGGACTACTCACAAAAATACATGATCATGATTTTGTTTCGTATGTTTGTTCCTTTGATTTTGTTTGTTTAGTTGAGACGTTTGTAGAAGATTTTCAGGTGCCTATTTTTAAAGGGTACACATTGTTCTGTAAGCCTGCTGTTAAACTGTCGGCACACGGAAGACGTTCGGGTGGAATTATATGTTTGATAAGAAATGAGCTCTGTTCTTTTGTCAAACCTATATGTGTGGAGTCTCATCTTTTTTATGCTTTTGTGTTGGATAAATGCCTTTTCGGCATTGAAAGACACATTATGTATGTTTGTGCTTATATACCGCCAGAGAACTCACCATATTATGGTCATTTTGATTATGAAAATGGTGTTTCTTTATTGGAAGATTTTTTATGTGATTGTTTGCTTTATAACAAAAAACATGATATGTACATAGTAATTAATGGAGATTTAAATAGCAGAACCTCAAATATATCTTGTGACTTAGAATCCAATGTGTGTGATTTTGTTAATCAACATTTGAGTGGGCCTTTGAACCTGAACAGAAATTCTGAAGACCTTGTGATTATTAATTATGGCAAAATGTTACTTAACATGTGCACTGTTTTTGACCTGTGTATTTTGAACGGTATGTGTGAGGGTGACCTTCAAGGTCATTACACGTACATAGCTGATAATGGTAACAGTGTAGATGATTATTTTTTACTGTCGTATGATTTGTATTCAAGAGTGTCTGATAGCATCAGAATGAATGTGTCTGATAGAATTGAATCTGACCATTTGTCTTTGGAATTATATATTCACTTCCCTATGAATAATGAGATTTGTGTTCAGGATGATGTTCAAATTTTCGAAAAGTTTGTATGGGACGAAACCCATAGCAATGTGTTCAGAGATAACATCTGTTCAAACGACATGCAAAGGCAGTTTGAAATGGCGATCAGTTTAATAGATATAAATATCAACGAAGCACTTGAGGTTTTTAATCATTGTATAAAAGATGCAGCAGACTTTATGAAGAAACAAATATACATTGGTAGGTACGTGAAAGATGACGACTGGTATGATAAAGAATGTCGTGCAGCAAAGAAAACTGTACGCAATTTGTTGACGAAATTTAAGCGTACTTTGTCTCCACCTGATCGCACTTCTTTATGTATAGCAAGACGTGAATATAAACATTTGTTAAAGAGAAAGGAGAAGAAATTCAATGAGACTCTATTAACTGACTTATTACGATCTGTAAATAACCAAAAAGATTTCTGGGAATCTGTGCGTAAAATATCTACAAAAAGAAGGCAGATATCGAATGATATTAGCATAAGCGATTGGTATGTGCACTTTAAAGAATTGTTAGAAAGAAAAGACAAGTTTGATAATGTTCTGGTTCAGGGAGAAAGTAATAGTGACCAAAGTGCTTATGATGCTGTTAAGAATGATGGTGTTTATGACAATGTTGATAATGATGATGATGATGACCATGCTGCTGCTGCTGCTTTTGATGATGATGATGGTGATGATGATGTAGAAAATAACGATGGTGACGGCGAAAATAATTTGAATCAACCTATCTCAGTAGAAGAAGTTTTGATTGCGCTGAAAACACTGAAAAGTCGCAAGGCTGCCGGTCCGGATAAAATCATAGGGGAATTTATTAAAAATGCCTGCAAATCAAATTTGGTTATGGAATTTTTGGTAAAATGTTTTAATTCTCTGTTTGAGAGAGGCATATATCCTGAAGGTTGGTGTGAGTCAATTGTTGTGCCACTATATAAAAAAGGTAATGTTACCAATCCAAATAACTACATAGGAATCTCATTGTGCAATGTTTGCAGCAAACTGTATAGTGCAATTATTAATAAAAGACTTCAAGTGTGGGTTGATGACAATAGCATTACAGGTGACTTTCAAGCTGGGTTTAAACAAAATCGTTCCACCATAGACCATATGTTCACATTATTGGCTTTTATTCAAAAACAATTTTGTCTGAACCGTAAGTTGTATGTTGCTTTCATCGATTTTGAGAAAGCGTTTGACTCTATCAATAGAACTATACTTTGGTCTATCTTGTTAAAAAACGGTATTCGTGGAAAGATGTATAAATGCATTATGAGTATGTATGATTGTGTAAAGGCAAAGGTACGATGTGGTGCTGCTTTAACTGATTATATCAATTGCACATCAGGTGTTAAGCAGGGTGATGTTTGCAGCCCAGTTTTGTTTTCTTTATTCATTTATGAGCTGACTTTGGAGGTGATAAACTCTGGAAGACATGGTGCCCATTTTGTAAATGATGCTATGGAAATATTTATTCTACTACTTGCCGACGACGTGGCATTAATGTCTGAGACAGTAATAGGCCTCCAAACTCAACTAAACAGTTTTCAAAGGGCAGCTAATTCACTCCAGCTGAAAGTAAATTTAAGTAAAAGTAATATAATCGTTTTCAGAAAAGGGGGTTACCTTTCCTCTCGGGAAAAATGGACATACGATGGGGCAAATATTCCTGTTGTAAATGTATATAAATATTTAGGTGTATATTTCTCTACGCGATTAAGTTTCACTTTCGCATGTAAAGATATTGCTTGCAGAGCCAAAAATGCATTGCTATGTTTTATGAAGAAGTTGTCGAAGCTGAATAATGAATCTCTTGCTTTGTTTTTGAAATTGTTTGATGCTCAAATCCTGCCTATGCTACAATATGGGGCTGAACTGTGGGGTCTTGATGCCGCCGCTGCACAATGCGAAAAGGTTCATTTATTTGCTTTAAAAAAGTTCTTGGGTGTATCATCACAAACCCCAAATGATCTTGTGTATGGAGAGACTAACAGATATCCCATATCTTTGCACTTCACCGTTAAATGTATCAAGTACTGGCTCAGATTAACTCAGATGGCTGAACATAGATTACCCCATAAAGCTTATAAAATGCTGATAGAACTAGACAATAGAGGCAAGATGAACTGGGTGTCACGTGTTAAGGCGAAGTTATATGAACATGGTTTCGGGTACGTATGGCTTAACCAAGGTGTCGGAGATATGAGCAGTTTTCTTCGTACCTTTAAAGAAAGACTAACTGACTGTAGGTGGCAAGACTGGAATTTTCATGTTCAGAATAGTGACAGGTTTAGTTTCTATAGAACATTTATTGATGTGCATTCTCTGCCAACGTATATGTCAATGACCATGGACAGGCACTTGAAGTTTGTGATGACAAAATTTAGAGTTGGTGTTTCTGATATTCTTGTTCATCACTGCCGTTATAGACAAATAAATGCCTCCGGTCTGCTGTGTCCATTATGTCGACAGTCAAGAGAAGATGAAGTACATTTTGCATTAACTTGTCCAGAGTTACAAGATATAAGAGAAAAGTTTATTCCCCCAAAATTTTATACAAGACCTTGCTTATTCAAGCTTATTTTGTTAATGTCATCTGCAAATGAAAACACTGTAAAGCAGTTCGCAGTATTTTTATTCAAAGCTTTCAAACGGCGAAGCATTTGTGCATTGTAATTATTATTATTAGTTTTGTAAAGCGACTTTGTTATGTTCTTGTATATCCCCCTTCTGAGGGGCCAAGGCCTGTAAGAATAAAACATCTGAATCTGAATCTCTCTCTCTCTCTCTCTCTCTCTCTCTCTCTCTCTCTCTCTCTCTCTCTCTCTCTCTCTCTCTCAAATTCCTTCTTTTCCTACTTTATCCTACTTTTTCTTACTGGCTCCTACTTTTTCTTCCTTGCTTCTACTTTTTCCAAACGGCTCGTACTTTTTTTTTACTGGCTCCTTTTTTTTCTTACTGGCTCCTTCTTTTTCTCACTGGCTCCTACTTTTTCCTACTGGCTCCTACTTTTTCTTACTGGCTCCTATTTTTTCTTACTGGCTCCTACTTTTTCCTACTGGCTCCTTCTTTTTCTTACTGGCTCCTACTTTTTCCTACTGGCTCCTACTTTTTCTCACTGGCTCCTACTTTTTCTCACTGGCTCCTACTTTTTCTCACTGGCGCCTACTTTTTCTTACTGGCTCCTACTTTTTCCTACTTGCTCCTACTTTTTCTCACTGGCTCCTACTTTTTCTCACTGGCTCCTACTTTTTCTCACTGGCTCCTATTTTTTCCTACTTGCTCCTACTTTTTCTCACTGGCTCCTACTTTTTCTCACTGGCTCCTACTTTTTCTCACTGGCTCCTACTTTTTCTCACTGACTCATACTTTTTCTTCCTTCCTCCAATCCTTTCCTCTTTCTCCTATTTTTTTTCCTACTTTCTTGTATCTTTTCCTTCTCCTTCCCCTTTGTTTTTCGTTTTCTTCTCCTTCCCCCTTTTTTTTCGTTTTCTTCTCCTTCCCAGTTCTATTATTTTCTCCTACCTTAACCTTTTCCTGGTGTTCCATTCTTTCCCTATTTTACCTAAATCTTTTCCTGTTTGTTTTTTTTTCCTTCACTGTGTTCCTACTGTTTGCTCCTTCTTAACTTCATCCTCTTATTTTTAAACCCTTTTCCCGTGCCCCCTCTCCTCGACCCCCCCCCCTCCCCCCCCCCCCCCTACTTCCCTTTCTTTTCCGAGTTTCCAATTTTCTTTTTCATATGTTGTGGTACCATTTTCCATCGTGTTCGTACCTCTTGCTACTTTCTCCTATCTGTTCCTTCTTTCTCTTACATATTCCATGTTCTCCTCTCCTTCGCCACTCTCTCTTCACTTTTCTCCTTTCTCCTACCCTTTTCCGTCTCTTTCTCCTGCCCCTTTCCCTTTTTCTCTCCTACCCTTTTCACACTTTCCATTACTCCTGCCTTCTTTCTCCTGCCCATTTTAAGCACTGTCTCCTACCCTTTCTGAACTTTCTCCTAACCTTTTCCCACTCTTCCTACTATTTTATTCTTTTCTCCTATTCCATTCCTACTTCTCCTTCCACGTTTTGAAAAAAGTCAATTTCTCAGATGCTTTCTTAATTTTTCTCCGACCCATTTCTTACTTTCTCCTGCCCCTTTCTTTCTATTGCCATGTCTTGCTGTCTCCTGCCCCTTTCTTTCTATTGCCATGTCTTGCTGTCTCCTGCCCCATTCTTTCTATTGCCATGTCTTACTTTCTCCTGCCCCTTTCTTTCTATTGCCATGTCTTACTTTCTCCTGCCCCATTCTTTCTATTGCCATGTCTTACTTTCTCCTGCCCCTTTCTTTCTATTGCCATGTCTTGCTGTCTCCTGCCCCTTTCTTTCTATTGCCATGTCTTGCTGTCTCCTGCCCCATTCTTTCTATTGCCATGTCTTACTTTCTCTCCTGCCCCTTTCTTTCTATTGCCATGTCTTACTTTCTCCTGCCCCTTTCTTTCTATTGCCATGTCTTACTTTCTCCTGCCCCTTTCTTTCTATTGCCATGTCTTGCTGTCTCCTGCCCCTTTCTTTCTATTGCCATGTCTTACTTTCTCCTGCCCCTTTCTTTCTATTGCCATGTCTTACTTTCTCCTGCTCCTTTCTTTCTATTGCCATGTCTTGTTTTCTCCTGCCCCTTTCTTTCTATTGCCATGTCTTGCTGTCTCCTGCCCTTTCTTTCTATTGCCATGTCTTACTTTCTCCTGCTCCTTTCTTTCTATTGCCATGTCTTGTTTTCTCCTGCTCCTTTCTTTCTATTGCCATGTCTTACTTTCTCCTGCCCCTTTCTTTCTATTGCCATGTCTTCTTTTTATATCTTTTCTCCTGCTCCTTTCTTTCTATTGCCATGTCTTGTTTTCTCCTGCCCTTTCTTTCTATTGCCATGTCTTACTTTCTCCTGCCCTTTCTTCTATTGCCATGTCTTACTTTCTCCTGCTCCCTTTCTTTCTATTGCCATGTCTTGTTTTCTCCTGCCCTTTCTTTCTATTGCCATGTCTTACTTTCTCCTGCTCCTTTCTTTCTATTGCCATGTCTTTTTCTCCTGCTCCTTTCTTTCTATTGCCATGTCTTACTTTCTCCTGTCCCCTTTCTTTCTATTGCCATGTCTTACTTTCTCCTGCCCTTTCTTTCTATTGCCATGTCTTGTTTTCTCCTCCCTACTTCTTTCTATTGCCATGTCTTACTTTCTCCTGCCCCTTTCTTCTATTGCCATGTCTTATGTCCTCCTGCTCCTTTCTTGCTATTGCCATGTCTTCTCCTCCTATCACTTTACTTTTCTTGCCATTCTTACTTCTCTCTGCCCCTCTTCTTTCCTTCTGCCATACTTACTTCCTTCTGCCTACTTACTTGCTTCCTTCCGTCCTTTCTTACTTCTTCCTGCCATATCTTACTTCCTTCTGCCATACCTTACTTCCTTCTGCCATATCTTACTTCCTTCTGCCTATCTTACTTCCTTCTGCATATCTTCTTCCTTCTGTCTACTTACTTCCTCTGCCATATCTACTTCCTGCTGCCATATCTTACTTCCTTCTGCCATATCTTACTTCCTGCTGCCTACTTACTTTCTTCTTCGATATCTTACTTCCTTCTGTCGTATCTTACTTCCTCTGCCATATCTTACTTCCTGCTGC
>CM065719.1:63192459-63197459 GCA_033310375.1 Conus canariensis | reverse complement strand
TGGTTTGTTGAGCTCTGTGGAGCAGGTCCATGGAGTCAGTCAGCATCATGGTTTGTTGAGCTCTGTGGAGCAGGTTCATGGAGTCAGTCAGCATCATGGTTTGTTGAGCTCTGTGAGCAGGTTCATGGAGTCAGTCAGCATCATGGTTTGTTGAGCTCTGTGGAGCAGGTCATGGAGTCAGTCAGCATCATGGTTTGTTGAGCTCTGTGAAGCAGGTTCATGGAGTCAGTCAGTATCATGGTTTGTTGAGCTCTGTGAAGCAGGTTCATGGAGTCAGTCAGTATCATGGTTTGTTGAGCTCTGTGAAGCAGGTTCATGGAGTCAGTCAGTATCATGGTTTGTTGAGCTCTGTGAAGCAGGTTCATGGAGTCAGTCAGCATCATGGTTTGAGCTTGGAGCAGTCATGGAGCATAGCTTGGTTTGTTGAGCTCTGTGAAGCAGGTCCATGGAGTCAGTCAGCATCATGGTTTGTTGAGCTCTGTGAAGCAGGTCCATGGAGTCAGTCAGCATCATGGTTTGTTGAGCTCTATGAAGCAGGTTCATGGAGTCAGTCAGCATCATGGTTTGTTGAGCTCTGTGAAGCAGGTTCATGGAGTCAGTCAGCATCCTGGTTTGTTGAGCTCTGTGGAGCAGGTCCATGGAGTCAGTCAGCATCCTGGTTTGTTGAGCTCTGTGAAGCAGGTCCATGGAGTCAGTCAGCATCATGGTTTGTTGAGCTCTGTGAAGCAGGTCCATGGAGTCAGTCAGCATCATGGTTTGTTGAGCTCTGTGGAGCAGGTCCATGGAGTCAGTCAGCATCATGGTTTGTTGAGCTCTGTGGAGCAGGTCCATGGAGTCAGTCAGTATCATGGTTTGTTGAGCTCTGTGGAGCAGGTCCATGGAGTCAGTCAGCATCATGGTTTGTTGAGCTCTGTGGAGCAGGTCCATTGAGTCAGTCAGCATCATGGTTTGTTGAGCTCTGTGAAGCAGGTCCATGGAGTCAGTCAGCATCATGGTTTGTTGAGCTCTGTGAAGCAGGTTCATGGAGTCAGTCAGCATCATGGTTTGTTGAGCTCTGTGAAGCAGGTTCGTGGAGTCAGTCAGCATCATGGTTTGTTGAGCTCTGTGAAGCAGGTTCATGGAGTCAGTCAGCATCATGGTTTGTTGAGCTCTGTGAAGCAGGTTCATGGAGTCAGTCAGTATCATGGTTTGTTGAGCTCTGTGGAGCAGGTTCATGGAGTCAGTCAGTATCATGGTTTGTTGAGCTCTGTGGAGCAGGTTCATGGAGTCAGTCAGCATCATGGTTTGTTGAGCTCTGTGGATGAGAGCCAGTGGAGTTCTTGTGTCACTGCTTCTATCTCCATTGTTAGACTGGAAGTTGTTAGGCTGTACGCACTATGGTCTTCCTGGATAGTTCGACCGTTTTGCTTCACTGTGTATCCCCAGGCTGATTTACCTTTGGTGACGGAACCATCAGTGTCTATAACAATATCATCTTTTGAGCCGTAGCTTTCCACCTGCACCTGAATTTCTGCCCTCTGACCATTCTCCACAGTGTCATTCAAGCTCTGGAGTGACGACAATATTATTTGGCAGAGGTGTTTGAAATGGTGTGGACACTTTTCCCATTCCTTCTTTGATTTAAGTTCTGCTAACTAGCACACAAGCTGTGTACTTTCCCATTCCTTCTTTGATTTAAGTTCTGCTAACTGGCACACAGGCTGTGTATGTTCTCCTGTCTGTCCCATCCATCTTTTTCCACGTCCTAGCCGAGTGCCTTTTGTTTCCTTGACCGCCGCATGAAGCGTGTTTTGGAGGTTATCAAATGCTCTGAAATATGCCTTCAACTGTTCTAGCTTGTGTTTGACCTGCATTGAAGTAAGGTCAAGCAGGTAGCGCATAGTTTTGATTGGTGCGTTGTTTGTCGTTCCCAACATCAGTCTCATCACTTCATTTCGAATTCTTTCTAAGTTAGGAAGATTGCTCTTGGTGTAAGCCCCAATCCATAATCATTGAATACAACTGCATAATGCAGTCGGTAGAGATGGCGTTGTTCAATGTCTTTAGCTGCTATTGCTTTCATAGCAGACAGGCCCATTTTGCATTTAAAGCACAATATTCTCAACACGTTTTCTGAAGATCAGGAGATGATCTATAGATAGACATCAAAAAGAGATGTTTGGCACGATAATTCCAGAGATGGTCCGGGGTTTGTCGCATGGTGCGTACACGACTGCCTGGTCTGTTATCACATTCACTGCACCCGTGCAAAGATTGCTCATTCTGCTTTTGGCCATGAGCTAGTGAGGGATGAACTTCAAATCATCTGAGGTCAACAATCAATGTCATCAGGTTTGTCATCAATGGACTTCGATCTACACGTGTTTATTATTATTTTCTTCCTGCCTTTCCTTCTTCCTATTTTGTGACAGTTCTCAATCTAAGCTTTTCAGGGGTGGGGGGGGGGGGGGGGGTTAACTCTTCCTGGATTTTCATCATTGTCTTCTCCCTGTCTTTTTTTTTTTTCCAGGTGTGGCTTTTGATGCCAGCTCTTGTTCTAGTTTTTCCAGTTCCATTTCTTTCTTGAAACTCGTGTTTCTTAGGACATCTCCCTCAGCCATTCCACGGAAATGCCATGCATTCTGCACATGGTTTTTTTCACCCAAATCTGCAACCCCAAACCCAGTGCTTCACCACCTACAGTGAAGTCTGCAATAAGTGTTCACGGGTGAGAGGATTATCATCAACATCTCTGTCTTCTTTCCCTGTCATAGCCAACAGTTTAAAGGATCCTGAAAACTCCTCTAAAGGTTTGCTGTGGTTGAACCAGAAACAGTCAACAGCGTTCTATTCTCAATACTTGTAAATGATACTTGCCAAACCATAAAAAAACATGGCATAAATTGACAATATGGTTGTAACTTTTGACACCTAGTTACTATTCGATGGATGCCATCCAAGCTACCAAATAAAAAGCAAGCAAACGAGCAACGGATCTTACATGGAAAAGAACATTGTGTTATCACAGGCTCGTCCATGGCATGGAATGCTTCAATACAGCATGTTTCTAAAACCACACTCTTTGATGACATTCAGTGGCAGCACAGATTCTTTCTCAGCTGTCAGTGTTGAAGAGCACTTGTTACTTCAAGTTTCAAAGCAGTCAGTGCTGCAAGTTTAGAGGCAGCCTGTTTTTTGTTTTAGTTGAATGGGTAAAAATGGCGTTCACTTGTGAATTCAAGATCAGAATGACTTATATCTTTAATAGTGAATCATACAGTGAAAACGCATGTCAGAATTAGTAGCATTATGTGTAGGAGCCCTGTTGTTACTGCTAGAATATCGCCAGGTTACGGTCAAGACCGTGGGTATAAGAAAATTACCTTGACCATGGCATTTGAAGGTCAAGATGACCCCAAATGGACAAAATAATACCAGAAATGAACTGAGCACACCAAAATCAGTTGGATTAGAAGTGTTACAAGTGTATATATTGTCAAAAACACAAAAGTTAGGATTTTCACAGCGGCGGGTGGCGGCCATATTTGAATCGGCCATTACGCAAAATGTACCAGGGTGGTGCCCGATCACCTCCGTGATTTTTCATGTCTAGGTGCCCCTTGACTCAAATCAAGTGAGAAATTCTCCTAACACCATAATGTACACGGGACTTATAGCCAGGTACAGGACTAAATTGTCACATCAAACAATGGTCACATCACACAATAGTCACATTACACAACTGTCACATCACACAATTGTCACATCATACAGTTGTCACATCACACAATTGTCGCGTCACACAAATTTCACATCACACAATTGTCATATGACACAATTGTCACATCACACTCTAGTCACATCACACAATTGTCATATCACGCTATTTTCATATCACACTATTGTCACATCACACAATTGTCATTCACACAATTGTCACATCACACAATTGTGATATCACACAATTGTGATATTACACAATTGTCACATCACAGAATTGTTATATCACACAATTGTCAAATTACACAATTGTCACATTGCAATATTGTCACATCACGCTATTGTCACATCACACAATTGTCACAGTCTCTTCCTTTCAGCTTTTTCATCACGTGAAATTCGTGACTTTGCTTGACCGATTGATGTGTCATGTATAACTTGAATAAACTGTTTTCAAACTCTTTGGTGTGTTGTGTTTTTCTCTCCTTTATTGATCTTATGTTTAAGCAAACCTCATAATCTCAGAGTCACACATGTATGAAATACAAAATAAACGAGCAAGTCATCTAATTCTTGACAATAATAATAATAATAATAATAATAATAATAATAATAATAATAATAATAATAATAATAAAATAATAATAATAACAATGATGATGATGATGATGATGATAATAATGTTGATAATAATAATAATAATCATAATGATAATAATGACAGTAATGATAATAACAATATCAACAATAATGACAACAATAATGATGATGATGATAACAATAATAATAATGATAGTAATCAACCTACACGATCAACGCTGTTGAAAAGAAACGCATCGACCTAGATCTGAAATGTGGCATCTGTGACGACACAGCTTGGTGTAAAGAAGAAGTGTGGAGAATGCTAATGGACCCCCTCCCCCCCCCCTCCTATCCCTTACCCTTGCCCCCAACTCCCCTCATCCCCCCCCCCCCCCAAAAAAAAAAATGCCCTGGTCCCCCTTTTGTTTTGTGTTCAAGGATGTATGATTGTTCGATTGCCCTTTTTTTGTTGTGTGTGTGTATATGTGTGTGTATGTTTGGGTTTTTTGTTTTTTGTTTTTTTTTTTGCGTTTTTTTCCCCAATCAATTGTTGTGTAGTTTGTAATGTATGTGTGCTTGGAAAATGATTTGATATTAAAAAATGTTCATTAAAAACAAAAGCATGACGCAAGGTCAAGGTCGTTAGACTTCATTCCGCTTCCCCTGCTGCGGGTCCGGACCGGCCCGAAGGTGAATCGATCTTCCGTCCCTTTGACTGTG
>CM065719.1:63182459-63187459 GCA_033310375.1 Conus canariensis | reverse complement strand
CTTACGGAGACCCCAATGGAAGGGGGTGAGATGACAGCACAGCACAGTTTGCTGATTCCTTACGGAGACCCCAATGGAAGGGGGTGAGATGGCAGCACAGTACAGTTTGCTGATTCCTCATGGAGACCCCAATGGAAGGGGGTGGGATGGCAGCACAGTACAGTTTGAATGAAACTGGATGGAAAGAAGGAACGTGGCCCGGAGATGGATCTATGCAATGGTGGCGAGGATCCATTCCACTGTGGCCAGAATCCATTCTACTGTGACCAGAATCCATTCTATAGTGGCGAGGATCCATTCCACGTGGCCAGAATCCATTCTACTGTTGCCAGAATCCATTCTATAGTGGCGAGGATTCGTTCTTCTGAGGCCAGAATCCATTCTATAGTGGCGAGGATCCGTTCTTCTGTAGCCAGAATCCATTCTACTGTGACCAGAATCCATTCTATAGTGGCGAGGATTCGTTCTTCGGTGGCCAGAATCTATTCTATAGTGGCGAGGATTCGTTCTTCTGTAACCAGAATCCATTCTATAGTGGCGAGGATTCGTTCTTCTGTAGCCAGAATCCATTCTATAGTGGCGAGGATTCGTTCTTCGGTGGCCAGAATCCATTCTATAGTGGCGAGGATTCGTTCTTCTGTAGCCAGAATCCATTCTATAGTGGCGAGGATTCGTTCTTCTGTAGCCAGAATCCATTCTATAGTGGCGAGGATTCGTTCTTCGGTGGCCAGAATCCATTCTATAGTGGCGAGGATTCGTTCTTCTGTAGCCAGAATCCATTCTATAGTGGCGAGGATTCGTTCTTCGATGGCCAGAATCCATTCTATAGTGGCGAGGATTCGTTCTTCTGTAGCCAGAATCCATTCTATAGTGGCGAGGATTCGTTCTTCGGTGGCCAGAATCCATTCTTTAGTGCCATCTTCCTTCAAGTGGCAATGGAACAAATCTCTCTCCAAAACAAAGTTTCTATCATGTTCAGGATCTGAAACGGACGTGTCAGTCGTTTGAATTTTGTTTAAACGACGCATACGCAGGTATCCAACAGCAACGCCGGGCATTAGCTCATGACACGCAACACAAGGAATGTTACGCCAGACAAGGGTACATCTTGACATGCACTCTTACGCTAGACAGTTGGTGAAACCCAGTTTTTACCAAAAGTTTGTCAGACCGCAAAAAACATTGCTACCCACTTGTCACGGGACGAAGCAATGCTTCACGACTATCGTGTGACATAGCTCAAGAGGTGGACATGAATCGCAACCCAGACTTAACAGTGTTTACAGTGTGACTCACCCGTCGGTGACGAAAGGCTCTCCGTCTGTTCCGATACCTCCGTAAATCACGTCCGAGTTTTGCTGAAAGAATCAAGGAACTATATGGATCACCCTGATACATGTTTGTCATAGATGATCATTGAACTAAAGCCGTTTGTTTTGACACTGGAACGTTGTCTTGTTTAGACTGAAAACAAGGGGGCAGGGTGTAGTGTGTGCGTGTGTGCGTGCGTGCGTGTGTGTGTGTGTGTGTGTGTGTGTGTGTGTGTGTGTGTGTGTGTGTGTGTGTGTGTGTGTGTGTGTGTGCTCGCGCGCGCTGTGTGTGTGTGTGTGTGTGTGTGTGTGTGTGTGTGTGTGTGTGTGTGTGTGAGAGAGAGAGAGAGAGAGAGAGAGAGAGAAGAGAGAGAGAGAGAGACAGACAGACAGACAGAGACAGACAGACAGACAGACAGACAAATAGACAGACAGACAGTCAGCAGAGAGAGACAGACAGAGACAGAGAGACAGTGTGACACAGAAAGAGACAGAGATACAAACAAACAGACGGGCAGGCAGACAGATAGACAGACAGACAGATAGACAGACAGGATAGACGGACAGACAGACAGACAGACAGACAGACAGACGGACAGACAGACGGGCAAGCAGACAGACATAGTTAAAACGGTGACTATGGAATTCTACAGACTATCAGACCAACAGACAGGCAGACAGACACAGACAGTCAGACAGCAGCAAATCACTCCACATCTGGTTACACAGACAGCGGCAAATCACTCCTGCATCTGGTTACACAGACAGCGGCATATCACTCTGCATCTGGTTACACAGACAGCAACAAAACACTCTGCATCTGGTTACACAGACAGCAGCAAATCACTCTGCATCTGGTTACACAGACAGCAACAAATCACTCTGCATCTGGTTACACAGACAGCAGCAAAACACTCTGCATCTGGTTACACAGACAGCAGCAAATCACTCTGCATCTGGTTACACAGACAGCGGCAAATCACTCTGCATCTGGTTACACAGACAGCAGCAAATCACTCTGCATCTGGTTACACAGACAGCAGCAAATCACTCTGCATCTGTTACACAGACAGCGGCAAATCACTCTGCATCTGGTTACACAGACAGCAGCAAATCACTCTGCATCTGGTTACAACCGTGACAAGGACTTCCTTCCAACGTCGTCACACAGCAAAGGGATCACAGCATTTTGAACGTGTCATCAGTGCTAAACGTATGAAACGAGACCAAAGGATTGACAGACGGCATAGTGGACTCAGACCCAGACCCTCTCAGACTCAGATTTTAACCGTCACGAGAACCCTTAAGGGTTTATAGACACAGCATGGTATTCAGGAAAATCACCATTAATGGACAGACCATAACTCATCTGCCCCACCCCCTTCCCCCCATAGGGAACCATTATTGTCTTCTCACATTCATGCGATCATGAGCGTATTTTGCAAAATGAATCTCTAAGCCGTCTTTGGCTAGCATTTGACTTGGGCGTTGGTTGTGCAAGTTCAGGCTGGCATGTCTTGTGGTAGCTGTTCTGTCAGCTTCAGTCGCAGCAGTTTGTCCAGAAAATGAGCTTCATCTTCGACAGATCTACCAGATACCCTGAATCCAGGACCATCATTAAGGCCAAGCTGCAGAACAAGTGGAAGCAGCAGCATCCACGCCACAACAGAGCAGACCCCGTACTACCTGCTGACTCGACGAGAGCAGGTAGTCATTTTCAGGCTCAGGACAGGCCACAACCGCCTGAAACACCACCTATTCATTAAACTCCGCATCGGCAACACAGAGCAGTGCCCCTGCCAAAAAGGCAGCCAGACAACAGAACATCTGCTGCAGTCCTGCCCCCTCCACCCAGCGCTTCGAGAGAAAACCTGGCCCGACCCAATACCAGTGGCCTGGAAGCTCTACGGAGGACTGGAGGACCTGCGACGTACTGCCACCTTTGTCGAGGAGACGGGGGAATCCATCTGAAGAAATGACGAACGAGACAACAACATCTTCGACCACACCACATGCTGAGCATAGTCTGTCTTCTCTGGTAGTATTCGTATATCTACCCCTATTTGTAGATCATGAGCGTTGACGCGGAGATCACGTCTTTGTTCGGAGTATCTAACGTTTACTATGTACGGTTCTATTGGTAGTGTTCAGTAATTTCTTGTAAAAAATATAGTCTCGACTTGCTTCTTTTTTTTGTTGCCGTATCCAGAGGTCTATAGATTCAGATTCAGATTTCTTTTTGATGGCATATTTTGTTCCCTCAATATTAAGAGTAAACTGATTTTTTTTTTCAGATATGATTCATTCCCAATTCATGCAGAGCAGTTCGGATACATCCTGGCCATGGAGTGTTAGAGATTTCTACATTTGAAAGCATGCTGCTGCATAGCTGTTTGAGGTAGGAAGAGTTGTCTGCTCGTCTGCTGTTCGGCTGTGTGGGCAGGGAAGAGCTTGGTGACAACCGAGACCCCTGTCCACAAACCCAGAAAAGGAAGGCAACTGCTGCCACGTTCATCGTTGCATTGCCTTAAGTTTTTTGTGGATCCTCCACATTTTACCAGGTTAAGCGTCAAGTTACATGGAGGCCTGTGTAAACTAGGTCATCACAGTGCGCACGTGTCTTCTTCGGCCTTCAAGTTCGCCGTACATAGTACATGGCGTCGGGCCAATGCACAGGCCAGACATCTGCTAAGCCGTAGCCATGAGACCCTCCTCTTGAATTCTCTCACCTTAGTCCTTCCTTCATTTATTCACCAGCTTTATAGTATTGTGTGCAGTGTGATCTCGAAACCTAGCAGATGTGGTGTTGCGTGTATGGACTAGTCCGCACGCAGTGGCATCTTGATGAAACTGAAACTGAAACTGTCGTGGCACAATTCTGGCACCTTGGTCCATAATCATCAACAGACAGCCTCAGACACTGGCCCAGTGTTCTTTTCACGGGAAATACGATTGAAATTTTCAAGATATTTTTCAAGATAACGTCCAGTCTCACCACATCACCCCATACGAATGTCTAGACTCCAATACAGCCAAGTCAAACTGGAGTGCTCACCATCTGTTCATCAGGAATGTCAAGACTCCCACACAAAAACGTCAAACCGGAGTGCTCACCATCAGTCCATCATCTGAGAAGCCCAAAGCAATCCACTGCTTGTTTGTGACGAATTTGGCGGAAATGTTGAAGGTGATGAGGTCAGTGGAGTCGTCATAGACCCAGGAGAAGCTCAGACCGCAGGTCTTGGCTGGACACGTGCCGAACGTGCAGTCGTCTTTTCCCTCGCTGTCCTGGGCTGTTGGTTGAACAGTCAACATCCAGATCATTGTATAGTGTGCCCACCGCTGTGCCGACCGGGAAGGCCGCTGCAGACTTAAAGTTTACACAGTTACTTCGAACTTCACTTTATATTGAAAGACAAAAACACAAAATTTACATGAAACTACAGGCAACAAAAGCTGTGTCTGACTTACAAATGGTCTGATGAGTGCTTGTTTTAACGAGATTTCAAGACGTAATTATCATGCTGTTTATTTCAACATTGAATTTCGATGAATTTCACTTTAAAGGGAAATTCTACTTATTCCGCCGGACAAGAGGGGCCAACAAATGACAAGACAGAACACGACGCGTTTCGACCTCTTTGCTCTTCATCAGGCAAGAGAAACACCATTCAGGACAATGACAACGAA
>CM065719.1:63164959-63172459 GCA_033310375.1 Conus canariensis | reverse complement strand
TTTTCTTTTCCTTTTTTTCAAAAGCTTCCCTGTCCCTAATAACAACTTTCCCTATCCCTGATAACAAGTTTCCCTGTCCCTCATGACAAATTTCCCTGTCCCGAGTAACAAATATCCATGTCCCTCATACTAATTTTCTGTCTCTCGTAAGAAGTTTCCATGTCCTTCATGACAAAATTCTCTGCTCCTCATCTCAAGTTTCCCTGTCCCTCATGACAAATTTCCCTGTCCCGAGTAACAAATATTATTATTATTATTATTATGAACATTTATGACGCCTAATCAACTGAATGCCCTAGGCGTTTACAATATCACAACAGACATCAAATCACACAGTATATAACAATCATACATGAGAAAAAGGCATCAAAATCCAAAGCAAGGACACAAACTCACAAGCATGCATACACGCAAACACACACTCACACAGACACGAACGCACACAAAGCAGACACTCGCATCACACATTGCAAACGTCGGGTCACAGGGAAGACGAAGTTACCTAGGAAACAGATGAGTTTTGAGAAGGCGCTTGAATGTGGGCAGTGAGGGTGAGTATCTGAGAGAGCGAGGCAATTGATTCCAGGTAGTTGGAGCTTGATAGGCAAAGGAACGTTGACCATAGGTTTTAGTGCGAACAGTGGGGATACTGTAGATACGAGTGTCACATGAGGAACGTAAAGCTCGAGATGGGGTGTAAAGATGTAACAGGTGGGTGAGATACTCAGGACAAGAAGACTCGATAGATTTGAAGCAGAGAGAGGCAATCTTGTAGGATATTCTTAGCTGAACAGGGAGCCAGTGGAGAGAGCGGAGCAATGGGGTAACATGGTTATATTTAGAAGTGCGGAAGATGAGACGGGCAGCATGATTCTGAACTCTTTGAAGTTTGTTGAGATGAGAGGGAGAGCCAGACAAAAGAGCGTTACAGTAATCCAGGCGGGATAGAACAAATGCGCAGACAAGAGCTTTTGTTGTGTTTTCTGAGAGAAGATGGCGAATAGAAGCAATTCGGCGGAGTTCAAGAAAGCAAGTGCGACAGACATTGCTGACATGCTGTTGGAAGGACAGGGTTTGATCAAGAGTTACACCGAGGTTGCGGGCAGAATGAGAGAGAGTGATAGGTGAATCAACAAGTTTGATGGAAGTCGGAACAGAAGGGTGGTTTTGAAGTTTTGGTGGGGTGATCAGGATCAGTTCAGACTTATCTTCATTCAGTTTTAGTTTGTTTCGGGTCATCCAGTCCTTAAGGTTGGCTACACAAGACTGGGTGTTTTGGATCATGAGAGGAAGGTCAGAGAGAGGCCCAGAGACATACAGCTGATTGTCATCAGAGAAGGAATGATGCTGAAGTAGGTGTTCTTGGACGATAGAAGAGACAGGATAAGAGTAGAGAATGAAGAGTAGAGGGCCCAAGACAGATCCTTGTGGCACGCCGTAGGTCAGACAAGAGGGATTAGAAGAAAGGCCGTTGATAGAAACTACTTGTTGACGATCAGTGATGTAGGAATGAAACCAACTCAAGACTGTGTCATCAAGCCCAAAAGAGTGATGTAGGCGGGAAATGAGGATAGAGTGGTCAATAGTGTCAAAGGCAGCAGATAGGTCCAAGAGAGTCAAAAGTGATACATTGTTACAGTCAAGGGCAGTCAGAATGTCGTTACAGATTTTGAGAAGAGCAGTCTCAGTACTATGTCCAGAGCGGTAAGCAGACTGAAGGGGATAGACAAGGCTGTTGGAATGAAGGTGGTCTAACAGTTGGTCAAGAACAACTTTCTCTAAAATTTTTGAAAGAAACGGAAGATTTGACACAGGTCTGTAGTTTTTCAAATTGTCAGGGTCAAGAGTAGTCTTTTTCAAAAGAGGTCTTACAATTGCAGATTTGAAAGAAGAAGGAAAGAAGCCAGTTGAGAGGGAGTGGTTGATGATGATGGTAATATGAGGGAGTAGAGTGTCAAGGCAATGGGTGAGGAAAGAAGCTGGTAGTGGGTCAAGTTCATGTCCCTCATACTAATTTTCTGTCTCTCGTAAGAAGTTTCCATGTCGTTCATGACAAAATTCTCTGCTCCTCATCTCAAGTTTCCCTGTCCCTCTTACAAGTTTCCCTGTCCCTCATAACAAATTTCTCTGTCCCTATGAACATGTTCCTATGTCCCTCATAACATGTTCCCCTGTCTCTCATAACAAATTTCCCTGTCCCTCATGACAAATTTTCCTGTCTCTCATAACATGTTTTCCTGTCTCTCATAACAAATTTCCCTGTCTCTCATAACAAATTTCCCTGTCTCTCATAACAAATTTCCCTGTCTCTCATAACATGTTTTCCTGTCTCTCATAACAAATTTCCCTGTCCCTCATGACAAATTTTCCTGTCTCTCATAACATGTTTTCCTGTCTCTCATAACAAATTTCCCTGTCTCTCATAACAAATTTCCCTGTCTCTCATAACAAATTTCCCTGTCTCTCATAACATGTTTTCCTGTCTCTCATAACAAATTTCCCTGTCTCTCATAACAAATTTCCCTGTCTCTCATAACAAATTTTCCTGTCTCTCATAACAAATTTCCCTGTCTCTCATAACAAATTTCCGTGTCTCTCATAACAAATTTTCCTGTCTCTCATAACAAATTTCCCTGTTTCTCATAACAAATTTCCGTGTCTCTCATAACAAGTTCCCCTGTCTCTCATAACAAGTTTCCCTGTCCCTCATAACAAGTTTCCCTGTCCCTCTTAGCATGTTCCCCTGTCCCTCATAACGTTTCCCTGTCCCTCATAACAAGTTTCCCTGTCCCTCATAACAAGTTTCCCTGTCCCTCTTAGAATGTTCCCCTGTCCCTCATAACAAGTTTCCCTGTCCCTCATGACAAGTTTCCCTGTCCTTCTTGGAATGTTCCCCTGTCCCTCATAACAAGTTTCCCTGTCCCTCATAACAAGTTCCCCTGTCCCTCATAACAAGTTTCCCTGTCCCTCATGACAAGTTTCCCGGTCCCTCATAACGAGTTTCCCTGTCCTTCTTGGAATGTTCCCCTGTCCCTCATTACAAGTTTCCCTGTCCCTCATAACAAGTTTCCCTGTCCCTCATAACAAGTTTCCCTGTCCCTGATAACACGTTTCTCAGTTCCTCATTTTATTTCCATGTACCTCATAGCAAATTTCTCCGTCCCTAATAACAAGTTTCCCTGTCCCTCATAACAAATTTTCCTGTTCCTCATAACAAGTTTCCCTGTCCCTCATAACAAATTTTCCTGTTCCTCATAACAAGTTTCCCTGACCCTCATAACAAATTTCTCTGTTCCTAACAACAAATTTCCCTGTCCCTTATAGCATGTTTCCATGTCCTGCGTGACAAATATCCTTGTCCCTGATAACACGTATCTCAGTTCCTCATTTTATTTCCCTGTCCCTCATAACAAATTTCTCTGTTCCTAACATCAAATTTCCCTGTCCTTCATAACAAATGTCTCTGTCCCTGATAACACGTCTCTCAGTTCCTCATTTTATTTCCCCGGCCCTCATAACAAATTTCTGTGTCCCTAATAACAAATGTCCCTGCCCCTGATAACACGTTTCTCAGTTCCTCATTTTATTTCCCCGGCCCTCATAACAAATTTCTCTGTCCCTAATAACAAGTTCCCCTGTCCATCATGACAAATGTCCCTGTCCCTGATAACACGTTTTTCAGTTCCTCATTTCCCTGTCCCTTATAACAAATGTCCCTGTCCCTCAAAACAAATTTCTCTGTCCCTCATAACAAGTTTCCCTGTCCCTCATAACAATTTTTTCTGTCCCTCATAACAAATTTCTCTGTCCCTAACAACAAATTTCTCTGTCCCTAACAACAAATTTCTCTCTCGGTCCCTAACAACAAATTTCTCTGTCCCTAATAACAAATTCCTCTGTCCCACATATAGCATGTTTCCCTATTCCTCACAACCAGTTTCTCTATCCCAGATACCACGTTTCTCAGTTCCTCACATTATTTCCCTGTCCCTTCATAACAAATTTCCCTGTCCCTCATCACAAGTTTCCCTGTCCCCCCCCCCCCCTCAAAAAAAAACAAACCCCCCCCCAAAAAAAAAACACGTTTCTCTGTTCCTCATAGTAAGTTCGCCTTTCTGTCCTTGCAGGTGTCACTGTCTCTTCTTCAATTGTCTTCAGCTGTCCTGTTCGTTGAATTGTTTATCGTACCGGGCATCAGCATCCCTCTAAGAGGACTGTCCATCCCTTGGAAGAGGAGTTCCCGTCAGAGGTGTCCCTGGCTCTGCTTTAGCATGCGTCCTGAACAGTCTAACAGGTCTTCCTGTCTTGGTGAAATTCCCATCCCGACTATCGTGCCTTCGTATTCCACCTGACAGATACTTTTGACTATTTCTCCTGCTGTACTTTGTTCTTCGTGTTCATGAACTGCAAAAACTAGATCCAGAAGTGAGTTACAGGTCGTTTGAGAGGCTGAAAGATGGCTGGGTTTTGTTTTTTGTTTTTGTCTGCTGAAGCAAACATTAACAACAAAACAATGTATAAGAACTTAACATGCCTCTGCGTTTGCTTCCGCTGTTCCTTCTGCGTGTCCTCCTTCTGCTGTTCCTTCTGCGTGTCCTTCTTCTGCTGTTCCTTCTGCGTGTCCTTCCGCGTTACTTTCTGGGTCGGCCATGTTGTACATGTCGTCGCCAAGGTCGGGGAAGTTTTGACATTTTTTGTCAATGCCTGGGGGTGGGTGGAAGAGGGGTGGGGGGGGGGAGGAGAGCAGAGTAGTGCCGGTTAAGTATGATATAATTAGTTTGAAATTGAATCCAGTTGAGTTTCTTTCGTTTTGAAATAAAGTCTTTCACACACACACACACACACACACACACACACACACACACACACACACACACACACACACACGCACACATACGCACACACACACACACACACGCACACGCACACACACCACACACACACACACACACACACACACACACACACACACACACACACCAGTAACGATAACAAGAACGAGAACAGCATACAAAAACAAGAAAACACGACAAAACATGGTCATTCCAATGATAAAAATGAAGATGTAAAACAAGCTATACAACCATGACCGATCCTGAAACATATTTTGCCTGTGTGTCGATTCAGATTCGGTTGTAACATGCAATGGAATATGGCTTTTTTCGATACACATCTTTGTGTTTTTCTGTGTGTGTTTTACCTGGGGGACGGCAAAACAGCAATAACAGTAGACTGAGCATCGAACCACTTAGAAACAAGTGAACAGAAGAATCTGATATCTGGATCAAATTCCAGAGACACTGCACTGAATACGTGCTGAGTCATCATGCATCACCCAGGAAGCAGCTCAAAGGTTTACCCTACTCCTTGGAGAAGTTCGTTAATAAATAAAGTAGAGCAGTTGCACATTCACACACATGCACTCTACCTTACCGGGTCAGTCCAGACTCTGGCTTGGATGTTTCATCAATCCTTCAGTGGCACCAGCTACCCAGTCCCAGTCTGAGTCTGTCACCCTGTTCAAGTCTCAGTATAGTGGTAATGTCCAAGCCGTCCTTGCCGTTGTAACCATCTACGGCTGTTCCGTCGCAGTGCTAGGGCAAATCTGTCTCCTATGCACTGGAGGCCCTAGCTGCTTGTCTGTCTCTGGCACCCTGAGCACGACGTAGCTCCCGAACTAACTTATAAGATACACATCCGTCCTCTTTCAGCCCACGTGCCGTACTGCCAGAGTTCGTCTGCTTGTATACCTGACCGTCAGTGAACACTTCTCAAGCGAGGTGTCCTTCCACTGAGCTCGCCTGTATGCTCACCACCCGTGCGTCACTACACTATCCCCGATGATGAGAGCTTTTCAACCCCCCCCCACCCCCCCCACCCCCGATGATGAGAGCTTTTCACTCCCCCCGATGATGAAAGCCTTTCACTCGCCCCCCCCCCCCCCCATGATGAAAGCCTTTCACTCTCCGCCCCCCCTCCCATGATGGAAGCCTTTCACTCCCCCCAAAGATAAAAGCTTTTATACTCCCCCCCCCCCCCCCCCGATGATGAAAGCTTTACACTCCCCCCAATGATGAAAACTTTTCACTCCTCCACCCCACCCCCCCCCACCGATGATGAAAGTTTTTCAATCCCCCCCCCCCCCCCCGATGATGAAAGCTTTTCACTCCCACCCCCACCCCCGATGATGAAAGCTTTTCACTCCCCCCCCCCCACGATGATGAAAGCTTTTCACTCCCCCCCCCCCCCCCCGATGATGAAAGCTTTTAACTCACACCCACCCACCCCCACCCCCGATGATGAAAGCTTTTCACTCCCCCCCCCCCCCCCCCGATGATGAAAGCTTTTCACTCCCCCCCCACCCCCACCCCCGATGATGAAAGCTTTTCACTCCCCCCCCCCCCCCCCGATGATGAAAGCTTTTCACTCCCCCCCCTCCGATGATGAAAGCTTTTCACTCCCCCCCCCTCCGATGATGAAAGCTTTTCACTCCCCCCCCCCCCCCTTCGATGATGAAAGCTTTTCACTCCCCCCCCCCCCCCCCCAATGATGAAAGCTTTTCACTTCCCCCCAACCCCCGATGATGAAACCTTTTCACTCCACCCCCCCCCCCACCCCCGATGATGAAAGCTTTTCACTCCCCCCCCCCCCCCCCATGATGAAAGTTTTTCACTCCCCCCCCCCCCCCCCACCGATGATGAAAGCTTTTCACTCCCCCACCCCCACCCCGATGATGAAAGCTTCTCACTCCCCCACCTCACCCCCGATGATGAAAGCTTTTCACTCCCCCCCCCCCCCCTGATGATGAAAGCTTTTCACTCCCCCCCCACCCCCACCCCCGATGATGAAAGCTTTTCACTCCCCCCCCCACCCCCACCCCCGATGATGAAAGCTTTTCACTTCCCCCCCACCCTCCCCGATGATGAAAGCTTTTTTCACCCCCCCCCCCCCCCCAGATGAAAGCTTTTCACCCCCCCCACCCACCCCCGATGATGAAAGCTTTTCACTCCCCCCCCCCACCCCCACCCCCGATGATGAAAGTTTTTCACTCCCCCCCCCCCCCCCCCCCCCGATGATGAAAGCTTTTCACTCCCCCCCACCCCACCCCCGATGATGAAAGCTTTTCACTCCCCCCCCCACCTGTGATGAAAGCTTTTCACCCCCCCCCCCCGATGATGAAAGCTTTTCACTCCCCCCCCCCCCCCCCGATGATGAAAGCTTTTCACTCCCCCCCCCCCCCCCATGATGAAAGCTTTTCACTCCCCCCCCCACCTCCACCCCCGATGATGAAAGCTTTTCACTCCCCCCCACCCCCACCCCCGATGATGAAAGCTTTTCACTCCCCCCAATGATGAAAGCTTTTCACTCCCCCCAATGATGAAAGCTTTTCACTCTCCCCCCTTCCCCCCCCGCCTCCCCCGATGATGAAAGCTTTTCACTCCCCTCCGATGATGAAAGCTTTTCACCCC
Organism: Conus canariensis; assembly: GCA_033310375.1. Lineage (NCBI taxonomy): Eukaryota > Metazoa > Mollusca > Gastropoda > Neogastropoda > Conidae > Conus > Conus canariensis. The sequence continues at coordinate 63,164,990 of CM065719.1, read as the reverse complement.
CCCCCCCCTCCCCGATGATGAAAGCTTTTCA
>CM065719.1:63147459-63154959 GCA_033310375.1 Conus canariensis | reverse complement strand
AGAAATGCAGAATGCAGTAATATGAATCACTGTTTGTGTGTGTGTGTGTGTGTGGAGGGGGGGGGAGGGGGGGGGGGAGAGAAAACTACATGGGAAACAAACTGTGAGGTCCCGGTCTTCCCAGCTGAGTTCACAGCAAACTCAGCGGTGGATACGAGCAAATCGGGGTAAGAAAAAAAAAATCCCACAATTAGATGGCTCTGATGAAAACTGAACCCCGCCATTTCCCAACGCTAAGCACTGTGCTAGGGTAGCTGCTCCCACTGTCGCCAACGTCCTGGCGGTAAGTACTGAGGTGTGGATACTCCATTGTGACTGTAGTGGTAGGAGCGAGCAACAAACAGTGTAGATGGGTAGATAGCGAGGACACTAGGAGCGTGAGAAGTGCCTTCACTTCAGTGAGGGGAGACAATCCTTCTATACGTCACCACTCACTCGCCTCCACTCTACTTCCTCCCCTCCCCCCCCCCCCCCTTCCCCGCCCCCAAGGCACTAAAAGGACCTACGGTATTACACACTCACTGACACGGTAGACTTCAGAGAGAGAGAGAGAGAGAGAGAGAGAGAGAGAGAGAGAGAGAGAGAGAGGGAGAGAGAGAGAGAGAGAGAGACTAATCGATCGATTAATTGATTGTTTGATTAATTGATTGATTGATTGACTTTTTTGATTGATTGATAACCTTTATTCCCATGAGTAACAGATAAGCAAGAAGAACCTTTTTTCATGTGGCCCTTGTCCCTCTAGGGACTATGGATACTAACACATTAACCTGATTACACAAGAATAAGAGAGAGAGAGAGAGAGAGAGAGAGAGAGAGAGAGAGAGAGAGAGAGAGAGAGAGAGAGAGAGAGAGAGAGAGAGGCTAGAACAATTCCAGGACATTTGGTGACTGATCTTACCGTTAGGTTGCCCTAAAGTTTTGGAATATCTTGAAAGACTCCTGTGTGAAAACACAATTAGAAAAACAGTCTTTGAAAGTTTACAGTTACAGAGGCATTCACTGTGTGATACGCGCAGAAAAATTTACAGCACAATTATTAATAGCAGACTGCAGGAATGGATAAAAGAGCATTGGACTGGTGAACATCAAGCTGGATTTTAAAAAGGTTATTCGACAGTTGATCACGTGTTTACATTATTGGTGCTCGTTCAAAAACCGTTTTGTTTTAATCGTAAACTGTATGTAGCCTTCATTGATTTTGAAAAGGATTTCGATTCTGTTGAAAGGAACTTACTATGGCCCATCATATTGAGAAATGGCATCAAAGGCAAAATATTTAGGTGTATTTGTAGTATATAATTATGACAATGTCAAAGCCAGAATTAAATGCGGAAGTAGTGTAACCGATTATATCAAATGCATCCGTGGAGTAAAACAAGGAGACGCCTGCAGCCCTGTCTTGTTTTCTTTATTTATTAATGAACTAGCATTAGAGGTGATAAGGGGAGGAAGACATGGTGCAATGTCAACGTCTATTCTGAATTATTCATATTACTTCTTGCTGATGAGGTGGCTTTACTCTCTGAGACTGTCACTGGCTTGCAAACGCAGAATAACAGTCTTCAACGTGCAGCTGCTGCTTTGCAGCTGAAGGTCAATATGAATAAAAGCAACATAGTGGTATTCAGAAAAGGGCGGCATTTAGCTGCCAGAGAAAGGTGGACCTATAACGGGATAGTTATGCCTGTTGTGAATGTTTACAAATACCTAGAAATTTATTTTTCAACAAAGGTAAGTTTTGTTGCTGCATGCCGTGATCTCAGTTGCAGAGCAAAAAACGCGTTACGTTATTGTGTATTTTACAAAAGTTATTAAGCTGAAATGTTATTCCCACTCTTCCTTTTTTAAGTTATTTGACTCACAAGTTCAATCTGTTGTTCAGTATGGTGCAGAGTTATGGAGTCTCGACAATGCAGAACTCCATTACGAAAAGGTGCATTTATTTGCTATTAAGAGATTCTTAGGCGTAGAAATGAGAACAACTAATGACATGGCGTATGGAGAAACAAATCGATATCCAATTTACATAAATTCAACTGCATAGTGTGTCAGGTACTGGCTAAACCTGACGAGGATCGATGAATATACACTACCATTCAAGGCCTATAGAGTGCTTAAACCTGACGAGGATCGATGAATATACACTACCATTCAAGGCCTATAGAGTGCTTAAACCTGACGAGGATCGATGAATATACACTACCATTCAAGGCCTATAGAGTGCTTAAACCTGACGAGGATCGATGAATATACACTACCATTCAAGGCCTATAGAGTGCTTAAACCTGACGAGGATCGATGAATATACACTACCATTCAAGGCCTATAGAGTGCTTAAACCTGACGAGGATCGATGAATATACACTACCATTCAAGGCCTATAGAGTGCTTAAACCTGACGAGGATCGATGAATATACACTACCATTCAAGGCCTATAGAGTGCTTAAACCTGACGAGGATCGATGAATATACACTACCATTCAAGGCCTATAGAGTGCTTAAACCTGACGAGGATCGATGAATATACACTACCATTCAAGGCCTATAGAGTGCTTAAACCTGACGAGGATCGATGGAATATACACTACCATTCAAGGCCTATAGAGTGCTTAAACCTGACGAGGATCGATGAATAACACTACCATTCAAGGCCTATAGAGTGCTTAAACCTGACGAGGATCGATGAATATACACTACCATCAAGGCCTATAGAGTGCTTAAACCTGACGAGGATCGATGATATACACTACCATTCAAGGCCTATAGAGTGCTTAAAACCTGACGAGGATCGATGAATATACACTACCATTCAAGGCCTATAGAGTGCTTAAACCTGACGAGGATCGAGGGATATAACACTACCATTCAAGGCCTATAGAGTGCTTAAACCTGACGAGGATCGATGAATACACACTACCATTCAAGGCCTATAGAGTGCTTAAACCTGACGAGGATCGATGAATACACACTACCATTCAAGGCCTATAGAGTGCTTAAACCTGACGAGGATCGATGATATACACTACCATTCAAGGCCTATAGAGTGCTTAAACCTGACGAGGATCGATGAATATACACTACCATTCAAGGCCTATAGAGTGCTTAACCTGACGAGGATCGATGATATACACTACCATTCAAGGCCTATAGAGTGCTTAAACCTGACGAGGATCGATGATATACACTACCATTCAAGGCCTATAGAGTGCTTAAACCTGACGAGGATCGATGGATATACACTACCATTCAAGGCCTATAGAGTGCTTAAACCTGACGAGGATCGATGATATACACTACCATTCAAGGCCTATAGAGTGCTTAAACCTGACGAGGATCGATGGATATACACTACCATTCAAGGCCTATAGAGTGCTTAAACCTGACGAGGATCGATGAATATACACTACCATTCAAGGCCTATAGAGTGCTTAAACCTGACGAGGATCGATGGATATACACTACCATTCAAGGCCTATAGAGTGCTTAAACCTGACGAGGATCGATGGATATACACTACCATTCAAGGCCTATAGAGTGCTTAAACCTGACGAGGATCGATGGATATACACTACCATTCAAGGCCTATAGAGTGCTTAAACCTGACGAGGATCGATGAATATACACTACCATTCAAGGCCTATAGAGTGCTTAAACCTGACGAGGATCGATGAATATACACTACCATTCAAGGCCTATAGAGTGCTTAAACCTGACGAGGATCGATGGATATACACTACCATTCAAGGCCTATAGAGTGCTTAAACCTGACGAGGATCGAGGATGATACACGACTACATTCAAGGCCTATAGAGTGCTTAAACCTGACGAGGATCGATGGAATATACACTACCATTCAAGGCCTATAGAGTGCTTAAACCTGACGAGGATCGATGGATATACACTACCATTCAAGGCCTATAGAGTGCTTAAACTGACGAGGATCGATGGATATACACTACCATTCAAGGCCTATAGAGTGCTTAAACCTGACGAGGATCGATGGATATACACTACCATTCAAGGCCTATAGAGTGCTTAAACCTGACGAGGATCGATGAATATACACTACCATTCAAGGCCTATAGAGTGCTTAAACCTGACGAGGATCGATGATATACACTACCATTCAAGGCCTATAGAGTGCTTAAACCTGACGAGGATCGATGAATATACACTACCATTCAAGGCCTATAGAGTGCTTAAACCTGACGAGGATCGATGGAATAACACTACCATTCAAGGCCTATAGAGTGCTTAAACCTGACGAGGATCGATGGATATACACTACCATTCAAGGCCTATAGAGTGCTTAAACCTGACGAGGATCGATGGATATACACTACCATTCAAGGCCTATAGAGTGCTTAAACCTGACGAGGATCGATGGATATACACTACCATTCAAGGCCTATAGAGTGCTTAAACCTGACGAGGATCGATGGATATACACTACCATTCAAGGCCTATAGAGTGCTTAAACCTGACGAGGATCGATGGATATACACTAACCATTCAAGGCCTATAAGTGCTTAAACCTGACGAGGATCGATGGATATACACTACCATTCAAGGCCTATAGAGTGCTTAAACCTGACGAGGATCGATGGATATACACTACCATTCAAGGCCTATAGAGTGCTTAAACCTGACGAGGATCGATGGATATACACTACCATTCATAGGCCTATAGAGTGCTTAAACCTGACGAGGATCGATGGATATACACTACCATTCAAGGCCTATAGAGTGCTTAAACCTGACGAGGATCGATGGATATACACTACCATTCAAGGCCTATAGAGTGCTTAAACCTGACGAGGATCGATGGATATACACTACCATTCAAGGCCTATAGAGTGCTTAAACCTGACGAGGATCGATGGATATACACTACCATTCAAGGCCTATAGAGTGCTTAAACCTGACGAGGATCGATGGATATACACTACCATTCAAGGCCTATAGAGTGCTTAAACCTGACGAGGATCGATGGATATACACTACCATTCAAGGCCTATAGAGTGCTTAAACCTGACGAGGATCGATGGATATACACTACCATTCAAGGCCTATAGAGTGCTTAAACCTGACGAGGATCGATGGATATACACTACCATTCAAGGCCTATAGAGTGCTTAAACCTGACGAGGATCGATGGATATACACTACCATTCAAGGCCTATAGAGTGCTTAAACCTGACGAGGATCGATGAATATACACTACCATACAAGGCCTATAGAGTGCTTAAACCTGACGAGGATCGATGAATACACACTACCATTCAAGGCCTATAGAGTGCTTAAACCTGACGAGGATCGATGGATATACACTACCATTCAAGGCCTATAGAGTGCTTAAACCTGACGAGGATCGATGAATATACACTACCATTCAAGGCCTATAGAGTGCTTAAACCTGACGAGGATCGATGAATACACACTACCATTCAAGGCCTATAGAGTACTTAAACCTGACGAGGATCGATGGATACTCAAGGCCTATAGAGTGCTTAAACCTGACGAGGATCGATGAATATACACTACCATTCAAGGCCTATAGAGTGCTTAAACCTGACGAGGATCGATGGATATACACTACCATTCAAGGCCTATAGAGTGCTTAAACCTGACGAGGATCGATGGATATACACTACCATTCAAGGCCTATAGAGTGCTTAAACCTGACGAGGATCGATGGATATACACTACCATTCAAGGCCTATAGAGTGCTTAAACCTGACGAGGATCGATGGATATACACTACCATTCAAGGCCTATAGAGTGCTTAAACCTGACGAGGATCGATGGATATACACTACCATTCAAGGCCTATAGAGTGCTTTTTGATTTAGACTTTAATTTTGACAAGAACAACTGGGGCTCAGATATTCGCTGTAAACTGTATATGTTTGGATCTGGATATGTATGGCTCAGTCAAGGAGTTGGAGGGATAAGCGAGTTTCTGGAAACGTTTAGGGAAAGGTTAATTTTGTGCAGATGGCAAGATTGGGATCACCATATCAATAACAGTGATAGGTTTAACGTTTACAGAACCTTCTGTACTATCCCTGATGTTAAAACATATTTATTACTCAATTTAGACAGATATCTAAGGCATCTATTGATAAGACTTGGGATTGATATTTATGAAATCGTAGGACATCGTAATCGTCATAGACAACACAGTGAAGGTGACTTACTATGTCTACTTTGTCAAAGAGAAAAGAAAATCAGGTACATTTTGTTTTATCTTGTCCTTTTCTGTGTGACTTAAGAGCACAATACATGCCGTTGAAATATTATAAGGTACCAAATCAGTTTAAATTAACGTTGCTTATGGCATGTATGCATGAAAAAAACTATCAGAAATTTGTCAATCTATCGTTACAAGGCTTTTAAATTGCGTTCAATTCTCATTTCTTAACATTACTGTAAAGTGTATTATGAAGGATTTCATTGATTCTAAATGCCAGATTGGACAAAGGTTTGTATATATGCACTCCTTCATGAGAGGCAATGGCCTAAACATGATTAAACTTTCCGTCTCTCTCTCTCTCTCTCTCTCTCCTCTCTCTCTCTCTCTCTCTCTCTCTCTCTCTCTCTCTCTCCCAACCACCCCCCCCCTTTTTTTTTATCTCCCTCCCTCTGTCTTCCCCTGTTTCAAAACAGTCTCTCTGTATCTCTGTGTCCCACTTCCTGTCTGTTTCTGTGCCTCACGCCTCCCCCCTACCGGCTGCACACCAGCAATGAATGCGCTAAGGACTTACTTTAAGGGGGCAAGTATTTATAGACCGGCACAAGCAGATTGTTTTAAGAATTTTTATTGCGTCTGAAAGTTGATTCTCCTGGGTTTCTGTCATGCGCCCATCAAGGTGCCAGCCAGGTGGCTCCAAGCAGAGAGATCTAAGTCAAAGGAATGGGATTATTTGGGGGAGACCATCTGGCGCAAAGATAAGGTTAAGGGTGAGTGAGAAGGCTTGAACTATGACATCAGCAAAGGGGAAGGTCATGTACTTGAAGACTGTGAATGATGTCATCGGTAGAAATCCCTCAAAACAAGTGAAGAGATTGGTGGGGGTTGTTGTTTTGATTGATTACTAGTTTGATAAAAAAAATATAAAAAAAACTGGCTCAAACTTATGCTAGGCCTTAAAACGCTTGCATAGATCATGCCATGAATTGGTGCAAAATGCCAATTGTGGCGTGTGGTCACCTCTATGTCTCTCTGTCTCTGTCTCTTTCTCTCCTATAGAATAGATCTGTATCATTGAAAACGTTTTTTTTTCCCCTTGCCAGATCATTAAAACAAATCTAACATATTCTCCATGATCCATATTTGACTGTCAGGGTTATTCATCACTTCTCTCTCTCTCTCTCTCTCTCTCTCTCTCTCTCTCTCTCTCTGTGTGTGTGTGTGTGTGTGTGTGTGTGTGTGTGTGTGTGTGTGTGTGTGTGTGAGAGAGAGAGAGAGAGTGTGTGTGTGTGTGTGTGTGTGT
>CM065719.1:63132459-63137459 GCA_033310375.1 Conus canariensis | reverse complement strand
AATCCGTCATACGAAAGGACAAACAAATGACAAGGCAAAACACGACGCGTTTCGACCTCCTTGGTCTTCTTCATGCAAGGCAAACAACATTCAAGGCAATGAAGACAAAGAACGAGCAATCACTGATCTTCTCAAACTGGACGCCAAAAGGACGCTGAATGAGAAAGAGGCCGTTAGGAAGAAGACAATGCGAGTTCTCATAATAATGATAATGATAACAACAACAACAACAATAATAGTAACAATAAAAAAAATAAAATGATAATGATAATAGCAACAACAACAATGATAATAATAACAATAACAGTAATAATCATCATCATTTTCAACATCATTTTCTTTATTTCCTTTTTTTTTCAAAACTTTTTTTTTCTCCCTTTTTTTCTTTTGCTTGTTCATCGTGTTTGTCTCCTGTCCAACTCTGATTGGCTGATCCAGGTGGGACCTTAATTCATCCTGGTCAACGTTGACATCGCGCGACATCGTCATCGATATCGTCGACGCTGTCATCATACCCATCATCAACCTTTCTTCTTTTTGGTGTTGACAACAGCACAGGCCAATGTTAGACAGGTTCCCAAGGTCTGACCGGCGCGTTGGGCTAATGTGCAGGTCACGTCTGCTGAGTCGTCGCCATGAGACCCTCTTCTTAAATTCTCTCATCTTAGTCATTCATTCATTTATTCATCAACTTTAAATCCTGCGCAGTGTGATCTCGAAACTTACCGGATGTGGTGTAGCGTATATGGACTAGTCCGCAAGCAGTGACACCTCCTTGATGAAACTGAACGTTTTGCTGGTAAACGTTACTGGCCAACACAACATGAACCATCCCACGTCGTAAGAATTTTACGAGTTGTACGCCCCTCGGTACATGCAAGGGCTGCAATGTTGTTTTTGCCTTCAGGATTTACAGACTTGTTAGTTGCTGAATAACTGACCAAGCATGTCACGATCGAGAGAGAGAGAGAGAGAGAGAGAGAGAGAGAGAGAGAGAGAGAGAGAGAGAGAGAGAGTCGATTGCTTACCTGGATCTCAAACTAAAATCATGACAAACTGAATTTGAAGACCTTTGGTAAGAGGATAGAAACAACACACAATCCGACCATCAATTCTCTTCTGCGGTGAAAATAGAGTCACCCGTACCAATATGAAACGATTTTTCTTTCTTTAGTCCAGGTATTTACACTGAAATCCATGAAGTCTAGAGACAGATGTGACTTAGTAATTGAAATTAATCATCTCATACATTTTCTAATTCAAAAGAGTTCCAGTGTAACATTTACTTGGGTTCCATCACATTGTGATATTTATGGAAATGAATGGGCAGACAGAGTAGCTAGAGGAGGTGCAGGACAAAGAATTCGTTGTGAAAACGTTCATATTCCTTTGTCTGTAAAGGAATGCTATAATCTTTTAGAAAAAGACACCAAAGCTCGTGTGGGTTATAATGTAAATCGGCACACCTCTTGCAGCATGTCTTTGTTGAATGTTTTTCCAAGGGAAATTTCCAGTTTGTGTTTTAGACCTTAATTCATTAAAATGTAAATAGGTTGATACTGCAAAATGCATATGCGGGGAAAAACTTTTGACATCTCATGTACTATTTAATTGTCCCATTATGCGGCAGTACCTACCCAATTTTCAGTTACCAAATAATCCTACAATTGATGATTTTAAGACTCTAACTTCAAATAATTCATTTTTGGCTAATGTATCAAAATATTTACTTCGCAGTCCTATTGGTACATTAGTATGAGATTTCAGTATTTTTGAAGCAAACATTGTCTATGTTGTTCATGTTCACTGATTTAAGCTTTATTTTTAATCATGTTTTCATTTGTATAATAATATCAATGTCATCAGCCGGAAATAGCTCAGTTGGTAGAGCGCCGGACTCGTAATCTTGGTGATCCTGGGGTTGCGGGTTCGAACCTCCGCCGGGGGGCGTTTCGGTACTGGGGATTTTTCCCTCGGAGTTAACATTGGTTCTGACTCCATTTCCCATACAGTCCTTCGAATGAGACTATAACCGAGGTTCCGTGTGTGAACGCACGCATAACATCTTGCACACACGTAAAATCCCATCACCAACTTTCGGAAGAGTAGGCCAGTTTGGCCGTTGGTATGGATGACACGTTACATATAGCATGCACCCTGCGTGAGAAATGGAAAGAATGAAGGAAGTAAGGAAATGAGTGATCGATATTGAACGATACTGACTGGATGACACGGGAAACGACTGAATGAAGCGCCAGCTGGCAGCTCTTCAGTCGGCACTACCCAGGTAGGCAGCCCGTTGTGTAAACGAGTGTTGATTGTAAAGCGCTTAGAGCTTGGTCTCTAGCCGAGAATAGGCGCTATATAAGTATTCATTATTATATCATTTACAAATATCACAATCGTCTAAAAACACACCATATGAAAAGACGTAAAACTAAACAAACAAACAATTGTCTTCTTCTTCTCCTTTTGAGAGAGAGAGAGAGAGAGAGAGAGAGAGAGAGAGAGAGAGAGAGAGAGAGAGAGAGAGACCAACCCCTCAAATCCAGCAGAGTACATTCTGAGCAAACGTAAAAAAGTGTGCTGAAGCCCAAGGATAAAACCATTCTATTTCGCTGCACATCTGTGGATCGGATCCGTATTCCACACTGGATTCAGCAACCGTTCTCTCAGATTATCAGGCATTTTCCACGGAGCTTGCACCTTGTGGCGTTACTATAGATCCATGATCATCTACAGACTGACACAGTTTCTTGCAATGAACAGAACAGTGATACCAACGCCGACAAATCGTATTTTCCCTATTCTATTTTTTTTTTAAATTACACATGGGAAGTAATTCTTTCAGTCCCTACCAGCTTATCACTTCCCCTGGTAGTACAAAACATAAATTTGCTTTCAATCATGAACAAACAGAATCGGCAAATCCAAGATCTGCTGAACAGTGGTGGTGGTTTTCGCTCTCCCCCAAAAGACCTTCCAGTCTCCGTTTAACACGCTGTTAGATTGACTATGCCCTCTGTGGTCGGCTTAGCTATTAAAACAAAAAAAAAAAAAATCCTCCACCTCCTCCTTCTTCTCCTCCTCGTCCTCCTCCACCTCCTTCTTTTCTTCTTCTTCTTCTTCTTCTTCTTCTTCTTCTTCTTCTTCTTCTTCATCCTCTTGTTGTTGTTGTTGTTCTTCTTCTTCTTCTCCTTCTTCTTCTTCTTCTTCTTCTTCTTCTTCTTCTCCTCTTCCGCCTCCTCCTCCTCTTCCTACTCCTTCTTCGTCTACTTTTTCTTCTTCTCCTCCTCTGCCTCCTCCTCCTCCACCTCCTCCTCCTCCTTCTTCTTTTTCTTTTTCTTCTTCTTCTCTTGGGTCGTCACAGAATGTAATAAAACAGTCCACATGCCTCTCTGTTCCACCATGCTCCTACACTGACTCGCTTTAGAGAAACGTATAAGACACAAACTACTGTCACTTACGCTTCCGCCGTCAGATACCCCCCCCCCCCCCCCGGTGTGTCTGTTGTTTGTCTGTCTGTCTGTCTGTCTGTCTGTCTGTCTGTCTGTCTGTCTGTCCGTCTGTCTGTCTGTCATTTTATTCACCTGTACCAACAGTTACACATTTTTTCATTCAGGGGATTGTTGTTGTGGCTGGTACCAGGGGACGTTTAAATTCCGGGACGATGGTCAGCGAGTTTTTGGTCATCCATAGCGCGTGCCATGGAGAGTGACCATTGGGGAAAGTGAGCGATGGGTGTTCTGCTGTCTGTAGTTTGCTGTCTTCATCGTTTGTTCGCCAGTCGTTATTGTCTGTTAATTTGGACCAAACGTCATGCTGTCAGGTTCGTGCCTGCGCATCAATCAACCAATCAATCAATCTATCTATCTATCTATCTATCTATCATCAATCAATCAATGAATTCATCAAATAATCAATTATTCAATTAATCCATCTATCTTGCTTTCTTTCTTTCTTTCTTTCTTTCTCTCTGTCTATCTATTCTCTCCGTCCGTCCGTCCGTCTATCTACTTGTCTGTCTGTCTGCCTGCCTGTCTGTCTGTTAGTCTGTCTGTCTGTGTCTCTTTCACTCACTCATTACTCTCTCTCTCTCTCTCTCTCTCTCTCTCTCTCTCAATTTTTGACACCCAGAGTGTGTGTGTGGAAGGGGGGGGGGCGAGGGGATGGTGCTGTCATGCCCTTAGAAGCTCTCAGTGTTGGGGGACCAAGACACTGAGTCCAACAGACGTGGTGCATTGATTGGTATTTGATGTGACCCCCAAATTATGTTAATTTATTGTGTTGTTCATCATAGTCTGCTGATGTATTGTCTTGTCAATCATAGTCTGTTGATGTATTGTGTTGTCAGTTATAGCTTGTTGATGTACTGTGTTGTCAATCATAGTCTGTTGATGTATTGCTTTGTATGAACTCTTCTAAGATTGTGGCTATCATTGTGAAATACTCTACCTCACAAAAAATTAATTCTTTTGCGGTGTACTGCATGGGTATACAGTACACTGATCTGTGGTACATTCCACTGCAATGTACCACATTGTACGATACTCATACTGTGCCATCATGGACTGTTCTGCAGTCATCAACCACATGAGCCACATTGAACTCTTCTGTAACATACTGAGCCGTGAGCCAATACACTCAGCTGTAAAGAGCATTCTTTGTACTGCATTAGGAAAGCAAGACACGAACTAACCTTTATTGCAAGTTGTAAAGTGAGACGACTGCAGGCGGAAATCTAAACAAATCTTAAATAAATGTTAGCGAACCACCCAGAGAAACGTGGACAAACGAGTCACAAGACAAAACACGGACGCGTTTCGACCTCTTAGGTCTTCTTCAGGCAAGACACAAACAAGTAGGACAACGAAAATTCACTTAGCTTTGATCGCGCCAGAGTTCAGCGCGAGGAAAGCGTTGAATGGACGCACGCACGCACGCACCCACGCGCGCGCGCGCGCGCACACACTCACACACATACACACCCCACACACACA
>CM065719.1:63124959-63127459 GCA_033310375.1 Conus canariensis | reverse complement strand
CCCTGAGGAATACCCATATCTACATTCCTATAGGATGAGTAAGTTCTTCCAATCCGTGTACATATGCTTCTTTCTGTTAGGAAGCTTTTAATGTAATCAAACATTCTCCCAGAAATACCAACATTTTTTAATTTATACAGTAGCCTTGCGTGCCATACACAGTCAGAGGCTTTTTTAACATAAAAAAATTGTAGCTAAAGTACTTTTTCTGTGAGAGAATTGTTTTTTAATGTGACGCGTCAGTTTTACTAAATGGTCTGTGGTACAACGACCTTTTCGAAAGCCTGCTTGCTGAACAGGAATCACACCGTTTTTTTTCACAGTAATATAACAATCGTTTTTGAATAATTTTTTTCTAAAAGTTTACCAACATGAGATGTTAGAGCTATGGGTCTGTAGCTATGTACAGCTGTCCTTGGTTTACCTTCTTTGAGTACTGGGACTACTACTGAACTTTTCCGGATTCTTGGAATAGTGCCATTAATCCAACATTTTTGGAATAATGAATGCAGTAATACTTTCCACGAAGAAGGTAAATGTCTGATGAGTTGATAGGACACTCCATCAAGGCCAACAGCTGAATCATGTGATGGGATAGAATCTAATGCTTCTGATAGTTCTGATAACAGTAAAGGAGAGTTTAAAAAAATGTTCATTTTCTTGTGGAGGAGCCATGTATTCATCTTTTTGCTCCTCACTGTTTCTGTGACGACGGGATTCTGGCTCAAGATTTTCTGACTGGCTACAAGCTGAAAATATATCAGAAAAAGCTTCAGCTTTATCCAAAGCAGAAGGAAAATCAGTTTGTAGCTTAATAGGATATGACTGACTTTTATAGCAATTTTTCATTTCTTGACTTTTTTCCGAACTTTAAATAAATCTTTTGATTCTGATACTTCGGCTTCACAAAACTCAACCCAGTACTTCTTTTTTGCTTGAGCAATAATTTTAGAACATTTATTCTTTTCTTGTTTCATGATTATAAAGTTTTCATCTGACTTGTTTCTTATCCATGTTTTGTAGCTTTTTCGCTTTGACTGAACAGCGAGTCTACATTCTTCTGTCCACCATACGTTGCCTACATATTTTCCAATCTTTTTGTATTTATATTTTGGGATAGTCTTTTCAGCTGCTAGTAACACTACTTTTGAGAAATTTGCATAAAATGTACCTAGATCGTCATCCTCAATTGGTGATGTATTTTGCGACACAAGAAAAGATTGAAAGGCTTCCCAGTTGGCCAGTTTATAGCTAAATTTTGGAATTTTGCATTCAGTGGTAGACATTTCATCAAATATATTTTCATTAAAACGTATTGTAATGGGAAGATGATCACTCCCTAAACAATCTTCTACTGTGGACCAGTTATAGTTAACTGCTATGTTTGGGGAAACAAGCGATAGATCTATAGCACTCGACTTGTGAGTAACTACATCAGGAATTCTCGTAATTCTACCGTCATTTAATAGAATTAGATTTGAATCAACAATATTTTCTACAAATCTCTCTACAAATACGCGTGTGTATATGTGTTGACGCACAGAGGCCTACGTGTGTGACTTTGACTGTGTACAGTGCACAGTATGTTTTGAGGGGCTTTCTGTGTGTGGTGAAGTGTCGGGGGGGGGGGGGGGGGGGGGGGGGGGACTGTATTGGATCCTACGAAAACTTCCTGCAGTGGGTCTTGAAATATACACATATGATTGGAAGTGTTAGTGACAGGAACAGGAACATTACACTGTAGACAGTTTGATAGACAGATAGACAGGAGGGTAGACAGGTACATGTACACATACATACATAAATACATACACATACATACATACATACATACATACATACATACATACATACATACATTTATATATTTATACTAACATTCAACACACACACACACACACACACACACACACACACACACACACACACACACACACAGATGGGAAGATAAATAGAACACGGAGTGGAGGACGGAGAGACAGACAAAAACACAGTCTGAGAGGCAAAGTCTGTCAGAAACGGAGAAACAGGCTGACCGACCAACAGACAGACCGACAGACAGACCGACAGACGAGTTAACAGTCAGACAGACACACAAATGAACGGACAGCAACAGAGAGAAAGACAGACAGGCAGATAAACAGATAGATCGATAGATAGATAGACAGACAGACAGACAGAGAGACAGACAGGTAGACAGACAGACAGACAGAGAGACAGACAGAGAGACAGACAGATAGATAGATAGACAGACAGAGAAACAGACAGAGAGACAGACAGAGAGACAGACAGAGAGACAGACAGATAGATAGACAGATAGATAGATAAATAGACAAATAGATAGACAGACAGATAGACAGATAGATGTGCTCTAATAATGAAAAATGATAGACAAAGAGAAACATAATGGCCAAACATTTTCAGGAATGATATACGTAAAGTAACAACAACAACAGAAAACAACCTACAACAAACAAATACTCACGAAATGAATAAACGA
>CM065719.1:63114959-63117459 GCA_033310375.1 Conus canariensis | reverse complement strand
CGTTTCAAGCCGTAGGCCCGTTGTCAAAGTCACTTTGACAACGGGCCTATGGCTTGAAACGTCAGTTTCCTCTCCAACGGATTCAACTACCACCAAAAGGTTTTTATAAACTTTATTTTTTCATTTTACCACGAATCCTGCAATCAGCTTTTGTTTCTTCCTTAGTCTACAGGTAGTTAAGTGTAGTGTGCAGGTAAAGTCTAGTCTGCAGCTAGTTAAGTGTAGTCTGCAGCTAGTTAAGTGTAGTCTGCAGGTAGTTAAGTATAGTCTGCAGGTAGTTAAGTGTAGTCTGCAGGTAGTTAAGTGTAGTCTGCAGGTAGTTAAGTATAGTCTGCAGCTAGTTAAGTATAGTCTGCAGCTAGTTAAGTGTAGTATGCAGCTAGTTAAGTACATTCTGAAGCTAGTTAAATACAGTCTGAAGCTAGTTAAGTACACTCCGAAGCTAGTTAAGTACAGTCTGAAGCTAGTTAAGTACAGTCTGAAGCTACAGTCGGAAGCTAGTTAAGTACAGTCTGAAGCTAGGTAAGTACATTGTGCTGCTAGTTAAGTACAGTCTGAAGCTAGTTAAGTACAGTCCGAAGCTAGTTAAGTACAGTCCGAAGCTAGTTAAGTACATTCTGCTGCTAGTTAAGTACAGTCTGAAGCTAGTTAAGTACAGTCTGAAGCTAGTTACGTACAGTCTGAAGCTAGTTAAGTACATTCTGAAGCGAGTTCAGTACAGTCTGAAGCTAGTTAAGTACATTCTGAAGCTAGTTAAATGCAGCCTGAAGTTAGTTAAGTATAGTCTGAAGCTTGTTAAAGCCAGACAGCAACAACGGCAACAAAAAGAAAAGAAAAGAAAGGAAAGAAAGAAAGAAAGAAAGAAAAAGAGGAGAAAACAGAAGTGTGTAAACGAAGTAAAGAACGACTCGAGCAGATGAAAAAATAATTACAAGAGAAGTCGACATATATATTAAAAATAAAAAATAAAACGCAGGTAAGAGAAGAACACAAAACTAAACGATACAACTGAAGAGAAAAAGTACTAGAAGACGATGAGAGAGAGAGAGAGAGAGAGAGAGAGAGAGAGAGAGAGAGAGAGAGAGAGAGAGGAGAGAGAGAGAGAGAGAGCATTTTAAATTAAAAGAAAAAAGGAAGGAGAACAACGACACAAACACAGAATGAAAGAATGAAACAAAAGAATGAAACAACGAGAGAGAGAGAGAGAGAGAGAGAGAGAGAGAGAGGAGAGAGAGAGAGAGAGAGAGAGAGAGAGAGAGACAACGAACGAACGAACTAATGAACGAACGAAATTGTATTTTACCAGGGTAATGAGATAAGCAAAGTGTACATGCTTTTTTTCCACCCAGCCCTGGGGGAAAATACACAAAAAAAAAGAAGAAGAGAAAAAAAAAAAAAGGGAAAACATGCGAGTCATTATAGCAACTACAGGAGAAAAAGTTGAATACACAAATCCATAATTAGACTATGAAAAGTAGATTGATGCTACAGACGCAGATAACAGATCCTGCATGCATGCACAAGTGCGCGCGTGCACACACACACACACACACACACACACACAGGCGCGCGCGCGCGCGCGCGCGCGCAAATGATGGGAGGAATGGGGTGGGGAAATTTGTCTACTGGCAAAAGAAAAAAAAAGATAAAGAAAGAAATAGAAATAAAGAAATAAATGAAGAAAGAAAAAGACAAAAGAGAGAAGAAGAAGAGAAGAAAGAAGAAGAAGAAGAAGAAGAAGAAGAAGAAGAAGAAGAAGAAGAGAGAGAGAGAGAGAGAGAGAGAGAGAGAGAGAGAGAGAGAGAGAGGGAGAGACTTTTTTTTTTACTCTTTGACACTTTGATATTTTATTGTCATTACCAAAGATGTCTTTTGACAAGGGGGGAGGGGGTAACAGAACAATAACATTTCCCTCTTCCTTTCCTGCCAACAAATAGTACACATTCATTCTTAGTGTGCATTAAATCAAAGGTTAATAAAAACAAATAAATTCGTAATATTTCCTTATGACCTCACGCACAGGAGTAATGCAGTAAGGTTTTAAAAAAAAATCTTAGGACTGACTCGACCATCCACTCAATCAAATGATGACATTGTATCTTACTGATCTCTTCCACATGCGATGAATGATAACGTTCATTCATATATCTCTTATAATGCATTATCTTAAATTTCACTATCCTTCATCTGTCTAATTTTCAATGCTTCGATGAATTTCGCAACTGATTTAACTACGAGTTCATTATCTGATGAGAGAGAAAGAGAAGAGAGAGAGAGAGAGGAGAGAGAGAGAGAGAGAGAGAGAGAGAGAGAGTGACCCTGACAGACAGACGGACAGACAGTCAGACAAACGGACAGACAGACCGACCGACAGACAGACGAACAGACAGACAGGCATGCAGACACAGAGAAGGAGAGAGGGAGGAGGGAGGGAGACAGACAGACAGGAAGCAGAAAGAAGAGAGGAGAAGAGAGAGAGAGAGAGAGAGAGAGGAGGGTG
>CM065719.1:63099959-63109959 GCA_033310375.1 Conus canariensis | reverse complement strand
TACCCTTTCCCCACCTTTACTATTGCTCGCATCCTACTGCGATCAGTGATTCATGATGTGTGAATAGTCTTGATTGAATTTTCCGACGCGAATGTACTGAAAAAAAAAGTATCTTTAAACCTTTGGAACGAAGTCGTCTGATGAAATGCACCAAGTTTGGAGGATGGGAGGAAAAAACAAACCATTGACGTAGACAATGACTCTAAAAAAAAAATTTTTTTTTTTTTTAAATCTGTAAGTTTTCCTTTAATTATTAATTTGTCCTCGGTTTTCACATTCAAAGTTGTTGAGAAAACGCTTAGAAGTAAGTAAAGCTTTTTTTTTTTTTTTTTTTTTTGGGGGGGGGGGGGGGGGGATTTTTACCTCCAGAAATTTGATGTATAGATACGAAAGTTTGATTAAGGTGTGGTTTCTTGACTGAAAAAGAAACATATGTATATATACGAACGATTTGATTTGAAGAAACTGAAATGCACTTTGAGATTTGGTATCTAAGGTTATCAAAAATATACACTAGCGGACTGGTTTCAAAACGAAACAAAGGCAGTGTCTCTTAAACCGAAACCTCAGTTTAAGACATTATATCGGCTCGACAAAAACATTTCAACTCAACTAATTTATTTCTAAATGATCCAAAATTGAGTGTCATTTTCTTGAAAAATTCTAATTGCAATCCAAATCGCTCGTTCACGCAAACTCTTCTATACTAAAGCATTGAAAACGTGTGCTAAAGTTCCTAAACTATAAACACTGAAAAGAAAAACTCAAACAGTCGAAAGTAAATCAAGACAACCAACTTTTTCAAGCGCCCCAAAAATAAATGGAGGCAGAATGAGAAGTCCAGAGAAATCTTCACTGCACTGAATCAACAACTACAGCAACAACAACAACTACAGCAACAACAGACCACAACTGGTTATTGTCACACCGTCCCACACTACAAGACTGGAAAACAACAAAGAACAAGGAGAAGGATGAGGGGTTTCAGGTCTGCTCCTCTCGCTGTGTGCCCTCTTCTCCTATCAACTGATCCACCACCACACCTCTCTATCATACACAACGCAGCTTTTAAACCCAATGGGAGATGGTTTGGTGATGACTGACTGTGTCTCTATCTTAGGGGACAGGGAGGGGGAGGGGAAGGCAGGCTCCGGGGGTGAGGTGGAGGAAGGCATACAGAGGGAGAGAGAGAGAGAGAGAGGGGGGGGGGGGAGACCGAGATGAGGGCAGGTTGCTGGATGTCGGCGATGTGCCAAGAAGGGCAACGGGGAGGGAGGGGGTGGAGAGGGGAGGAGGGGGGGGGTTCATATTTTTCGCCTGTGGGCATGCTGAATGAACGGAGAGTCAATCACGCGGAACCCATCAAAATTGATGGCAAGGTGGGGCACTGGGCGGACTGGTGCTGTGGTGTGGTTTGGTGTGGACTGGTGGTGCCGTGTGGTTTGGTATAGACTGGTGTGTGGTGTGATTTGGTGTGGACTGGGGGTGCCGTGTGGTTTGGTATAGACTGGTGTGTGGTGTGGTTTGGTACAGATTGGTGTGTGGTGTCGATTGGTGTAGACTGGTGGTGTGGTGTGCTTCGGTGTAGACTGGTGGGGTGGATTGGTGTAGACTGGTGGTGTGGTGTGGATTGGTGTAGACTGGTGATGGGGTGTGGTGTGATGTAGACTGGTGTGTGGTGTGGTTTGGTGTAGGCTGACGTGTGGTGTGCTTTGGTGTAGACTGGTGTGTGGTGTTGTGTGGTGTAAACTTATGTGTGGTGTGCTTTGGTGTAGACTGGTGTGTGGTGTGGTTTGGTGTAGACTGGTGTGTGTTGTGTGGTGTAGACTGATGTGTGGTGTGCTTTGGTGTAGACTGCTGTTTGGTGTGGTGTGGTGTAGACTGGTGGTGTGGTGTGGTGTAGACTGTGGTGTGGTGTGGTGTGGTGAGATATATCAGGTGGTGTGGTGTGGTCAGGTGTATCAGGTGGTATGGTGTGGTCAGATGTATCAGGTGGTGTGGTGTGGTAGGGTGTGGTGTCTAGCAGTGTTTGGTATGGTGTGGTGTTGTGTGGTCAGATGTAACAGGTGGTGTGGTGTGGTCAGATGTAACAGGTGGTGTGGTGTGGTCAGATGTAACAGGTGGTGTGGTGTGGTAGGGTGTGGTGTCTAGCAGTGTTTGGTATGGTGTGGTGTGGTGTGGTGTGGTGTGGTCACATGTAACAGGTGGTGTGGTGTGGTCAGATGTATCAGGTGGTGTGGTGTGGTAGGGTGTGGTGTCTAGCAGTGTTTGGCATGGTGTGGTGTGGTGTGGTCAGATGTATCAGGTGGTGTGGTGTGGTAGGGTGTGGTGTGGTGTGGTTAGATGTATCAGGTGGTGTGGTGTGGTAGGGTGTGGTGTCTAGCAGTGTTTGGTATGATGTCAAATGTATCCAGTAGTGTGTTGTGGGTAGGGTGTTGTGTGTGATATGGTCAGGTGTATCATGTGTATCTGATGGTGTGGTGTGATGTGATGTTGGTGTGATGTAATGTAGCAGGTGGTGTGATGTGATGTGATGTGGTGTGATGTAAGTTCAGGTGGTGTGGTGTTGTAGGGTGTATTAGGTGATGTGGTCAGGTGTATCAGATGTATCAGGTGGTGTGGTATGATGTGATGGATGCTTAGCGTGTGCGACGTCAAGACGTGTGATGTGATGTGTGTGATGATGTGATGGGGGGTGTGTGTGGTGTAATGTGGTGTGAATGTGAGTGTATGGATGCTTAGCGTGGTGCGACGTCAAGACATGTGATGTGATGTGGTGTGATGTGATTGTGGTGTGGTGTATGTGGTGTGTGTGATGTGATTGTGATGGAGCTTAGCGTGGTGCGGACGTCAAGACGTGTGATGTGATGTGATGTGATGTGGTGTGGTGTGGTGTAATGTGGTGTGTGATGTGTATGTGATGTGATGTGATGGATGCTTAGCGTGGTGCGACGTCAAGATGTGTGGTGTGGTGTGGTGTGGTGTGGTGTGGTGTGGTGTGGTGTGTGGTGTGGTGTGGTTGTGGTGGATGCTTAGCGTGGTGCGAACGTCGAGATGTTGATGTGGTGTGTGTGTGTGGTGTGGTTGGTGTAATGTGGTGTGATGTGATGTGATATGATGATGTTTAGCGTGGTGTGACATCAGACGTGTTGAGTGGTGTGATGTGATGTGATGTGGTATGGTGTAATGTGATGTGATGTGATGTGATATATTATGTGATTTGATAGGATGTGATGTGGTGTGTTGTGTTGTGATGTGATGTAATGTGATGTGATGTGGGTTGATGTCATGTGGTGTGGTATGATGTGGTTGGTTGGTGTGGTTGTGTGGTGATGTAGGTGTGGACTTGGTGTGATGTGGTGTGGATGTGATGTGGTGTGGTGTGTGAGTGTAGTGAGATGTTGAGATATGTGGTGCATGAGATGTTGAGATATGTGGTGCAGTGAATGTTAAGATATGTGGTGCAGTGAATTGTTGAGTATGTGGTGCAGTGGAATTGTTGAGATATGTGGTGCAGTGAATTGTTGAGATATGTGGAGGGGGGGGGGGGGGATGGGAGATCAGGGGGGGGGGGGGGTGTAAAGCAAAACAAAACAATAACAAACCTTGTTATCGCAGAGTTGTCCTGGAAATCCTGAATGTTGGAAACAAGCGGTTCTTTTCATCACTGACTGGGAGGTCGTGGATTTGATTCCCTCAGATGCGCTCACTCCAGGTCACTTAATGGATTATCCATACAGTCCACTTCATGGGGATGTCCATACCAGTCACTTCATGGGGATGTTCATACAGTCCACTTCATGGGGGATGTCCATAGCATCACTTCATGGGGAGTCCATAACAGTCCACTTCATGGGATGTCCATACCAGTCACTTCATGGGGATGTCCATACCAGTCCACTTCATGGGGATGTCCATACCTGTCCTCCTTAATGGATATGTTCATACAGTCCCCTTAATGGATATGTGTCATACCAGTCCTTAATGGATATGTTCATACCGTCCACTAATGGAGGGCATCCCGCCAATCCACTTAAGGATGGCGTCTTGGGAGAGCGTTGCTTAAAATTTTCCCGATCAACACTGCATGTGTCTGTATCTTTCAGCCTGGTTGACGCCGGAATCTGCTATGAAAAGAAGCGTAGAGTACAGCCTGCCATCTAGTCTCAGACTGCAAAATGAATCCCTTAGCGTTATTGGCACTGCTCTAATCCTGATATGATGGATGTTTAGCGTGGTGTGACATCAAGACGTGTGAAGTGGTGTGATGTGATGTGATGTGGTATGGTGTAATGTGATGTGATGTGATATATTTTATGTGATTTGATAGGATGTGATGTGGTGTGTTGTGTTGTGATGTGATGTAATGTGATGTGATGTGGGTTGATGTCATGTGGTGTGGTATGATGTGGTGTGGTGTGATGTGGTGTGGTGTGATGTCGTGTGACTTGGTGTGATGTGGTGTGATGTGATGTGGTGTGGTGTGATGTAGTGAGATGTTGAGATATGTGGTGCAGTGAGATGTTGAGATATGTGGTGCAGTGAGGATGTTAGATATGTGGTGCAGTGAATTGTTGAGATATGTGGTGCAGTGAATTGTTGAGATATGTGGAGGGGGGCGAGGGGGGAGGGGAGACAGAGGGGGGGGGTGAAAAACAAAACAAAACAAAACAAAACCTTGTTATCGCAGAGTTGTCCTGGAAATCCTGAATGTTGGAAACAAGCGGTTCTTTTCATCCACTGACTGGGAGGTCGTGGTTTGATTCCCCTCAGATGCGCTCACTCCAGGTCACTTAATGGATATATTCATACCAGTCCACTTCATGGGATGTTCACACCTGTCCCCTTAATGGATATGTTCATACCATAGGTCCCCTTAATGGATATGTTCATACCAGTCCCCTTAATGGATATATGTTTCATACCAGTTCCACTTAATGGAGAGGCATCCCCGCCAATCCACTTAACGGATGCGTCTCTGAGAGCGTTGCTTAAAATTTTCCCGATCAACACTGCATGTGTCTGTATCTTTCAGCCCTGGTTGACGCCGGAATCTGCTATGAAAAGAAGCGTAGAGTACAGCCTGCCATCTGGTCTCAGACTGCAAAAATGAATCCCCTTAGCGTTATTGGCACTGCTCTAATCCTCGTTGATCCTCACTGAGAAGTCTCTCGTCTTGTGACATTGCATGCCCTGCTATGTTTTGGGATATTGTCCTGACCCAGAGTTTTGGGGATTCTTCTGTATGTCAACAACAGTCGCGGTGAGTTATCTGTCACTGTCGTCAGCACCGACTCAGAAGGGCGACACGCACACTCACGCTGACTGACGGGTTAAGCAATCATTGTAGTCATGAACAAACTGCGCACGTTGGATCAAAACAGGCGTCACTGAACATCACCGTAGAAGTGTTTCGGCAGCAGTGCAGTGACTCCTCCGGTGTGTTGCCTCAGGGAGACTAGATATTGATCACTCTGTGTGGGTGACGTTCCAGCAATGTTGATTAGAGTTGCAGTTGTCTTAATTTGTTCTGGTTGGTTATTACTATGCTCAGTTCAGCCCTTCTTTTCGACATCACTTACACTCCAATCCTGTTATGGGCGAAAAAGTTATAAGTCTAGGGCATATGATTGTGTATTTTGTGTTTTCCTGACTGCAGTGAATACGCGATTAATTCATCTGAAGGCAAAAGCCTCTTCGTAATTACCTAGTGCAATAGCCTCCCATACCCCCTATCTCTCTCATCTCTCTCTCTCTCTCTCTCTCTCTCTCTCTCTCTCTCTCTCTCTCCTCCTCCTCTCTCTCTCTTCTTGTTCTCTCCCCTACCCAATTCCCGTCCCTCTCCCACTGCCCCCCTATCCCCTTCTCTCTCCCCCTCGGCCTCTCCTGAGATGCATCTGCTTGTGAATTGCACGCGTAATTGGTCACTTATGTTCTCGTACCAATGACTTCATTTATGCATCGTGGAAAATTTCCATGATATGTATGAGGCTCTTCTTTTTCCCTTTTGTTTCGCTAGGTTGATGGCCAAATGTGAAAAGGACATTGTGTGTTGATTAAATTCTCTCCCAGTTGAAAAAGACCCCCCCTCCTCTCTCTCTCTCTCTCTCTCTCTCTCTCTCTCTCTCTGTTTGTATGCTGAAAAATTAAGTAGTGGGGAAAAAAGTGCGGGTTAACAATTCTTCCATCATTATAGTAATGACTTGGCTGTTTGTATGTCTGTCTGCGTGCGCGCGTGCGCGTGTGTGTGAGTATCTCTCTCTCTCTCTCTCTCTCTCTCTCTCTCTCTCTCTCTCTTCTGTTGTATGCCTGTCTGCGTGTGCACGCGTATTTGTGTGAGTATCTCTCTTCTCTCTCTCTCTCTCTCTCTCTCTCTCTCTCTCTCTCTCTCTCTCTCTCTCTCTCTCTCTCCGGGGATGTTTCACTGTTTTGTTTTGTTAGGATGTTGACATTCTCATGTCCAGCACAGCCTTTGACCTTCAAAACAGTCCGTCGCTTCGGAAGAAACAGTTGACCAGTTATGCATCTTAGTTCACTTTGATAAATAAAACAAACATCACAGTGTTCCGTCACGATGACAGATGTCTGGACATTAGTTAGATTGTATGGATATACAGAAGTAAAGATGTACAGAAGTAAAGTGTATTGATGCTTATAAATGCTTAGGAATTCTGATTTTAACAGATCGGAGTTTGTCCAGAGTCTGAAAGGGCCAAAGGGAAATCCTGAGATCAGTCTTATAGCTGAGCTCCCCTGCAGCATGATGCATTTGGACAATGTTCCTTTCTCAGTTCTCACATACAGTGCTGAGATAGGACAATGTTCCATTCTCACATACAGTGCTGAGATAGGACAATGTTCCATTCTCAGTTCTCACAGACAGTGCTGAGATAGGACAATGTTCCATTCTCACATACAGTGCTGAGATAGGACAATGTTCCATTCTCACAGTCACTTCTCACAGACAGTGCTGAGATAGGACAATGTTCCATTCTCAGTTCTCACATACAGTGCTGAGATAGGACAATGTTCCATTCTCAGTTCTCACAGACAGTGCTGAGATAGGACAATGTTCCATTCTCACAGTCACTTCTCACATACAGTGCTGAGATAGGCCGTATCTTGACTAACACGCAGACGGTATATTTCTGGTTTTTCATAACAGTTATGGTGTTCCCTGTTTCTCCATCCATCCATCGAAATGTTTTTCCCGTTGTTCATCATCATCGAATGTTTGTTCCCTGTGTTTCATCTATCCATCAAAATGTTGTTCCCTGGTGTTCATCTATCCATCGAAATGTTTGTTCCCTGTGTATTCATCCATCCATCGAAATGTTTGTTCCCTGTGTGTTCATCCATCCATCGAAATGTTGTTCCTGTTTGTTCATCCATCCATCGAATGTTTGTTCCCTGTTTGTTCATCTATCCATCGAATGTTTGTTCCCGTTTGTCATCATCCATCGAAATGTTTGTTCCCCGTTTGTTCATCCATCCATCGAAATGTTTGTTCCCTGTTTGTTCATCTATCCATCGAAATGTTGTTCCCGTTTGTTCATCATCCATCGAAATGTTTGTTCCTGTGTGTTCATCCATCCATCAATGTTGTTCCTGTGTGTTCATCCACCCATCGAAATGTTTGTAGGGTGATACAGGCTGGTGGATCGAAAGAATTTCTGTTGAACGTGGTAGAAACTGGTTCAAGTTTGGAGGCTCCCTCGATCCAGACTGAACAGACAGTTATACAATGCGATCACCAGGCAGACTGAGTATGGCAAAAGAAAACTAGGCATGTCATATCGAAACAGTTCTGTCACAAAATAGGGGTCAGGACTATGTGCAATAGCCTCCCTTATCCCACCACCCCACCCCCACCTCTCTCTCTCTCTCTCTCTCTCTCTCTCTCCTCTCTCTCTCTCTCTCTCTCTCTCTCTCTCTGCCCGAAGATCGATGAACGGCGTGTTTGAAGCAAGACCGGTACTTGGCAAACAGTGTAAGGAAAAGTACGAGTAGATATCCTCATTTCCAAACACCTTTTTTTCTCAAACAGAAAAAAAATACATGCCAGCAATGACAAAATAAATAACACAGGATATAAAAGGAAATCTTAAGTGAGCAGGGAAACAGTATTGCTGTACGGGAAACCTACGATTTCGGGTCTGTACGGCCGTATACAAGTTTCAATATGGGTGAAATGATTTATACAGGCAAATCTTAAATCACTGAGGCAAACTGCGAGGTGAACAAATTTTCATAGCAGACGACACGGATTCTTAGCACTGAAACGTTAGCGAACATTTTCCTGTGCGCAGTGAAGACAGAGAAGAAGAAGAAGACCCCGGTGTTTTTTCTCTTGAAGTGAAGTTCTGCCAGTTCTGCTTTCTGATAACTTCTCCAATCTTGTGAAAGGGAAATTGGTATGGTTGGGAATAGAAATTTGGGGATCACAGTAAGTAATGATGTACTCCTGACTTCAATGGACTAATGATGTTGGTAGGAGTGGAAAGTGCATAGAACAAATTGGTTTGTGACTTTGATGGACTCATGATGTTGGTAAAGTGGAAGAGTGTGTAAACAATGGGTTTATAAACAGTTTTAATTCTGCATCATTGTCAGTGTTTTACTATAGGGTGTGTGATTTGATCTACAAACTGTCTCAAGTGATGCATTCTGATGGAATGGAAGAGGAGGTTCTGTTGGATGGGTAAGTGTTATTGTTATCATAAACTGTCTAAACTGCCATTTGTTTCAAGAAGTCTGCCTGATACTGAGTATTACATTGTATTCACAGCAATTTTTTTTTTTTTCGTTTTCCGTAATGTATAAGGTTTTTGGGCTCGGAATAAGGGAAAAAGTACTTTTCAATATGGGAAGTTGTAAAATGAGGAAAATTGGGTTGACACCCATGCAAACAAGTAGGGTAACTCTTGCTCCCATGGTGAAATAACTGCAGGCCCATCACTCCAAACGAATGCTGCTTACGACACCAAATCGACAGCACAGTTTTCTGTGTGCCTTATGTTGTCATTTCTGCTAGGCGATTTGGTGTCGTAAGCAGCATTTCTTTGGAGTGATGGGCCTGCGATTATTTCACCATAGGAGCAAGAACTACCCTGCTTGTTTGTTATTAACACAGGATATGGTATTTTTTTATGTAAACAGTAGACTTTCGTATGTGGGTCCGCCCTCAGATATCAATGGCACTGCTCCAGCAGATGTATGGGATTACAGCAGATGACGAAAAGTGTGTGTGTGTGTGTGTGTGTGTGTGTGTGTGTGTGTGTGTGTGTGTGTGTGTGTGTGTGTGTGTGTGGTGTGTGTGTGTGTGTGTGTGTGTGTGGTGTGTGTGTTGTGTTTGGTTTTAGTTTAAATGTTTTTTTTGTTTTTGCTTTTTTAAATGCCAGAACATCATATGATGTTTTCAATCTTGAAGTAATTAAAACAGAATTTCCCTCTTATGTTGTCTGATATCAGATGATGTATTTGTCACGCATTGTGTTGCAGATGTATTACAGATGCGCGGAGCTTCAGGCGGCAAATTGAAGTGACCACCGCCGTGGTCAGGCGTTGCGGACTCCTAGCTGGGAGGTTGTGAGTTCGACTCCCGTTAGAACTACTCATCTGCGGGATTTTTGTTCAGCCCCGACCAGCTCCTAGCCAGAGTTGAATTTGCTATGAGCTCAGTTGGGAAGACTGGGACTACTAAGTCGAGTTCCGTCCTCTCAACGGATTCGTCGCTGAAACGGTTGCTCCAATTTCCTGACCAACACTGCAGGTGTCTGTACCTCTCGGGCCTGGTTGACGCAGGGATGTATGATGAAAATATGCGTAGAGTACAGCCGTGCCATGCAGTCTCGGACCAATCATTGAGGCACGCCATGTGAATAAGGTCTTTTTGACGAAATAGGCCTGACACCTCGTGAAAGACTTGGGGTACGGTTTGACAAAACTGATTCGAAAAACAATTCATCATCCTTTTCAGTGAACATTTCAAGCAATATGC
>CM065719.1:63077459-63087459 GCA_033310375.1 Conus canariensis | reverse complement strand
ATATCGGTCTGTCTATTTATCTATCTGTCTGTCTGTCTGTCTGTCTGTCTGTCTATCTATCTATCTATCTATCTATCTACGTGCGTGCGTGCGTGCGTGCGCGCGTGCGTGCGTGCGCGCGTGCGTGCGTGGGTGTGTGTGTGTGTATGTGTGTGTGTGTGTGTGTGTGTGTGTGTGTGTGTTTGTTTGTGTGTATATATGAATGAGAGAGAGAGAGAGAGAGAGAGAGAGAGAGAGAGAGAGAGAGAGCACGAGGAAGCAACAGACAACCAAAAGATTAGTGTGTATTTCTTCTAACAGCGAAAAGTGGCAAAACGATTCGACAGTCATTTTTTGTGTGTGAAAACAGACTTCTTTCTCGCCTTCTCTTCTTCTTCTTCTCCTAATATTTCAATCAGTAATCGACCAACACTTCTCACATGGACGAAGGTTATGCTGACCTGACAGGTAGACGGGCCGCTGGTTTGACGTCACGCAAAGCTTTTATCTCTTTGTTCTCTATCGAGCTCATGGCAGACGGAGGACGCGAGTACGCAGGCGCTGACTTCCCTTCCACTTTGTCCCATTTCCGGTGCGGGGCTTCATCCGGTTTCTGCATTGGTCAAACGTTGGGGTTAACGTTGCCATCATGCGATGCCCTACTTTGCATGGAAAAGAAATTTCTTGCGAAAGCCTTTTTTGAATAATCGAATAGCTTGATACTGTACAGAGGGCAAGCAAAATATACGAGTGTCTAATTATAACGAGGTGTGTGTGTGTGTGTGTGTGTGTGTGTGTGTGTGTGTGTGTGTGTGTGTGTGTGTGCACGCATATGCGCTTGCGTGTGCGTGCGTGCGTGCATGTGTGTTTGTGTTGTGTTAGAGAGAGTTTGACAGCAGAAGGTCTTCAGAGAAGAACTCCCCCCCCCCACCCCCCCACCCCCCACCCCTCAGACAAGTGTTTTGGCCCTGAACTCCTTACACTCTAAGGGCCGCATCCAGGTCATGACTCCCAGATGCCCTTCTACTGCCTACTTTTATTTCCTGGCGCTGCCGGGATTCAGACCTGGAACTTTCCCGGAGCATCACCCGAGATGTGCTATTATTGTTGCCGTCATTATTATTATCATCATTGTTGTTATCATCATCGCCATCATCATTATTATTATTATTATTATTATCAATATTGTAATAATTATTGTTATCATAATTGTTATTTATTACTACAATCATCATTATCGTCATCATCATTATTACCATTATTTTTATTAGTATAATTATTATTACTAGTATTATTGTTGTTATTGTTCTTATCATCATTATCACTATTATTAGTAGTATCATTATCATCATCATCGTTATTATTATCACTAGCAGTAGTAGTAGTTGTTTTACTATTATCATTATTGTTATTATTATTATTATCAAGAACATATATACGGTGTTTATCCTCGGTTAGAGACCTAGTTCCAAGCGCTTCACAACCCACACTCTCGTTTACACAACGGGCTGCCTGCCTGGGTAGTGCCGACTGAAGGGCTGCTTGCTGGAGCTTTATTCAGTTGTTTCCCGCATCATTCAGTCAGTATCAGTCACTCATCCCCCCCCCCCCTCCCACCCGCTTCATTCTTTCAGTTTTTTCACTGAGGGTGCATGCTATGTGTGTATGTGTCATCCATACCAACGATCAAACTGGCCTTCTCTTACGAAAGTTGGAAATGGGATTTAACATGTGTGCAAGATGTTATGCGCGCGTTCACACACAGGATCTCAGTTTACAGTCTCATTCGAAGGACGTTTTAGAAAATGGAGTCAAAACCAATGTTAAACCTGAGGTAATGGGAGCTATTTGTACCTTCCACAAGGCAGGGGAGCTATTTGCTCTGAAAGGAGCTATTTGTACCTTCCACAAGGCAAAGGAACTATTTGTACTGAACGGAGCTATTTGTACTGAAAGGAGCTATTTGTACCTTCCACAAGGCATGGGAGCTATTTGTACTGAAAGGAGCTATTTGTACCTTCCACAAGGCAGGGGAACTATTTGTGCTGAAACGAGCTATTTGTACTGAAAGGAGCTATTTGTGCTTTCCACAAGGTAGGAGAGCTATTTGCTCTGAAAGGAGCTATTTGTACCTTCCACAAGGTAGGGGAGCTATTTGCTCTGAAAGGAGCTATTTGTACCTTCCACAAGGTAGGGGAGCTATTTGCTCCGGTTCATGACTCCGGATGTCCCTCTGCTGCCCCTTTTTTTTCCACCTTGGGACGAGTCATAGCTGGGATCTGAACCCATGACCCTCTTCATCCTCCTCTTCATCTTCATCATTGATAGCGCCCCTTTATTCTGCAGACATTCATATCCTATAGCAAGAAACTCGTGGAGAGTGTGGCAGCAGAGAGTCCTCAGAAGAGAAACCCCCTTCAAGCAAGTGTTTCGGCCCTTATCTCCTGACACTCTGGGGGGGGGGGGGGGGGGGGGGGAGGAGGGGTTGGGCCACACCCGGTTCATGACTCCGGATGTCCCTCTGCTGCCCCTTTTTTCCCTCTTGGGACGAGTCATGGCTGGGATTTGAACCCATGACCCTCTGGACATGCTCATTTTAGGGATTGTCCTACTCTTGTCAGCTCAGTTTTGATTTGCGTTCCGCATTCGTACCCATCGTGAGCTTGTGTCAAAGTTTAAGATGTGGGATTGTTCCTAGGGACTGTCGTTGGATGTTGAGTAGAGACACACTGAGGCTAGCCCGGGACTGAAGGTGTAGTGTCATCAGTTTTGTCGAATCAGAACAGACGCCACTGAGCGTCACTGATGTAAACCAGCAGAAGTGCAGCGTCTCCTCTGGTAGGTTGCCTCATGGTGACGTGGCGTTGTTTGCTCACTGAGGACTATATAGCATGTTTTTTTTTTCTTCTGATCTGCGCCTTTCAAGGCAATAGATAGTGTTCCATGTGTTGAGCATCACTTCAATGACTAAATACTATGTTGTGTGTGGTGTGAAAAGCAATTTTTTCAGAGAATATTTGCTATGTTGTGTGTGAACTGGAACTGTTCAGAGATTGTATGCCATGTCACGTTTGAACTGTAAATGTTCAGAGACTGTGTGATATGACATGTGTGAACTGTAAATGTTCAGAAACTATATATGCGATGTAATGTGTGAGCTGTAACTGTTCAGGGATTATAAACTATGTCACGTGTGAACTGTAAATGATAAGAGATTAAATGCTATGTCATGTGTGAACTCCAAATGTTCAGACTATATACTGTCATGTGTAAACTGTAATTATTCATAGACTATGTGCTTTGTCATGTGCGAACTGTAAATGTTAAGAGATTATATGCTATGTCATGTGTGAACCGTACATTTTCAGAAAGAATATGCTACATCATGGGTGAATTGTAAATGTTCAGATAGAATATGCTATATCATGTGTGAACTGTAAATGTTCAGATAGAATATGCTATATCATGTGTGAACTGTAAATATTCAGATAGAATATGCTATGTTATGAATGAACTGTAAATGTTCAGAGAGAATATGCTATATCATGTGTGAACGGTAAATGTTCAAATAGAATATGCTATATCATGTGTGAACTGTAAATGTTCAGATGATTATGCTATATTATGTGTGAACTGTAAATGTTCAAACAGAATATGCTATGTCATGTGTGAACTGCACTGTTCAGATGGAATATGCTATGTCATGTGTGAACTGTAAACATTCAGATAGAATATGCTATATCATGTGTAAACTGTACGTGTTCAGATACAATATGCTATATTATGTGTAAACTGTAAATGTTCAGATACAATATGCTATATCATGTGTAATATGCTATAACATGTGTGAACTGTAAATGTTCAGATGGAATGTGTGAACTGTAAATGTTCAGATAGAATATGTTATATCATGTGTGAACTGTAAATGTTCAGACAGAATATGCTATATCATTTGTGAACTGTGAATGTTCAGATAGAATATGCTACATCATGTGTGAACTGTAAATGTTCGTATAGAATATACTACGTCATGTGTGAACTGTCAATGTTCAGATAGAACATACTATATTATGTGTGAACTGTCAATGTTCAGATAGAATGTACTATATCACGTTTGAACTGTCAATGTTCAGATAGAATATACTCTATCATGTGTGAACTGTCAATGTTCAAATAGAATATACTATATCATGCGTGAACTGTCAATGTTCAGATAGAATATGCTATATCATGTGTGAACTGTCAATGTTCAGATAGAATATACTGTATCATGTGTGAACTGTCCATGTTCAAATAGAATATACTGTATCATGTGAGAACTGTCCATGTTCAGATAGAATATGCTATATCATGTGTGAACTGTCAATGTTCAGATAGAATATACTGTATCATGTGTGAACTGTCAATGTTCAAATAGAATATACTGTATCATGTGAGAACTGTCCATGTTCAGATAGAATATGCTATATCATGTGTGAACTGTCAATGTTCAGATAGAACACACTATATCATGTGTGAACTGTCAATGTTCAAATAGAATATACTGTATCATGTGAGAACTGTCAATGTTCAGATAGAATATACTGTATCATGTGTGAACTGTCCATGTTCAAATAGAATATACTGTATCATGTGAGAACTGTCCATGTTCAAATAGAATATACTATATCATGTGTGAACTGCGACTGTTTAGAGACAACATGCTATGTCATTTGTGAACTGTAATTATTCTGAAATTACACATTATTTGTGTGATGTGTCTCTGCTAAGAGATTGTATGGTGTGTTACATGTGATGTGTATTTGTTCAGAGCCTAAACACTATAATATGTGTTATTGTAATTGCTATGAGACTGTATACTATGTTGTGTGTGATAAGTATCTGCCAAGAGACTGTACACACTGTTGCGTGTGATGTGCACCCGTTGAGACTATTTACTATGTTATATGTGACGTGTATCTGGCCAATGGAGTGTAGACTGCTGTTGAGGGAGATTTGCATCTCTTCATACTACAGATTATGTTGTATGTGATGTGTACCTGTTAACAGGCGGTGCACGAAGTTGCGCGGAATGTGTGACTGTTAAGAGACTTTATACTAATTTGTGTGTGATGTGTTTCTGTTCAGAGACTATATACTATGTCGTGCGTGATGTGTACATGTAAAGAGACCATACACAATGTAGCGTGTTGTGTGCAACTGTTTAGAAACTATGCACCATTTTGTATGTAATGTGTATTTGATCTGAGACTTCATAGTATGTTATGTGTGATGTGTATCTGTTCAGAGGCTGAATACTATGTGGTCTGTAATGTATATGTTCAGAAACTACATACTATGCTGTGTCTGGCTGTGATGTCTAATTATCAGGGGACTATAATTATAACGTGTTGTGTTTCACGAGCACATGTGACCTGTGACCTGTATCATTTGCCGGCTGGGGATGCTGTCCACCACCTCGCAAGGGAGAGGGCCCCACACGGGGTCAACGATGACGTAAGAGGTCAACATCCCGTCCTCACAACCCACCAGCAAGGTACGCTGGTCGTGGCACAAGGTCACGTGACAGATGACCCCGTGCACGTGACAACGCGCGATGAGGCAGGCGTCCACCAGGCGAAGGATGTACAGCCAGGACTCCTTGAAATGGACATCACATTCAGGATTACTGTCAGGGTTCTCTGAGGTACAGGACACAGTTTGGTTTATTATCAGGATTCTCTGAATTAGGGGACACAGGTTTACTATCAGGATATTTTAAATGAGGGACACAAGTTTACTATATCAGGGCTCTTTGAGTTAGGGGACACAGGTTTACTATCAGGATTCCTTGAACTAGGAGGCATAGGTTCATTTTTTTTTAGGCATCAGTTGTCGGATCAATGGAGCACCTAAGGCGGCGAGGCATAGGTTCAGGATTCTTTGAATTAGGGTACACAGGTTTGCTATCAGGATTCTTTGAATTAGAGGACACAGGTTTACTACTAGGATTCTTTGAATTAGGAGACAAGTTTACTGTCAGGATTCTTTGAACTAAGGGACACAGGTTTACCATCAGGATTCTTTGAATTAGGGGACACAGTTTGGTTTACTATCAGGATTCTTTGAATTAGGGGACACAGTCAGGTTTATTATCAGGATTCTTTGAACTAGAGGACACAGTTTAGTTTATTATCAGGATTCTTTGAATTAGGGAACACCGTTTGGTTTACAATCATGATTGTTCGAATCAGGGGACACCGGTTTACTATCAGGATTCTTTGAATTAGGGGATACAGTCAGGTTTACGATCAGATTCTTTGAATTTGGGGACACAGCTTGGTTTACTATCAGGATTCTTTGAATTAGAGGACACAGTCAGGTTTACTTTCATGATTTTTTTAATTAGGGAACACAGGTTTACTATCGGGATTCTTTGAATTAGGGGAAATAGTTTGGTTTACTATCAGGATTCTTTGAACTAGGGGACAAAGTTTGGTTTACTATCAGGATTCCTTGAAGCAGGTGACACATTCAGGTTTACTATCAGGATTTTCTGAATTAGGGGACACAGGTTTACAATCAGGATTCCTTGAACTAGGGTACACAGTCAGGTTTACTATCAGGATTCCTTGAACTAGGGGACACAGGTTTACTATCAGGATTCTTTGAATTAGGAGACACAGGTTTACTATTAGGATTACCTGAATTAGGGAACACAGGTTTACAATCAGGATTCTTTTTTTTTTCACTAATGAACTGATCAGAAGGCGTGGTCTGTCATTGATCTTAGAGGAGGTTTGCATCTTTTCAGTTTTTTTGTTGTTTTTTTTTGCATGGTATCTTTTCACTGTTGTAATGCCACTGAAGCGATATAAGTAGAAGTGAAGCTTGATAGTACCCCCTTAGAAACAAGCCCCCAACCCAAGCCAGGCTACCTTGTGGTAAACCACCACGGAGCCGTGGAGGGCCAGGCACTGGGGGGTGGCCCCTATCAGGTCGGGGTGCTTGTGGACGTGCTCCTCTTCCTCGCACCTGTGCTGGGGGGCCTGCTCTTCTGCCTGGTGCTGGGGGGCCTGCTCTTCTGCCTGGTGCTGCAAGACCTGCTCTTCTCCTTCGTGCTGTAAGATCTGTTCTGCCTGGTGTTGCAACAAGACCCGCTCCTCCGTCTGGTGCTGGAGGTCGTACAGCGTGGACTTGTGGTCCAGGCACAGGCTGAAGTCCTCGGAGAAGAGGAGGTGGGGCCAGGGGAGACGACGGTAGGAGGAAAAAGGAGGCTGGGGGTGGGCGAGGGGGGAGAAGAGGAGAGAGGTGAGGGCACCTTGCATTAGGTCTAGCGTCATCAGCGCCACCTGGGGGAGAAACATCGAAAACAGCAGAATAAGATTTTTTTTTTTTTTTAAAGAAGAAGCAACATTAACTGAAAGTAAGATCGACAAAATTTTGCAAAAGGCATGAATGAGATCAAATGAAATATTTCAACTGAATATTCAGACATGATATGAATCAAATGAAATATATATATATATATTTTTTTTTTTTTTTTTTAAAATGATACAACTATAATCCAAGTTCATAGTGCCATGATCTTAGGTGAGGCGAGTGCCAAAATGTGACATTTTTATACCAGGGTTATTCCAGTGCCATCACAGCTCACGACGCACACAGAGCAGTAGCTGAAAGAGCTTGTGGCGAACTGATGTATTGGCTGTCTCATCTCTGATGACGCTTCAATGCTTCTCATTCCAACTCCCCGTCCACAGCCACACCCTAGCCACAACATGACCACACCACACCACACCACACCACCACACCACACCACACCAGGAATATACCATACCACATGACCACATGAACATACTACACCACCACCACAACAGGAACACATCACACCACACCACATCACACCACATCGGGAACACACGAAATCACACCAGAACAGGACTATCAACCCACACAACAACAGGAATGCACCACGCCACAACAGGAACACACCACATCACACCACACATTAACAGGAACACACCACGCCATACCACAACATAAACATGCCACACCACAACAGGAACACACCACACAACAGAAGGAACACACCACACCACACCACACATTGACAGAAACACACCATACCACAACAGGAACACACCAAATCACACCACAACAGGAATATCACACAAAACCACAACAGGAACACATACACCACAACAGGAACATACCACACCACACCACAACAGGAACACACAACACCACATCAGGAACACACCACACCACACCACAACAGGAACACACCACACCACAACAGGAACACACCACACCACACATCAACTGAAACACACCACACCACAACAAAAACACACAACACCACACCACACCACAACAAAAGCACTCCTCACCACACCACAACAGGAACATATCACACCACACCACAACAAAAAATACATCATAGCACACCACAACAAAAACATACAACACCACACATCAACACACCTCACCACACCACAACAGGAACACACCACACCACATTAGGAACACACCACACCACACCACAACGGGAACACACCACACCACACCACAACAGGAACACAGCACACCACACCACAACAGGAACGCACCACACCATACCACAACAGGAGTACACCACACCACAACAGGAACATACACACCACACCACAACAGGAACGCACCACAGCATACACAACAGGAACACACCACACCACAACAGGAACATACCACACACACCACAACAGGAACGCACCACAGCATACCACAACAGGAGTACACACACCACAAACAGGAACGCACCACACCATACCACAACAGGAGTACACCACACCACACAACAGGAACGCACAACACCATACTACAACAGGAGCACACCACACCATACCACAACAGGAATACACCCACACCACAACAGGAACGCACAACACCATACCACAACAGGAGCACACCACACCATACCACAACAGGAGTACACCACACCACAACAGGAGTACACACCACACCAACCACAACAGGAGTACACTCACAACAACCAAGAAACACACCACACCACTATGCCACATCACTACAGGAGCACACCACACCACAATAGGAACACACCCACACCACAACAGGAACACACCACACCACAATAGGAACACACTGCACCACACTACAACAGGAACACACACCACAAGAGGAACACATCACACACCACACCACACCACACCATGAACACACCAAACCACAACAGGAACACACCACACACACACACACAACAGGAACACACCACACCACACCACAACAGAAACACACCACACCAACACCCACAAGAGGAGCACATCACACCACACCACACACCACAACAGGAAC
This sequence comes from Conus canariensis, assembly GCA_033310375.1. Classification (NCBI taxonomy): domain Eukaryota; kingdom Metazoa; phylum Mollusca; class Gastropoda; order Neogastropoda; family Conidae; genus Conus; species Conus canariensis. The sequence goes on along the minus strand of CM065719.1, from coordinate 63,078,147 downwards.
AGACACACCACACCACACCACAACAGGAACACACCACATCCACACCACAACAACCACACCTTACCACACCACAACAGGAACACTCTACTCCACACCACAACCACCAGAACACACCACACCACACCACGTCACACTACACCACAATCCACCACATCCCACTACAACCACACCACACACCCACCACAACCCCCCACACCTCATCGCACCTTACGACAACCCACCACATCAGGAAACACACCACAGCACAAATCACACACACAAACCACATTACAACCTACCACAACAGGAAAACACCACATCACAGAACACACACCAAACCACAGCACAACCTTCCACAACAAGAACACACCATAGAACAGAACACACACCAAACCACATCACAACACTATCACATCAGGGACACACTACAGAACAGAACACACACCAACCACCACAACCCACCACAATAGAACACTCCACACCACAACCAACCACACACTCACCACTACCACACCACACACACACCACACCTACCACAACCCACCACACCTCACCACACAATCACCACACACACACAACCACACCACACCACACACAAGCCACCACGCCACACCTCACTCACCACACCTCACCACACCACAAGCCACCAACACCACACGTCACTATACCAGACCACACCTCACACCTCACCCGAACCACCACACCACAC
>CM065719.1:63054959-63069959 GCA_033310375.1 Conus canariensis | reverse complement strand
TCTGTCCCTGACAACCTTGAGAGCATCCTGGATGGGAATGCTGGTAAACAGTGAACAGACATCATATGATACCAGAATTTCTCCATTCGGAATCTGTTGTTCTTTTACTATGAGAACAAAATCTGTGCGATTGATGATGTGATGTTCACTTTTGCCTGCAAGGGGTGTCAGGATTCCTGCAACAAGTTTGGCTGTCTCATACATCACACTCCCACAAGATGAAACGATGGGGCGGAGTGGAGCACCTTCCTTGTGGATCTTGGGTACACCATATATTTTTGGTGCACATTCTGTTGTGGGATAGAGGTGTGTGTAAAGCTGAGGATCAATGGTGTTGTTCTTCTTCCACTGGCGTAGGGTGTTTACTAGTTTGTTCTTGACTGTTGTGGTGGAATCTTTGTTGATTTTTCGATAGGTGGTCGTATCACTGAGGAGAACCTGCACTACTTCTACAACAACAACTGTACTGCTACTGCTGCTGCTACTGCTACTACTCCTACTACTACTGCTACTACCACTACTACTACTACTGATGGTGATGATGGGGAGGGGTGATTGGGCGAGATGGGTGAAGTCGAGGTGGGAGTGAAAGGCAGGTAGCGAGTCGAGATTGAAAAAGTTAAATTTTACCGGTTTTTATTTCGACTGTTTTTTAGCCGTTTTATAATCTTTCCGTTATTTAGGGGTTCTCCGTTTTATGAAATCACACTCACACGCATTATGACAATTACGACACACACACACCACACACACACACACAACACTCCACACACACACACACACACACCACACACCACGTGCACACTCGAAATGCACCACAACACCACACACACTACACACACTCACACACACACACACACACACACTCCCCACTCTCTTCTCCTCTCTCTCCTCTTTCTCACACACACACACACACACACAACACACACACACACACACACACACACACACACACACACACACACACACACACACCTTACGCTGAGGAAGACACCACAGGCGGCAGGCCATACCGCTCAGACGTGCCTTAGTGATTACGAGAATGATCTCCCCTGTTGGAATGATCGCCATGTCAACCACCTGGATGACGTGACAACACGTTAGTTTTGTACTCAACGATCTCTGACTTGAGAGGAAAAAATCAACCAACAAGCCAAACAAAATCAAATCGCCAGGATAAAAAAACAACAACATAAAACGAATGTTGTCATACGATCTCTGTCCGACTTCCGAGAAAAAACAATCAACCAGCCAGCCAAACAAAATCAAACCACCAGAACAAACAAACAAACAAACAAAAATGTTGCCAGAGCCAACAGTGACCTAAATAAGAAAACACGTATTATGAAGTTTTGTCTCAGAGACAAACTAAACAGTTTTGAATAAAACATAAAATGGGCATATACTGAAAGATCGATGTGGCTGTGTCACTGCTAACAGGTTCATGCGTGTTCAAACTACAAAGTAAGAAAGTAAGTAAACCAATCAATAATGAATGTTACTTTACCCGGATCCGTCCCATATTTTGCACATTCTTGCTGGGGCAAGGGGCAAAATAGGGAGGCGGCAGGAGAGAGAGAGAAGAGAGAGAGAGAGAGAGAGAGAGAGAGAGAGAGAGAGAGAGAGAGAGAAAAGAGAGAGAGAGAAAGAAGACGAGGAAAGAAGAAAAAGAAAGAAAGAAGAAGAAAGTAAGGAAGAAGAGGAAGAAGAAAGAAAGAAGACGAAGAAAAAAGAAGAAGAAGAAAAAGATCAAGAAGAAGAAGAAGAAGAAGAACTAGGCAACACAACTTTGCTCCAGGCACCTCACTAGCGTGAGTCAACAAATCCACTAGGTGTCCAGTGCGGGTGTCGAAGACGCCGATCTCGTCACTGTGACGACACTGGGCGAACACCAAGCGCTGGTCTGACGTCACCAGCACACGCTGCACGGGCCGGGTCAGCTGTCCATCTGTGGCAAGCAGGGGCTGTCGGGGGCACAGTCGATATGTGACGCCACACATCACGTGACTGCAGCCCAGATTGTGCTGAGGATCTGATTGGATGGCTTGGCCACGAAAAGAGTGGCGATGATGCCCACAGGGGTCTGTGAGGGAAGGTCAACATGAAGGGCGAGATCGAATTGAGGAAAGAAGAAAAAAAAATCAAAACATCAGTGGATTAGGAAATGAATGAGGCAGGGAACAGTAAACGATAAACAGTAAACAAGTGGGTATTTTTTGCTCCATAAGAAAACCTAACAGAGTAACTTTTATTCAAGACTGGCAAGCTTTAAACTTGAATAAAGTCAGACAAATACATAGACGAAATAATTGTTGACTTATTCAAGTTTAAAAGGCTGTGCAGTCTTGAATAAAAGTACTCTGTGTTAGGTTTTCTTATGGGAGCAAAAATACCCACTTGTTTACTGTTTATCGTTTACTGTTCCTGCCTCATTTCATTTCGATTTTGTTTTGATTAAATTGAGGTTATTTGTATTTGTTCTGTCCGTCTGTGTGTTTGTCTTTTGGATCTCCCTTGCATCTTTGGGTGGATCCTCAGCGTAGGCTCAAAGATTGTCCCTACATTTATCTATTTGCATGTCTTTAATTTTTCAGCAACTTTTTTCCCCCCACACTTCGTTTCATTTACTACTCTTCGCTGGCTGCTTTGGGGGTGCTATTGGATTCTTTTTTGACCCTTGGTGGTGAGAACACCACAGTATTATGGACTGTGGTGTGTCTCTATTTGACGCCAGGAGTGCAGACACAACCAGCGTGTCTCCCTGATGAGTTCCGACCCAGCGGACGAAAGGCTCGGAGCAGGCAATACAAATATATCTGCCTTCAAAAGGATTGCGATGGTTCCTTATGAGCATAGTGAAGAGTTTTAATATCTGTAACAATATTTTCTTAATTTCATGTTCCCAGTTTCTCCATCTTAACCCCCCCCCCCCCCTCCTTAAGTCCAAACTTTGCCAAGTCATTACTATGAAGGCAGTTCAGTTGTTGGCTGCGCTTGTTTTTCCCCACTATTAGATTGTTCGTCTATGTATTTGTCTGACTTTATTCAAGTTAAAAGCTGGCCAGTCTTGAATAAAGTTACTCTGTGTTAGGTTTTCTTATGGGAGCAAAAAATACCCACTTGTTTACTGTTTATCAGTGATAGTCAATGACAACAAAGACTAAGAAAAAACAATTTTAAAAAAGTTTAAAAAAATTTAAAAAGGAAAAAAGGGCTCAGATTTTTTTTTGTGTGTTTTTTTTTCCCCTTTCTGCAAGTGTTGGCGTAGACATGTTGCCGGTCTGTATGTAACTCGCCTCAAGTGTTTTCAGCCAGTGAACTAACTCTTATATTGAGAGTTTTATACGAGTGTGCACTTTGTCTTGGAGCTGTGGAGGCAGCTGAAAACTTTACTGCCCATTGTTAACTCTGTCTTGGAGTCTTTACTGCCAGTTGTTAACTCTATCAGGGGGGAGGGGGGGGGTCTACACAGCCAGTTGTTAACTCTGTCTTGGGGTCTACATAGTCAGTTGTTAACTCTATCTTGGGGTCTACATAGCCAGTTGTTAACTCTATTTTGGAGTCTTTACTGCCAGTTGTTAACTCTATTTTGGGGTCTTTACTGCCAGTTGTTAACTCTGTCTTGGAGCCTTTACTGCCAGTTGTGAACTCTATCTTGGGGTCTATATAGCCAGTTGTTAACTCTATCTCGGAGTCTTTACTGCCAGTTGTTAATTCTGTCTTGATATCTTTACTGCCAGTTGTTAACTCTACTATAGAGTCTTTGCTGCCAGTTGTTAACTCTATCTTGATGTCTTTACTGCCAGTTGTTAACTCTATCTTGATGTCTTTGTTGCCAGTTGTTAACTCTATCTTGATGTCTTTGTTGCCAGTTGTTAACTCTATCTTGATGTCTTTGTTGCCAGTTGTTAACACTTCTGTGGAGTCTGTAATACCAATTGTTAACTCTATCGTGGAGTCTTTAATGCCAATTGTTAACTCTACCGTGGAGTCTTTGTTGCCAGTTGTTAACTCTATCTTGATGTCTCTGCGGCCAGGTAACTCTGTCCTGGATCTTTGCAGCCAGTTGTTAACCCTGTCCTGGATCTTTGTGGCCAGTTGTTAACCCTGTCCAGGATCTTTGCAGCCAGTTGTTAACCCTGTCCACGATCTTTGCAGCCAGTTGTTAACTCTGTCCTGGATCTTTTCCTCCAGTGGTTAACTCCATCCTGGATCTTTGCGGCCAGTTGTTAACTCTGTCCTGGATCTTTTCCTCCAGTGGTTAACGCCATCCTGGATCTTTGCGGCCAGCTGTTAACCCTGTCCTGGATCTTTGTGCTAGTTGTTAACTCTGTCCTTGATCTTTGCAGACAGTTGTTAACTCTGTCCCGGATCTTTGCGATCAGTTGGATGTACAGTTGTTGGAACAGCTTTGAGCATAACCATTTTAGACAGTGGAAATGTCACCCTCTCAGTGGTTCAGATTCACAGTATTTCAAACGAACATTCAACTTAACCTTTTTTTTAAAATCATTTAGATGGAGGAGTCCCAGTTTAATGCAATGCGTTTTCAATAACCAAAAACATTTAAAAAAAAAAAAATTTTAACAGAAAATTTGGAAAATGAAAAACCTGAAACCAAAAGAAAGTACTATAATGTCATATATATATATTATAGTATATATATATCAGTCTTATCGACTTTATATTCGCATGTTGGGTGTACTTCTTTCCCTCCTGAACGACCATGTGACCAAAGGGAAGTAAGACCGAATTTGACGGGACACCTCTTCCTAATCAGACAGCGACACGAACTACCCCTGTGTCTAGGTTGGTTTGTTTTCTTTGTCTGTTTCTGACGTGTTTTGTCACCCTTTGTTGTTGTGAAACACGATTTCATGCCCACCCCATCCCCACCCCGCCCTCCTCAAACCCTCTATCTCTTACCCATCCCTTGCCTCTTCAACATACATAAAACTACTGAAGAGGGCGATAACTACTGTCAGTCGTTATTCAAAGGAAAACATTGATATACTTAGGTTAAACTTATGATTTTTTTTTAAAGTTGTACTTTAATCATGTTTTAATGCACCATAAAACAGCCAAGTTCTCTGATTTGGTTAGAGAAACGACCAGAAAGTCAAAGTGTCGATTGAATTATGTACAGAATTAACGAACAAGTAGGATAACTCTTGCTCTCGTGATGAAATGCTGAAAGGCCCATAACTCCAAAACGAAAGCCGCTTACTACACCAAACTGCCTAGCAGATAATTATGACAACACAGAGCACACAGAACAAACTAGGAGACATCCCACACAAAAAAGGGTGTTCCAAGCTTGCCCATAATATACCCTGTACCTTATTCGGTGTCGTAAGCGGCATTCGTTTGGCGCTATGGGCGTGTAATCATTTCATTATGGGACAAGAGTTACTTTACTTGTTCGTTAGCTGCTGTTTACTCTTCCCTGTCTCATTTGAGATTTCCTGAAGTATCTTTATCATTTTTTACCCCTCACTGTTCTTGAAATACAGCGTGCTATGATTGGTGCCCACAGTTAGGGGAGGGCACTCTCGCTGTGCCTGACCTGCAGGGTGGCCAGGACCTGGCAGTCGGCCAGGCGCCAGATGTAGATGTGGCGGAAGATGGCGGCCATGACGCAGTGGGTGTCGGGGCAGAACTCGGCGGCTGTGAACACCAGCTTCCTGTAGTGACTGCCTGGTAGTCGAAACTCCGTGGGCAGCTGTCCACGTGCCGCGCGCGCGCGCACACACACACACACACACACACACAACACACACACACACACCACACACACAGCGCGACTCTATTCATTCGTCCATTATACGTGTCTACATACTTACATACATATTTACATATTTACACACATACATGTCTACATACATAGATACATGCATGCACGTAACATGCATACACGTACACATGCATACATACAAACATACATACGTACATACATACATATTTGTATACATACATGTAAATAAGTAGCACACACACACACACACACACACACACACACACACACACACACACACACATACCACACAGGAATCCATTCGTAATACATGCATACATACATGCATATATACATACGTACAAACGTGCATGCATGCATGCGTACAAACAGATATTCATACATACATACATGCATATATACAGACTGACATACACAGATACATATATGCAAGTATACATACGTATTAAGTAACAGACACACACACAACACAACACACACACACACACACACACACACACACACACACACACTCAGTATGTATACACACACACACACACACACACACACACACACACACCACACACACACACATATATATATATATATAGAGAGAGAGAGAGAGAGAGAGAGAGAGAGAGAGAGAGAGAGAATGTTTTAATGTCAGGTCTCCAGCCTGCAGAGAGAGAGAGAGAGAGAGAGAGAGAGAGACAGACAGACAGACAGACAGACAGACAGACAGACAGACAGACAGAGACAGAAAGACAGAGAGAGAATGGTAATGATATTTTCATGCGAAACGTCTTCGCTCGTTTCTTATTTCGCTGTTTTCTCCTGAATTTTTTTATTATTATTATTATTTTTTAATATCAGATTTGGTCTTTTACCATTTAAAGTATTGTGTATTTCATGCCCCCCTCCCCCCCCTTCCCCCCCCTCCCCCCCCCCCCTCCCCCTTGTGTTTTCCTATTTCTTCACTTAGTTCATTAACACCAAATGAAAGTGACCGGAAGCGTATAGCTATCATCATTCTTTTATGATTTTCCGCCGCCTCTTCTACTAGACTCCTTAATTTTTTTTTTTTTTTTTTTTTTTGAATATTTCTCTACACCTCTCTTTTAATCCTTCTAACCTTCTTTCCTTGCTCTTTTTTCTCTCCCCACTCTCCCCCCCGCTCCCCCACCTCCCCCATTCTCCATCTTCTCCTTCCTCTTTCTATCATTCACTTTTCTTTTGTTACATTTTTTTTTTTTTCAATCTTACCGTTCTCTCTTTCCCCTTCCTTACTTTTGTCTACCCTGCCCTCATTTCTTTTCTTCTTTTTTTTTAATCTTCTTTTTTCTTTTCTTCCTGTTTTTTTTTTTTCTCTCTCTCTTTTTATTTCTTTTCTGTTTTTCTTTCGTTTCTTTCTTTTCTCTACTCTTGTGTCTCGTCGGTTTGTGTATTCACCTTTTTCCGTGTTGTTGCTATAGTGACTTGCGTGTTTTACTTTTTTTTCTTTTTTTTTTCTCTTTTCTCTTCTTTTTCTCTTTTTTTGTTTTCCCCAGGGCTGGGTGAAAAAAAAGCATGTACATTTGCTTATCCTATTACCCTGGAAAAATCAAATTTCGTTCGTTCGTTCGGTCGGTCGGTCGTTAGTTCGTCTTTTATTCTTTCCCCTTTTCCTTTCTCTTCTTTTCCTGTTCTTCCTTACGTCATTGGTGTGTGTGTGTGTGTGTTTTGTGTGTGTGTGTGTGTGTGTGTGTGTGTGTGTGTGCCTGCCTGCGTGCGTGCGTGCGTGCGTGCGTGCGTGCGTGTGTGTGTGTGTGTGTGTGTGTGTGTGTGTGTGTGTGTGTGTGTGTGTGTGTGTGTGTGTCCTTCAGTCTTTTTCTGTTTTCTTTCCTTCTCTTCAATCAATAATTCACTTTATCCAGTTTTTTTTCCTCCTTCTTTCCTTTCGTTTTCCTGTCTTCCTTTCAAAAAGAAAATTCTGTCTTCTGTCCCTTCCAGCCTTCCTTTCTTTTTATGCTGTTCATGTCTTTATTTTATTTTATTTTTCTCTTTTTTCTACTTCTTTTTCATTTTCTTCTTCTTTTTTTTCTTTCATGTTTTACGTTCCTTTTTTTTTCTTTCCTTCCTTCTTGTCTTCTGTTTTAGTTTCAGTTTCAGTTTCATCAAGGAGGCGTCTCCTTTTCTAGTTTACTTTGTTTTTCTCCCCCCCCCCCCCCCCCCCCCTTTTTTTTTTTTCTTTTTTTTTCTTTTTCTGATCATGTTTCCTTTCCCTATCTGGTTTTTTGTGTGTGTCCTTCCATTAATTTTTCCTTTTCTTATTCATTTTTTTCCCCAACGTTCCTCCTTCTTTTCTTTTTCTGTCATTTCTTTTTCATTCCTTTTTTCTTTCCGTTTCCGATCTTCTTTACTTGATATCTTATCTTTTCTTCCCCTGTTCCTGTTTTGCCTCCCTCCCTCTCGGCCTGTATCCCCTCCCCACCTCTGCAGGTCGGAGGAAATGGGCCACCAGTTCCTCGGGACCCTCTTCCTTGGAGTCCTTCACGATCTTCTCCTCAGCCACCATCTTGTCTCGCGATATCTCGTACACTAGCACGTGGCTGTCCGAGCGCACGAGCACGTGCCGGTCGTTGGGCGCCACGCGCATAGACCTGATGACGTCACCGTTCAGTGTGTCGTTCGCTGGGACTGGGAAGGTCAGTGTCCCTTCTTGGGAGTTCAGGCCAACTATCTGGGTGAACGGAGACACACGCAGACGTGCACATCAATAGATCAATAACCTACAAGGTCACGCAGGAGACCGCAGTCTTCAGCCAAGTTTGAAGAGGTGTTGGATCCACTCGTTAAGCCAGATCTCTATCATTACGGATCTGCGCCAAAAAGCACTGGTTTAGTCTCCGGGCCACATTTTGTATTTTCACCAACTTTTGTTAAAATCGGGTCAGTAGTTAATGCAGAATCTTGTTGACAACCGAAGGACAAACAAACGCACACAAACACACATCAAACAAACACAAAAACACACACAAAGACACGGACACAAACATACACACACCAACACAAACAAACACACAGAAACGCAAACACATACACAAATACATACAAACACAAACACACACAAACGTAAACGCACAGAAACACAAACGCACAAACAAACACACACAAGCAAACACAAACACACGCAAACGCAAACAAATACAAATGCAAACACACACAGAAACGAATGAAAAGGGAACTCATGTCGTTTCAACATGCAATCAGTGCTGAAGCTGTGTTTAGTGTTCTCAGTGAATAGAACTGTATGTTGTTTTGACATTAGTGATCACATTAAATTTGTGCAATTGTAGTATACACGGGTAAATGCTGCCCCGGCTCTAGGGTCCTAAGTGATGCTGACTTTCTGGTGTTCTGAAGTCTTGGTCATTGCTGAATCTCTCTGTCTCTCTCTGTCTCTGTCTCTCTCTGTCTCTGTCTCTGTCTGTCTCTGTCTCTGTCTCTGTCTCTCCTCTCTCCTCTCTCTCTCTCTCTCTCTCTCTCTCTTCCCCTCTCCCCCTCTGTCTCTCTGGGCGTGCGTGTGTGTGTCTCTGTCTCTGTCTCTCTCTTCATCTCTCCCCCGTGTGTGTGTGTGTGTGTGTGTGTGTGTGTGTGTGTGTGTGTGTGTGTGTGTGTGTGTGTGTGTGTGAGCGTGCGTGCGTGCGTGCGTGCGTTCTTCTTCGTCTTCATCTTCTTCTTCTTCTTCTTCTTCTTCGTCTTTCTCTTCAGGGTCATTTAGGAACCGAGACTTCTCTGTTTTTAGTAATTACAGCTACACGGTATTCCAACATTACGGGCATTGTGTGTGTTCAGGGCTGCATGTTATATGGATATTAGGGTCATTGTTGCTAAAACTGGATTTACACCCCCCCCCCCACCCCCCCCACACACACACACACAGATACACACACATGCACGCACACGTGCACGCACGCACACCAGCACAACACACACACACACACACACACACCACACACACACACACACACACATTTCTTACCATCAACTGGTCTGGCAGAAATGTCATCATTGCCACACGTCCATCCTTTGTGATCACCATATCCTGCACACAGTATGTACATCCGTGGCTTCAAAAGTCATCATCCTTTGTGATCACCATATCCTGCACACAGTATGGTACATCATTGGCTTCAAAAGTCATCATCCTTTGTGATCACCATATCCTGCACACAGTATGGTACATCATTGGCTTCAAAAGTCATCATCCTTTGTGATCACCATATCCTGCACACAGTATGGTACTTCATTGGCTTCAAAAGTCATCATCCTTTGTGATCACCATATCCTGCACACAGTATGGTACATCATTGGCTTCAAAAGTCATCATCCTTTGTGATCACCATATCCTGCACACAGTATGGTACATCATTGGCTTCAAAAGTCATCATCCTTTGTGATCACCATATCCTGCACACAGTATGGTACATCATTGGCTTCAAAAGTCATCATCCTTTGTGATCACCATATCCTGCACACAGTATGGTACATCATTGGCTTCAAAAGTCATCATCCTTTGTGATCACCATATCCTGCACACAGTATGGTACATCATGGCTTCAAAAGTCATCATCCTTTGTGATCACCATATCCTGCACACAGTATGGTACATCATTGGGCCCTTCAAAAGTCATCATCCTTTGTGATCACCATATCCTGCACACAGTATGGTAATCATTGGCTTCAAAAGTCATCATCCTTTGTGATCACCATATCCTGCACACAGTATGGTACATCACTGGCTTCAAAAGTCATCATCCTTTGTGATCACCACATCCTGCACACAGTATGGTACATCATTGGCTTCAAAAGTCATCATCCTTTGTGATCACACATCCTGCACACAGTATGGTACATCACTGGCCTCAATCAACAGTTGCATCACGTCCATTCTTGAGATCACCATATCCTGCACACAGTATGGTACATCATTGGCTTCAAAAGTCATCATCACTTTGAGATCACCATATCCTGCACACAGTATGGTACATCAGTGGCCTCAAAAGTCATCATCCTTTGTGATCACCACATCCTGCACACAGTATGGTACTCCATTGGCTTCAAAAGTCATCATCCTTTCTGATCACCAGTTCCTGCACACAGTATGGTACATCAGTGGCCTCAAGTCATCATTGCTACACGTCCATTCTATGTGATCTTCAACTCTGGCACACAGTATGGCACATCAGTGGCTTCAAAAGTCATCCTCACCTCTTGTTCATCGTTAGTTACCACCAACTCATGCATGCTGTATGTCACATCAGTTCGTTCAATGGTTCCTCACTGTTAACAGTCTACCCTAGTGAAAGTCAGTAGTTGGCTTCAAAAATCATTATACACGTTCTACTATGGTTATTGGTCGTCTGTCAAGTCGACCAGAACCACTTCAGTTATCGTGGGGTTGGGGGGGGGTGGGGGGCATGGAGGGTGAGATGATTTGTGGACATGCAGGTGGCTGATCAAGCCGATGGGTGCACAGAATGTGACAGCTTGGACAGGCAATGTGGGAGACCTGCCCTTGATTGCTGGTGCGGGGCTTTCCTTGCTTGTCTCGTTTGCTGCACTGCAGCTGTCCTCCTTTCTTCACAGAAATTGCCGCCTTTGTGGATAGAGTAGCGGCATCGAGCTCGATTCATAGCAGTTTGTTCCCATGTGTGTCAGGGTTAATATTAAATGCTCTCAAGGATGTTTTGAAAGTGTCTTTATAGCGTTTCTTCTGACCTCCATAGGAACACTTTCCTTATTGCAGCTTACTGTAGAAGAGTCTCTTGGGTAGCGAGTGGTCTGGCATGCAAGCCATGTAGGCCTGCCCATCGTAGCTGAGACAGCATCAGGACGGTGCAGATGCTCGGCAGGTCGCTTTGGTCAAGCATCTCTGTTCTGAGATTTTATAACCCCTGTACATAGACTGCCACAAGGGGGCCGGAATAGCTCAGTTGGTAGAGCGCCGGACTCGTGATCCTGGGGTTGCGGGTTCAAATTCCGGTACAGGGGGATTTTTCCCTCGGAGTTAACATTGGTTCTGACTCCATTTCCCACACAGTCCTTCGAATGAGACTATAAACCGAGGTTTCGTGTGTGAACACACGCACAACATCTTGCACACACGTAAAATCCCATCACCAACTTTCGGAAGAGAAGGCCAGTTTGGCCGTTGGTATGGATGACACGTTACACATAGCATGCACCTTCCCCGAAGATGGAGTATGGCTGCCTTAATGGCAGGATAAAATACCGGTTATACACACAAAATCTATCTATACAGGCAGTGTCCACAGGAGTATCAGCCTGCGTACACAGAAAGAGAGAAAGAAAGAAAGAAAGACTGCCACATGCATAGCCTAAAACGTTCACTAGAAGAAAAGAAGGTGCCAGTGGGAGCCAGAGAAGGGCTGTCCTTGACTGCCGAACTGATCAGCCAGGAGCAGCCTGGCACCACCCTTGGAAGCCAGCGCTGTGTTCACAGAGGGTGCAGGCATCGCACAGGGCATTCCATTAAGAAGTCCAGGGACATTACTTCTCCCCAGCAGATGCCATTGTGTAATGGCCTTCGGACGCGAACCTACACAGACGCGTTCCCATGGGTGCACCAGCTGATATTATTTTCGTGCTCAGCCCACCGGCAAAAGCCACCACCACATGCATACTTCTGTGCGAGTCCTGCAGCCCAGCTCGTTGCTGTTTCGCTGACAGGTGAAACCAGTACAGCTCTAGATCCAGAGGATCCCAGGTTACAGTATTTCCCACTGTTAACAGGACTTTCCCTGTGCTCTAGCAACAGCCAACTCCTACACATATTATCTCGCATCCAGGGCCTCAAACGTGTTGTAAACGTTCTATTCTGCTGAATATGCGTGGGTCCATTGCCTATGGCACATCGATGTCCTCAACATTTCTTTAAAACACAGCATAATCCAGAGACAGATTTCTACAGTGCATAGTATGACAAGTCTAAGGACTGAAAAAATTCTATAATAAACGCCAGTCAGGTGCTCGCTATTAGACCTGTACTCATGCAAACGCGTATGTAATATACATACATATGTATAGATAGATATATAGATAGATACATATAGATATAGATATATACATATATGGAGAGATAGATAAATAGATAGATAGATTGTGTGTGTGTGTGTGTGCATATATATATACATATACATATATATATATATATATATATTATATATATATGTATCTATCAGACTGTTCCATATCTTTTGATCTCCCTTGCATCCTTAAATGTATCCTCAAGCATAGCCTCAAAGATTGTCCCCTACATTTTATACTGTTTGCATAATGGTTTTAGTTTTTCAGCAACTTTTTTCCTCTCCACACTTTCGTTTTGTTTTAGTTTCTACCTTTCGCTGGCTGCTTTGGGAGTGCTGTTGGATTCTTTTTTGAACCCTTGGTGGAGAGAACACCATAGAATTACAGACTGTGATATGTCTCTATTTGACGCCAAGAGAACAGACACAATCAGCCGCGTCTCCCTGATGAGTCCGATCCAGCGGACGAAAGGCCTAGGAGCAGGTGATACATATAGATCTGCCTTCGAGAGGGATTGCGACGGTTCCCTCATGAAGCTAGTGAAAAGTTTTCATATTTATGATATACGTTTTCCCATTTTCTTCATCTTCAACCATTTTTTTTTTTTTTAATTTCAAATCTTTGCCAAGTCATTACTAAAATGATGGAAGAATTGTTAACCTACACTTGTTTTCCCCCACTACTTAATTGTTCAGTATATGTATATATATTTGTATACATATACACATATATATCCATATGTATTTAACTATCTATATATATGTGCGTGGGGGTATGTGTGTGTGTGCGCGCATGCATCCGTGCGAGTGTGGTTTCCACACACACACACAACGTCCTACAACTACCTCTACCCACTGACCACCTTTTGACCCCCATGGCTCTCCATACCTGCAGCTTGGCAGGCAGTGACATGGTTCGTTCCAGCGTCATGGTGTTGACGTCATAGAGCAGCAGCTGCTCCCCAGCACTGCACAGCACGTGCAATCCGTCCGGGATCAGACGACACACGGTGGCCGGCAGGTCGAGGGTCACCGTGTGCAGACACCGACCAGAAGGAAGCTGAGAGACAGACAGATCTCCACCAATGGCAGGGCAGACACAGACAGATCTCCACCAATGGCAGGCAGAGACAGACAGATCTCCACCAATGGCAGGCAGAGACAGACAGATCTACACCAATGGCAGGCAGAGACAGACAGATCTCCACCAATGGCAGGGCAGTTGATAGCACTCGGCCAGTCATAATTCACGAAAGTATGTCATCATGTCAGTGGACATTATATATGTGTGTGTGTGTGTGTGTGTGTGTCGCGCGCGCGCGCGCGCGTGCGTGTGTGTGTGCGTGAGTGTGTGTGTGTGTGTGTGTGTGTGTGTGTGTTTGTGCGTGCGCTTGTGTATGTGTGCGCGCGCGTGCATGTGTGTGTGTGCGCATATGTGCGTGTGTGTGTGTGTGTGTGTGTGTGTGGTATGTGTGTGGTGTGGTGTGTGTGTGTGTGTGTGTGTGTGTGTGTGGCATGTGTGGTGTGGTGTGTGTGTGTGTGTGTATGGTCTCCAATAACCTTTCACTACATTACACCCCTACCACTCATCCCAGCATTTAAAGCCACACCCCAGCCCCTCCCACCACAGTCCTGACTCCGGCAATCCACAGGGAGCCCTCACTATCAAAGTCGTCAAGAGGCAACCCACCCGAGGAGACACCGCACTGCTGCCGAGTCATTTCGGTGGTGTTTAGTGGCGCCAGCTCTGCTGAAAACTCACAGAACACCACCACCCATCCACCCAGCGCTCCTCTAACGACAGTAACTGCTTGGTGACGGAGCCGGCGGGAATGAGTGTTCTCCCCCGGGCTGGCGTCACCACGTCCGTCCCACGACAGTCCCCATGAATTTGCCGATAACGGCAACCACAACGCGCCTCAGATTCTGATACATTTTGTTGTTGTTGTGTTGTTGTTGTTGTTGTTGTTGTTGTTGTTGTTAAATGCTGATCAACGATGATGAGGATGATGAAGATGATGCGACAATTTTTTTTTTTTTTATCTGAAACTGAACAGAACCACCTCTACCGATAGCACCCTACCCCAACCCTACCGACAGAACAGTACAAGCTGGTGAAGAGCAGGAAAACAAAGTGAGAAGGAGAAGAAGAAGAAGAAAAAGGGAGAAGAAGGAGAA
>CM065719.1:63042459-63047459 GCA_033310375.1 Conus canariensis | reverse complement strand
TGAAAACGAAGAACGAGGAAAAGATAAGTGGTTTCTCGTTCTTCGTTTTCACTGTCCTAGATGTTATTCATTCGTCTTTGCCTGAAGAAGACCTAAAAGGTCGAAATGCATTGTGTCTCGTCCTGTACTTTTTTCTTTTTTTTTTGTCTGTGTCCTTGTCGGTAACTAACCCCTTCTCTTTCTGAATTTTTATTTTATTTCATTTTATTTCATTTTTTTGTTCCATTGTATGGTAACGCAAAACTACTGAACATACAAAAATCAAATTTCATCAAAAGATGCCACATTGGCTCAAGACGAACCAGGTTTGGAGCCAACCGATCTATCAGCATATCCTGGATCGTAAGGTTAGATTATACGTAGAAGGGGAGTTACCCTTTCATGTCATACCAATAATTACTTCCCCTGAGGAGAAACTGGGAATCGCGATTCTGTTCACGATATTGATAAGATTATTACACACTTTCCATTAAACATGAATGCTGCCAAGTTAAGATTACGAACGGGTAACTTTTTAAGTATATCAGAGCTTTCTTTTGACATGAACATTGATATTTTGCAATCGCTGGCTATGAAAAAAGTATGTGGAAAGTAACTCCTCTTGTCTCGACCAAGAATTACTTCCCCTTACGAAGAAGAAGAAGAAGAAGAAGAGGAGGAGGAGGTGAGGGGAGAGGAGGAGGAGGAGGAGAAGAAGAAGACGAAGAACAAGAAGTAGAAGACTAAGGACAGAAGTAGAAGATGGAGAACAGGAAGAGAAGACGAAGAACAGTAAGAAAAAGAGGAAGACGCAGAAGAATGAAAGAAGAAGCGGAAGAAGAAGAAGCAGAAGAAGACGCAGAAGAAGAAGAAGAGGAAGAAGAAGAAGAAGAAGAAGAGGAAGAGGAGGAGGAGGAGGAAGAAGACGCAGAAAAAGAAGAAGAAAAAAGAAGAAGAAGGAGAGGAGGAGGAAGACGCAGAAAAAGAAGAAGAAGAGGAAATTGCTGACTGCCCTTCTATTTTTGTTTACTTGTTTATGTATTCTTTTATTTATCACTATATGTTCGTTTAGCTGTGTTCCGTTTTCCATTTTTCTTTATCATAAATTTACTTTTCGTCCTTGTTGTGAGTTTGCTTCGTCGGTCTGCTTGTTTTCCAACCTGACTTTGATTCATGTCATTTTATTTCCCCGTGAAAACTACATATTCCCTAGCCTCACATTCACACTCCCCCCTCCCTCTCCCTCCCTGCTCCCATTCTCCTACCGTCCCGTCCTCTCCAACACCCCCCCCCCACCCCCACCCCCATACCCGCTTCTCTCTGTCCTCACCTGGTGGTACGGAAATGCCGGCAGTAGGGCGCAGTGGTGCAACCCTTCGAGGTCACAGCTGTGGACCAGGGTTCGGATCCAGGGGTAGGTGGCACAGTAGGGCAACAGACGACCACTCAGCTCCGCCGCCATGTTGAGGGGGTCTGACTCCAGCACGTCAGCTGCCTCCTGCAGAGCGGTGCTCACCAGGCTCGTCTGCAGGGGCCAAGGCCACAGGGGGAGGGAGTGGGGGAAGGAGGGGGGGGGGGTAGGCGTAGGGGAGCAGAGCGGAGCGGAGCAGAGGAGTGATGGGATAGCGGAGAAAGGGAGACAAAAAGGGGCGGTGGAGGGGTGAGGTTGGGGGGATGGAGATGAGAAAGTGGGGAGGGAGGTGGGAGAAATTATTAGTCTTGTTCTCGTTAGATTATCAGTATTGTCCTTAGGAGAGATTATAAGCCATGCTCTTGTCAGGTTATTAGTATTGTCCTTGGGACAGATTATCGGTCTTGTTCTAGTTAGATTATCAATATTGTCCTTGGGAGAGATTATTAGTCTTGTTCTTGTTAGATTATCAGTATTGTTCTTGGGAGAAATTATTAGTCTTGTTCTTGTTAGATTATCAGTATTGTCTTGGGAGAAATTATTAGTCTTGTTCTTGTTAGATTATCAGTATTGTTCTTGGGGAGAGATTATTAGCCTTGTTCTTGTTAGATTATCAGTATTGTTCTTGGGAGAGATTATTAGCCTTGTTCTTGTTAGATTATCAGTATTGTCCTTGGGAGAGATTATTAGTCTTGTTCTTGTTAGATTATCAGTATTGTTCTTGGGGAGAGATTATAGTCTTGTTCTTGTTAGATTATCAGTATTGTTCTTGGGAGACGTTATTAGTCTTGCTCTTGTCAGGTTATTAGTATTGTCCTTGGGAGAGATTATCAGTCTTGTTCTTGTTACATTATCAGTATTGTTCTTGGGAGAAATTGTTTGTCTTGTTCCTGTTAGAGTATCATTATTGTTCTTGGGAGAGATTATCAGTCTTATTCTTGTTAAATTATCAATACTGTTCTTGGGAGAGATTATTAGTCATGTTCTTTTCAGATCATCAGGATTATTCTTAGGAAAGATTATTAGTCTTGTTCTTGTTAGATTATCAGTATTGCTCTTGGGAGAGATTATTAGTCATGTTCTTTTTAGATTATCAGTATTGTTCTTGGGAGAGCTTATTAGTCTTGTTCTTGTTAGATTATTAGTATTGTGTTTGTGTGGGACTATTAATCTTGTTCTTGTTGGATTGTTTTGTCCTGTAATCTGTTAGATGTTTTGTCCTGTAATCTGCTTGTCTGGATTGTCTTGTGGAACTAATTACTGTTCTTTTTAAAACTTGTTAGATTATAAGTATTGTCCTTTGGAGATATTTTTAGTCACTGGCTTGTCAGATTATTAGTATTATTATTGAGAGAGTTTATTCGACTTGTTCTTGTTAGATTATCAGTATTATCCTTGGGAGAATGTATTAATCTTGTTCTTGTTAGATTAACTGTAATTTTTTCGCTAATTCTTGGCCCCATGTCATTTTTAATATTAATGTCTTGCAGTCACTTGATTTCTTTTCCGAATGAGAAAAAAAACAAAAGTCTACGAAAGGTTTACCAAGTTGTACCGGAGTTGTCTGTTGCTTTCGAGAAATATATGAATATGAACGTGCGTGTGCAGGCGCGCACAACCATACACACGTCCGTGCACACATACACGCACACCCCCACATATAGATGCACGAACACATGCACGTACGCATGTACGCACGTAGATACGCACACACACACACACACACACACACACATATATATATATATATATATATATATATACACGCGCGCGCGTGCACACACACACACACACACACACACACACACACACACACACACCAAGCAAAATTACACATCAAGATACACACACATTGAAACAGACACGTGCGCGCATGTTCGTGTGTACACACACACACACACACACACACACACACACACACACACACACACACAGAATACCACCTTTACTGCTACAGCTGTTGCTACCACTTCTACTACCACTACAACCACTACTTCTAGCACAGTTACCCCCACCACCACCACCACCACCACCACCACTACTACCAAAACACCCCTCCCTCCCCACCCCACCCACCTTCCCACACCCTCCCTCCCCGACACACACACACACACACAAACACACACACACACACACCACACACACACACACACACACACAAGCAAACATATTACACATTAAGATACACACGCATTGAAAAACTCTCCTCTCCTTCCCCCCACCCCTCCACCCACCCCACCCCCTACCCACCACCCCCCACCACCTACCCCTCCTCCACCCCGTGAGCTCTTTCCACCATCTTTCCTACCACCCTTTTACCTCAGGACCCAGGCTAAGGAAATAGTCTTTGAGACATCGGGAGAGGGAGAAGCCTCGGATCTTGTTGAACATCCAGGTGTAGTTGAAGAGCACCAGCTCCTTCAGCTCTGTGTCCCTCCCGGACAGACTCAGGTGTCTGGGCAGCTGGCTGTAGAGCCGCTTGTTCAGCCTGGGCTGAGAGAGAACCTCAACTCACAATGGTGAAAGGGTGGGGGGATGAGGGTGAGGGGGATGGGGGTGGGGGGTGGGGGTGAGGTGGGTGGAATGTCGGTAGAATTATTCCTTTTTGGTGGAGATTGTGTTGTGTTGTGTTGTGTTTGTTGTGTTGTGTTGTGTTGTGTGTGTGTGTGTGTGTGTGTGTGTGTGTGTGTGTGTGTGTGTGTGTGTGTGTGTGTGTGTGTGTGTGTGTGTGTGTGTGTGTGGTGTGTGTGTGTGTGTGTGTGTGGTGTGTTATGTGTGGTGTGTGTGGTGGGGTCCCATCCCATCCCACCACCCCATCCCCCCCACACCCTCCAACGCCACACCACCCCACACACACCCCATCTCCCAGTCCACACACACTCCCCACATCACAACCACCACAACATCCATCACACCCACACCCATCACCCACACCACACCATCCCATCACACCACCACACCACACCCCATCCATCCCACATCACACCACACCCCATCCCATCCACCACACACCCCATCCATCACACACACCCTCCCATCACCCACCTCATCACACCACACCCACACCTCCATCACACACACCACACCCCATCCCATCACACACATCACACCACACCCTCATCACTCACACCACCATCACACACCACCCACACCCATCCATCACCACACCACACCACCATCACACCCATCACCCCCACCCCACCACAACCCCCCCATCACACACCCACACCACATCCATCAACCCACCACCCACCCACACCAACCCATCAACACACATCCACAAACCACATCCCACCACACCCCATCCCATCACACACATCACACCACACCCATCCCATCACACCACACTCACACCACACCCCATCCCATCACACCACATCACACAACACCACCCATCCCATCACACCACACACACCACACCCCATCCCATCACACCACATCACACCAACACCCCATCCCATCACACCACATCACACACACACCACACCCATCCCATCACACCACATCACACACACCACACCCCATCCCATCACACCACATCACACCACACCACACCCCATCCCATCACACCACATCACACCACACCACACCCCATCCCATCACACCACAT
>CM065719.1:63009959-63037459 GCA_033310375.1 Conus canariensis | reverse complement strand
GATGAATGATGATGATGACATGACGATGACGACAAATGATGATGATGATGATGGACGCCCGACGGCAGCGACGATGATGATGATCATGAACTACAATGATGACGATGACGACGACGATGATGATGACGACGACGATGATGCCAATGACGATGCTGATGATGACCTGTCCAGGAAGCAATGCAGGGCCTCAGCGGTGTCCTGTGGCAGCGTCAGGTCGGAGACATCGGTCCAGGGGTGCAGCTGGGGCAGCTGATGGGTAAAGAGCTTGACGTACAGCGGCATGGGACCACTCTGGAACCGCTTCTGGAGCTCCGCCTCCTGTGTCTGGCTGGCTTTCCTGGTAAGAGGAAGGGTGGGAGGGTAGGGGTGCCTAAGAAAGGAGCATTGTTGATTTTTTTTTTTTTTTCGTTTTTTCGTGTTTTTTATTTCGTTTTTTGTTTTGTTTTGTTTTGTTTTTTTTGTTTGTTTTGTTGTTGCTTTTTTTTGTTTTTTTTGTTTTGTTTTTTTTTGTTTATTTGTTTTTTTGGAGGGGGGGGGGGTTCGTTTTTTTCTTTGTCTTTTCTTTCTTTCTCTTCTTTCTGTCTTTCTTTTCGTTTTTTCTTTCTTTCTTTCTTTCTTTCTTTCTTTCTTTCTTTCATTTATTCATCCTTTCATTCTTTCATTTAGTTCTTCTTTCATTCATCCATTCTTTCTTTTATTCAGTCATTCATTCATTCATTCATTCATTCATTCATCCACTCATTCGTTTGTTTCTTTCTTTCTTTCCTTTATCTTTCTATTGTTTTATTTACTTTTTGTTGGTGGTCATTTTCTTTCTTTCTTTCTTTCTTTTTCTTTCTTTTTTTTCTTCTTCTTTTTTTCTTGCTTTCTTTCTTTCCTTTGTTGTTTGTGATGTTGTTGTTGTTGTTGGTCACGGTGAGGTGAAACGTCGACAGCCACACATGTTCATAGGGCAGAGAAGGACATTGGGAGGGTGGGGGGGGTGGGGGGAAGGGCCTTGGTTTACCGTTTCCTCAACACCACTCGAACGCGTTAAGGAAGATGAGTATGTATAAATCGCTTGCCAGCTGCACTTGATTTTCAGATCTCTGAGATTGTGGTAATGGCAGTGGGAGAGAGAGAGAGAGAGAGAGAGAGAGAGAGAGAGAGAGAGAGAGAGAGAGAGAGAGAGAGCATGTGTATGTGTCTGTGTATGTGTATGTGCACGTGTTTGTGCGGATGTGTGTGTGTTTGTGTGTGTGTTTGTGTGTGTGTGTGTGTGTGTGTGTGTGTGTGTGTGTGTGTGTGTGTGTGTGTGTGCATGTGTAAATGCGTGCTTGCGTGCGAGCGTGCGTGACTGCGTGCGTACTTGCCCCCGTGCGCGCATGTATGTATGTGTGTGTGGTCTACGTGTATGTGTATGTGCGTGTCTATGTGTATGTTCTTGGGTATATATAGGAGGATGCCAAAGGAGAGTGTAGGTAAACAAAGGGGAGAGATCAGTTCTATGTCAGCGTTTTGTGTCATTGTGATGTTGTGTCGTGTTCTCTTGCGCAGAGGTGTGAAGGAAGGGGATATCAGTCAATCACACACAATCGTCACATTTTGCAAAACTAATGCAACGCCGAAAACACAATCCTCACATTTTGCAAAACTAATGCAAAAACTCGTCACTTTTGCAAACTAATGAACGCCGAAACACAATCCTCACATTTGCAAAACTAATGCAACTCCGAAAACACAATCTCACATTTGCAAAATGCAACGCCGAACACAATCGCACTTGCAAAACTAATGCAACGCCGAAAAGACGATCGTCACATTTGGCAAAACTAATGCAACGCCGAAAACACAATCGTCACATTTGGCAAAACTAATGCAGCACCGAAAAGACAATCGTCACATTTTGCAAAACTAATGCCACGCCGAAAAGACAATCGTCACATTTTGCATAACTAATGCAGCACCGAAAAGACAATCGTCACATTTGGCAAAACTAATGCAGCACCGAAAAGACAATCGTCACATTTTGCAAAATAATGCAACGCCGAAAAGACAATCGTCACATTTTTCAAAACTAATGCAACGCCGAAAAGAAATTGTCGCATTTTGCAAAACTAATGCAACGCGAAGCCGGCAGAAATTCTGAGCAATTTTTGGACATGTACACTGCACGCGCACACACCCACACACGCGCGCGCGCGCACGCACGCACGCACAATTCTAAACAACTTTCGGAGATGTACACAGCAAGCGTGCTCACGCATACGCGCACGTACGCGCGCGCGTACACACGCCACGCGCGCGCGCGCGCGCATGCACACGTACAGACACACTTACACACATCTACGTATGCTCACACACATATGAGGACACACAAACATACACACACAAGCACACACACATACACACAAACATACACAAGAATACATACACAAACTAGCATACACACTTTCTCTCTCCCTCTCTCTCGCAAAGACAGAAACACAACACACACACACACACACAACACACAACACAACACACACAAACAACGCGCGCGCGCACGCACGCACGCACGCACGCACGCACACACACACACACACACACACACACACACACACACACACACACACCACACACACACACACACACACACGCTTACACACACACCGCTTACAACACACACCTACACACACACACACACTCTCTCTCTCTCTCTCTCTCTCTCTCTCTCTCTCTCTCTCTGTGTCTTACACACACACACACACACACACACACACACACACACACACACACACACACACACACATACACACCTTCGCACACCCTGCAGATAATGCTGCAGCAGATGCAGGGTCTCCTCTGGACACAAGCTCTCGATCTGCACCACGCTGTCCGGATACTCCTTCTCCAGTTCCTCCACACAACACGGCGGGTACGGAAAGTCCGGTTGGTCCGGGGTCAAGGTCACGATGATCTTGACGTGCTCTGGCAGTCGGCGCGGAAACCAATCCGTCAACGGGGAAAGAGCATCTGGAACAAGCTGTGAGAGGCACGGAGTGAAGCACGGTGAGAGGCACGGGTGAGAGGCACGGGTGAGAGGCACGGGGTGAGAGGCACGGAGTGAGAGGCACGGAGTGAGAGGCACGGGGTGAGAGGCACGGAGGTGAGAGGCACGGAGTGAGAGGCATGGAGTGAGAGGCATGGAGTGAGAGAGCACGGAGTGAGAGGCACGGAGTGAGAGGCATGAGTGAGAGGCATAGAGTGAGAGGCACGGAGTGAGAGGCACGGGGTGAGAGGCACGGGTGAGAGGCACGGGTGAGAGGCACGGAGTGAGAGGCATGGAGTGAAAGGCACGAAGTGGGTGCTACAGAGGGGTTTTAATGGCAGCAACCAGAGATTTTCCGGCCACAAGTCTGCGGTACTTTCACCACTATGGATTCAAAGACAGAATCCAACTGCACCCCAAAACAGCCAGCAAAAGGTAGAACAGTCAAATAAGAAGAAAACTCCGTAGAGGAATAAGTGGCTTATGACCTTCCACCATGATGTCAAGAGTAACGAATAAAAGGAGAAATCTCAGAGTCTGTGCTTGAGCTTTTATTTAAGGAAACAAAGGAGGTCAAAAGGTTTCAACAGTCAAAGGGAACTCCATACGTGCCCTGCAACCCAGATCAGTCCTGATCATCGCATCAGCAAAGGTGGTGTGCTGTGGTTCTTTGGGACAGACAGTCTCACTCTACCTTCAAGAAGTCGTTAATTAAACAAGTCGACAACCTCAATGGCCATGTGTGACTGGCCAAGCCTTGTGTGTTCCAGACCTGCAGAGCCCGATGTCGCAGACTTGGCAGGAACTCCTCAGCGTTGTCCAGGTCCTGGCACAGCCAGACTGCTGATCACAATGCCAACCAGCAAGGAGAGGCTCCGGAGTTTCATGTTTCAGTTTTATCAAGGTGTCACTGTCTGCGAACTACGCCATTCACGGTACACCACATCTTGCTAAGTTTCAAGACCAAACTGTGTATGAATTAATGACAAGGATGATGGAGTTTAAGAAGATGGTCTCGTGGCTACGGCTTAGCAGATGTCCGACCCACCAACATCGGCCCAAAGGGATGGGTCAGATTTTGGGTACCTACCAGATATTGGCTGTGCCACTTTCATCATTGTGTGTGTGTGTGTGTGTGTGTGTGTGTGTGTGTGTGTGTGGTCTGTGTCTGTGTGTTTGTTGCCACTTTTATCATTCTATATATGTGTGTTTGTGTGCGTGTGTGTGCGTGCGTGCGTGCGTACGTGCGTGTGTGTGTGTGTGTGTGTGTGTGTGTGTGTGTGTGTGTGTGTATGTGTGTGTGTGTGTGTGTGTGTGTGTGTGTGTTGTACATGTGTATGTATATATATGGGTTTATGGGAGTGTGGGCGTGGCACCTCTCCTGCACGCACGCATTTGCATATGTATGAGTACATATATGTGTGTATGTGTGTGCCTGTGTATATGGTCGTATACGCATGTGTGTTTGTGTAAGCATGCGCACGCGCAAATGCATACGTTTGAGTGTATGTGAGCACGAGTGTGTGTGTATGCATGTGCACGTGCACGCCAGTCATGCATGTGCTAGTGACCGCAAGCATGCGAGCGCTTTGTGTATGTCTGTGTGCGTGTGCGTGCGTGGGTGCATGTGTGTGTGTGTGTATGCACGCTTGTGTGTATGTGTGTGTGTGTGTGTGTGGTGTGGTGTGTGTGTGTGTGGTGAGTGCGGCGCGCGCGCGCGCGTGTGCGTGTACACAACGAGTACAGGGAGAAACTCGCGAGAGAGCTTGAAGAAAGGTCTTCAGAGAAGCCCCCCCCCCCTCCTCTCCCCCCACCACCCCCCCCCCCCACCCCCACCCCCCCGGTACCATTACTTTCCCGTCCTCTCTACTCCCTTCCCCCCAAGTGTTCTGCCCCGAACACCAAACACTTATGAGGTTGAGCCGCGCCCAGGTGATGACTTACACGTGCCCTTCTACTGTCAGACAGTGTTCCTCCTTGCTACCAGACAGTCCCAAATCACTCTGCCCTGGCCTCCTTTCCCTTGGTGCATCTTGACTTCATACACAAAACTTGTCTGAACATAATCATATGACCGTTATTCCCCAAACCATCATGGATGACCAGCCGCCGGACCCAAGTGAAAGACACTTCACATGCCCTTCATGTTGTAGAGGACCTGGACGATGAGCTTCACTGACTGTTCAGACACCTGTTCACCCTTGACGTCTTCCTCCACCGCAGCATATGCCACGCCCGGTGAACGGAAGGCTGCAGGCTATTTCCTGGAAAAGCGCCACTGAAAAGATTATATTACAAGTGCGCTTGTCCGCGTGGTCGACCTAGCGCTGAACGCGTGCCCATGTTCAGTGCTTTTGTTTTCTGTACATTAAATCTGAGGTCCGAAAATCTTTCAAATGAGGTCAAAGTATTGAACGAAAAAATCACGTCTTTTTCATCTTTGAGAAACAACATCGTATCGTCGGCTTTTTTTTTTTTTTAATTTTCAAGTGCATGGTACTCTATTAATAGATGGTGGAGTTCTAATCCCAATGATGGACCATTTCTTACCTTCACTGCTAACACGAAGGTGACTGGGAAAGAAGGGCATCCCTGTCTGATGCCACACAACACGTTAAATAGCTTGGAGATCCATCCACCGTGGTATACTGTGTTTATGGTACTTTTCATTGGAACAGGAACCCATCTTTGAAAATTTGGACCGAAACCAGCAATTGAAAAGACATGTAAAAAAAAGTTTTATTGAGACAGAATCCAAAGCTTTTGAAAAGTCTACCGCAAGCAAATATCCAGCTTTTTGTTGTTGTTCTGTTTAGATAATCGGTGGTATCGACGATTGATCTGATAATTGTTGATATTTTTCTGCCGTTGAGATAGCCCACTTGATCTTCGTGGATTAATTCATGAATCACTTTATCTAATCTTTCTGCAATTGTCTTCACATGTAGTTTATAATCAGAATGAAGTAAAGTTATTCATCTCCAGTTTTTCTCATTTCTCTCTGTCTAACTCTTTCGCTTTGTGCAATAAAGTTCAAATGCTATGTTTCTCTGCATATGACAGTTCACCCTTTTGAAAGATTCCCACGATGAAATCTGTCACCATTTTGCCTTTTTGTTTTTCGAAAGAAATTCAGAAATTCATCTCTTATCCCATCTCAGTCTGGGGCATATCCATTTCTCATGCATTTTGAACGCATTGGTTTTTTTTCCAAGCTCACTGTCCCTTCACATAAGGCGGCTTCTGATTCGACAAGGCAAATGGAATTATCATTTTATATAAATATGTTTGTCACAGCTTTAACGTCGTCATCTATCGTTATTTGACCAGATAGTTTCTCTTCTCTCTCTCTCTCTCTCTCTCTCTCTCTCTCTCTCTCTCTCTGTGTGTGTGTGTGTGTGTGTGTGTGTGTGTGTGCGTGTGTGTGTGTGTGTGCGTGTGCGTGTGTGTGTGTGTCACACACACACACACACACACACACACACACACACACACACACACACACACACACATACACTGTCCATCCAGCCCATCACACTGTACCTCCACCCACCTATCACCCATTCCTTTAACACCCACCCACCCCCACCCCCCTTCCACATCTTCTCTATCCACTCCCTTCCTCCTCCCCCGCCCCCACCCGCGCGTCACCCTCCTCCCCTCACCTTCTCCACCCCATCCAGAGGAAGGTGGACCGTGAGAGAGGGCGGCACATCGCTCTCCACTCCCTCATCCCCCCTCCCCCGCGCCCTACGTCATCCTCCTCCTCCTCCCCTCACCTTCTCCACCCCATCCAGAAGAAGGAGCACCGTGAGAGAGGGCGGCAGGGCGGCCAGCAGGCCGGAGAAGAAACACTGCAGGTGTTGTATCTCCTGGGGCACAGTGTCAGGGTCAAAGCCCAGGACCCTGCAGATCTGACGGCACAGGCTGAGCAGCACGGGCTGCAGATGGCTGCTGGCATCTGTCAGGCCGATGTAGCGAACGGCACACAGCAGCTGGCCTGGTTCTTTCTCTTGCAACTGACGACAGATGGGGATCAGATTAGGGCTCAGGGAGGAGGGGAGGGCTGGCTAGGGCTCAGGGAGGAGGGGAGGGCTAAAGGAGGTTGACCATTTTTGTGTTAGTGTGAGGAGCGTGCCGTGGTGTGTTGGTGTGGTAGGTGTGTATGCAGATGGGGTGAGTTGGAAGCGAGGGAAGAGTTTGTGTGTGTATGTGTGTGTGTGTGTGTGTGTGTGTGTGTGTGTGTGTGTGTGTGTGTGTGTGTGTGTGTGTGTGTGCGTGCACGCGCCCCTGCGTGCATGCGTGCATGCGTGCGTGCGTGCGTGTGTGTGTGTGTGTGTGTGTGTGTGTGTGTTGTGTGTGTGTGTGTGTGTGTGTGTGTGTGTGTGTGTGTGTGTGTGTGTTGTCTGCAATTTGCACGGTTTGCATAGTTTGCAATATTGCAAGCAACATCAATCATGCTTCAGAGGTCTGTACACTTCACTGTATAAGTGCTGTATAGGTGGAGTGTATGGACCCACGCCCACCTCTTTCTTCACCGAGGTCAGTACTGGCGCTTGCCGCTCAACAGACGCGTGGAACCATTTCACATGCCAGCATGAGATGACCACCTTCATGTCTGCGGGAGAATCCAGTTTTTGTCTTATTTTGCTGTCTCTTCTTCCCCTTTGCCTCCACGCTACTCATTCTACTCCCCGTCCACAGCCACAGCCACAGCACCGGAAAGCCTTGGGAAGCAATCAAGATCACGTCGCCATCATGCCACCCACCAGAGGAGACACTGCTCTGCTGAAAAGCCACTTTGGTGATGCTCAGTGTGGTGTTTGTTCTGATCCAACATACGCAGGACACCATCTCCTAAGCCTTTTACTGTCTCCAATGATTGTTTACTCGTGGATTCAGCGTGAGTAAGCTCTCCCTCTGGAGAGCGCCACCACGTCTGTCCAAAAACAGCCCCATGATTTTGCCAATACCGGTGACCCCGACAGACGCTAACCAAGAGCATAAAGGAGGAGAGGAGATCGAAACTGACGTCACCATGACAGGTGGTCGTGAAGTCTTTTAGTCATGCTGATCGATGAGGATGAGGATGATGAAGACTATGCAACTGATTTCCATTTCTGGTCTGAGACTGTATGACATGGCTGCAACTATGCGTACCTTTACAATATATCCCTGCGTCAACCAGGCCCGAGACATACAGTCACCTGCGGTGCTGGACAGAAAAATTCAATGACTACGCTCAGAGACGCATCCAGTAAGCGCACACAACTTGATTGTGTGGTCCCAGTGTGCCCACCTCACATCGGAGCAAACTTTAACTCTAGGTAGGCACCGGTCAGGGCAGAAAAATCCCACAAATAAAATGGCTCTGATGGGAATTGAACCCACAGCCTCCCAGCCTGGATTTCACAACATTAAGCACTTCGCCATGGTGGCTGATTCGATTTTCAAGAGTTAGTCAGTCAATGGGAGATTAATATTCTATTGGCCGGAGGCCCTTAAGGACAGGATATCCTCGCAGACTGAAGTCTGCATACTTTGTGGCAGCTGTTGTCGTTGGCAGTAGTGGGTCTGGTTCCGTGTAGGGGCCGTCGCTCTCTCAGCTCTGGATCCTTGTGAACTTGGGTTCACCTTCAGCTGTTGGTCGGCCGACGATGGACGTCGGTATATTTCGCCTCTTTCCTTCTCAGAAGGCCCGTCTTCAGGGCCACCAGACGGCTTTCTGCGTCATCTGGTGGCAATGGTCCCGTGCCGCATGAAGCCGCCTCAAAGACGGAGCAGGAAGAAAGTCGCTAGAGTGCTGCACGGGTCCCTTCTGCTCTATGGTGCACGCCGACTACGGCCGAGAGGACAATTTTTCAGCCCAACCCCCTGAGGGATGCCCCCGTGCCCGTCCCCAAAGCATGGTATCCCAGACCACAATAATCGTAGTCTGGCAGTGCTCCATCGCTGGTCTCCCCACATCTCCAGGAGTCGTCCCCCGGCGACACAGGCTAAACCCGCCGTCACCTATATGACTGGAAGGATCGCTGCGCCACCTGACACTGACCTCTCGCATCAAAGGTGAGCTGCCACCTCTCCGTTGGTATTTGCTGCTATTCAACCACGCAGGGAAGGATTTGCGAGAGTTTCCCTATTCAATGTAAGAGAGTGATTATCGCCCGACAGGTAAGCAGGATCCAATAGCAATCCTGATCATCTTCTCACAGAGCGATTCAGCGGCCGATTACTGGTTCCGCTGACTTCTGCTGAGGAGGTACAACAAAACTAACTGTGGCAACTCACTGGAGAGGGATTTCTTCTCATGCTCCTTTGTCCTTAGATGCAGGTCTGTCTTTTAAAATTATGATATTGTAATGCTTGCTCCACTCCCTATCTAGAAAAGGACAAACACACACGCACGCACACACACACACGCGCGCGCGCACATGCACGCGCACGCACGCACCTACCCATCCACACACACACCACAACACACACACACACACACACACACACACACACACACACACACGCACGCACACACACACACACACACACACACACACACACACACACACGTGCGCGCGCGCGCACACACACACCACACACACACACACACACACACACACACACACACACACACAACACACACACACACACACACACCTCTCTGACCACGGAAGAGACCAGCTTGCTTTTCCCACAGCCGGACTCGCCATACACCACCAGAGGGCGCCCCGAAGTCCCCGTGACGTAATCCCAGAGCCGTGCACGCATCTGGGCGTGGCAGGGGACCACGTCCTCAGTCAGGCTGTAGCAACGGTTCCAGTGCTGCAGGCATTCCAGAGCCTCTGGCTCCAGGCGGGGCTGGTCTGGCAGAGAGAGGGAGGCCCGATGGATGAGGCTCAGGAGCAGCTCGAACAGCTCCGTGCACAGCGTCTGTCGACAGTGAGGAGGAGGAGGAGGTGGAGTGGAGGAAGAGGTGGGGTGGTGGAGGAGGAGGAGGAGGACGACAACGAGGAGGTGGAGGAGGAGGAGGAGGAGGAGGTGAAGGAGGAGGAGGAGGAGGGGAGGGGGAGGAGGAGGAGGAGATGGTGGAGGAGGAGGAGGAGGAGGAGGGAGGAGGAGGAGAGGAGGAGGAGAGGAGGAGGGGAGGAGGAGGAGGAGGTCAGGAGGAATGGAGGAGGAGGTGGTAGAGGAGGAGGGAGAGGAGGAGAGGAAGGAGGAGGGGAGGAGAACAGGGAGGAGGTGGTGGAGAGGAAGGAGGAGGGGGAGGAGGAGGGGAGGGAGAGGGGAGGAGGAGGGGGGGAAGGAGGAGGGAAGGGGAGGGGAAGGAAGAGGAGGAGGAGGGGAAGGGGAGGGGAGGGGAGGAGGAGGAGGGAAAAGGGGAGGAGGAGGAGGAGGAGGAGGAGGAAAGCTGGTTTTAGTTTGGAACGCTCTGGGGAGCGAAAATTTTTTACCAATGGTTCAGAAGAAGAAGAAGAGGCGTTGAAGACCAGAAGCAACAACAACAACGACATTGACGACGACGACGACGACGATGACGACGCCGATGACGACGAGGATGATGATGATGATGATGATGATGATGATGATAAAACAAGAACCATAACAACATAAACGATGATGATGATGTTTATGATGATGATGAAGACGATACCACTGCTACTACTGCTACTACTGTTGATGATGATGATGATAACAATAACATCAACAGCATCAGCAATAATAAAAATGATAATGATAATAATAATGATGATAATGATAACTATAATGATAATGATAATAAGGATAATAACAATGATAATAATAACGATAATAATAATAATGATAATGATGATAATAACAACAACAATCTTCATCATCATCATCATCATCATCATCATCATCGTCATCATCATAGTAATTCGGGAGGCGAGGAGGAGGACTTTGTATACCTCTCCAAAATCTCACAGCACTTTTTAGTAACAAGAAGCGCAAGTGTATAGAACTTCTCTCTCTCTCTCTCTCCTCCTCTCTCTCTCTTCTCTCCTCTCTCTCCACACACACACACACACACACACACACACACACACACACACACACACACACACAACACACACAACCGCTTGTTTCGTTTCTTTATTTTCAGTGCTGCGGGTTTTTTGTTTTTGTTTAAGTATTCAATTTATTTCTTTAATATTCCTTTGCTGTGTAATTTTGCTGTACTTTGTACAAGCACTGCTTTCGCTCACTGTACTACCTTTCCCTCATGGTCGGCTTGACTTTATACAACAAGAATTAAACTGAAGTGTATTGTCTTAAAATTCAACGTATCTATGTACGATTTGATTGACTGTGCTGTCATTTGCTCAGTTACCTTTTCCTAGCTGTAGAAATCTTAACTGATGTTTTCCGCGGTGAAGTGAGGGTCAGTGTACTCGTTTGGTTGGTTGTTTTGCAAGAGCAAGATCAGTAACAAAGCATTTATAAAGCACCTTGCCAAAGGTTCAAGGCGCTGACAATCCACACAAGCGTGTACGCAACGGGCTGCCTGCCTGGGTAGAGCCAACTGAAGAGCTGTCTGCCAGCGCTTCATTCAGTCGTTTCCCCGAGTCATCCAGTCAATATCGTTCACTCAATTTCCTGACTTCCTTCATTCTGTCCATTTCCCATGCAGGGTGCATGCTGTGTGTAATGTGTCATCCATACCAACGGCCAAACTGGCCTTCTCTTCCGAAAGTTGGTGATGGGATTCTACGTGTGTGCAAGATGCTATGCGTGCGTTCACACGCGGAACCTCGGTTTACAGTCTCGTTGGAAGGACTGTATGGGAAATGAAGTCGGAACCAATGTTAACTCCGGGGGAAGGGGAGAAGGGGTACCCCCCTGGTCGAAACGGCCCGAAGGAGATTCGAACCCACAAAATCAGGATCACCAAGATTACGAGTCCAGCGCTCTACCAGCTGAGCTATCACGGCCCCCTGGTGTCCACACGGCAAGTGAGGCACTGACCTGGAGGTAGCGGCTGTGCAGGTGAGGGTCAATGACGTCCTCGTACCTCCACAGGACTTCATGCCTCAGCGTGTTGCCCTCAGGCACCGCCGCCTGCGTCCGCTCCAGCAGGACGCCAAGCTGACTCTCCGCCTCCTCGTCCACCTGATACGTGTGGTGGCGCGGGATCACCTCCGACAGCTGGCCTTCTGGCTTCACCACCCGCTTGAGGCATCTGGGGCAGGTCTCGGCCTCGGCGCTCAGCTGCAGGGAGGAGTCCACGCTGTGGGGGGAGGCGCTGTTCTCGATGTCCTCGGGACGGAGCCTCTTGTGGGAGAAGAGGCGGTGGTGGGGGTCGTGACGGCTGTCACTGATGCGTGAGGGCAGATCCACGCTGGCCTGATGCTGGCTGTTGACTGCGATCTCCCTTTTGGCTCTGGTGACAGGACATAGGATTCAGGTTACTTGAGTGTCTGTTCCGCTGCGCTGCTTGCTTCCTGGCTGTGCTACCGCTAGAGACAGGCTGAAAGTTGTTTAAGTGTGTTTTTTTTTTTCCCCTCTTCCCCACTCCAGCGCTGGATACAAGGTTAAGGTTATAATGTCTCCCCCCCCACCCCCCCTCCGGACACAGAGCTAAGGTTACTTATGTGTCTTCACTCATTCCTGGCTCTGTTACATGACACAGGGCAAAGGTTACTAATGTCTGTTCCCTCCTTCCTGGCTCTGCTACATGACACAAAACAAAGCTTACTTATGTGTCTTTCCTCCTTCCTAGCTCTGTTATCTGACACTGAGCTGAGGTTACTAATGTCTGTTCCCTTCTTTCTGGATATGTTGCATGACACAGAACTTAGATTACTAATGTCTAATCCTTCCTTCCTTCCTTCTGGCCCTCTTACAAGACGAAGGGTTAAGGGTTCTTCTGTCTGTTATAACACATAGATTAAGATTTCTTTTGTCTGTACAAGACATAGAATTAAGGGCTCTTCTGTCTGTTACAAAACAAAGGTTAAGGATTCTTCTGTCTGTTACAATACAAAGGTTAAGGATTCTTCTGTCTGTTACAATACAAAGGTTAAGGATTCTTCTGTCTTTTACAAGACATAGGGTTAAGGGTTCTTCTGTCTGTTATAAGACAAAGGGTCAAGGGTTCTTCTGTCTGTTACAAGACATAGGGTTAAGGGTTCTTTTCTGTCTGTTACAAGACATAGGGTTAAGGGTTCTTTTCTGTCTGTTACAAGACATAGGGTTAAGGGTTCTTCTGGCTGTTATAAGACATAGGGTTAAGGGTTCTTTTCTGTCTGTTGCAAAGCAAGGAGTCAGGTTTCTTCTCTCTGCCACAGACTTCCTGCTTTGCCACTGGACATGTAGTCAGGGGTTCGTTTCTAGCCACGAAGATTGTATTTTCCTGAAAGGTAGCACAAAATTCGCAATGCCCTTTCACGAAGCTAATCTCAAGGGAGGTGGATCAGGTTGTTCAGAGCAAAAGGAAGGGGGCAGAAAATGATGAAGACGGTGGGAGGGTCGCGGTGGGATGGGGGTTGAATCCAAGAACTTCTGAACTAACTGCCAATCAGCTCAAGCAATGAGGTGTATGTGAGAGATGGGGAGCGTGGAAGGGGAGAGGGTGGGAAGATGGGTAGGGAGGGGGGAAAGGGGAGTGTGAGGTGGGGGTTGGATGGCGGGGAAAGATGTGTCACTCTCCCCTTGAACTTTCATCATGCAACGACGGTGTTAGAAATTATGGGGGTGGAGAGACATGTGTTGGAGATGTAATGGGGATTGCAGGGGAGGGGGGGGGAGAGAGAGAGAGAGAGAGGTTGGGGTGGAGGTGGAAGAGGAGGGAGGAGAGGAGAGTGTGATGGAGACACAACGTCAGCGTACATGGCCAGAAGAGAATGGCGACGAGAGAAGATGGGGAGGGGGCGCCACATTTGTTGTTGTTGTTGTTGTTGGAATTGAAGGAAGGAAACGGGGGGGGGGGGGGGGGGGGGGACTGGGGGGGGGGGGTAGAGGGGAAGGAGTGTGTGCTGACCAACACAGTGCTGCAACCTTTTCGTCATAAACCACTACTCCTACCCACCCCCTTACCTAGCCCAGACTCTACTACACACACATTCCCATCTCTTTCCTTCTCTGATTCGCTTCTGCATTATCTTATAATGAGAAACAAAACAAACAAACAAGCGAACAAGCAAACAAACATATACATACACACAAACGCACGCACGCGTGCGCACACACACACACACAAAGGGGAAAAAAGAAGAGAGAGAGAGAGAGAGAGAGAGAGAGAGAGAGAGAGAGAGTCTGAAGAAAAAAATCAAAAGGAAAAAAATACGATGAAAGATCAGATAATGTAAAAAAAAAAAAAAAAAAGATTTCAAAATTAAACAAAACCATCTGCCATGAAGTCTGCTCCTCCAACTATACCCCTCCTCCCCCCCCCCCCCCCCCCCCCCCCCCCCCCCCCCCATCTCTGTGCTAAAAAAACATAATAACCTCTGTGAGTCGTCTGTGTCACTCTGTCCGTCATTCCCCCTTCCAAACCTCCTTCCTCTTCCGCCCTTCTAGTTCCCCATCACTGACCTCCCTTTGTACTCCCGTCTGCGGCTGTCATACAAGTTCGCATCAACATCTGACAGCAAGCCACATACTTTAAATTTACTACTGCATTTATGGAAAATCAAAATGCGGCGGTTGACACCCACCCCCAACGCCCTCCTTCCCGCAAGAAAAACTAATGAATAAATACATAGAAAAACAACACTGAAACATGTCACTTACCTGAAGCATTTTTTTTTTTTTTACAGAAGATTGTGTGTGTGTTTGTGTGTTTGTGTGTGTGTGTGTGTGTGTGTGTGTGTGTGTGTGTGTGTGTGTGTGTGCTTCGTTCATTGTGGTTTCTTCTTCGTCTTTCTCTTTCTCATTCCTTTCTCTTGTCGTCTTCTTTTTTTGGTTTCTCTTTGTCTTTTTTTTTTTTTTTCTTTCTTTTCTTCTTCTTCCGTCTCGGTCTTTTTTCCACTCTTCTTCTTCTTCTTCAGTTTTCTTATTCTTCCAACTCTTCGCTTCGTCACTTTCCGTTCTCTACCTCATAATGAAATTCTTCTGCTAACGAACAAACAAATAAACAAACGAACAAACAAACAAACGATGTTTTCATCTTTGTGGTCAGTCGTTGTTCTCCTTTCCTCTGCTTCTTTTACCACCATCACCCCCCCCCCCTCCCCCCCCCCCCCTTTCCTCCCCCACCACCCCCACTCCATCCCTCCTCGCTCCTCCTTTCACCTAACTGCTCTTCACTCTACCACCTACGTCACCATCTTTTTTTTATTATTATTAATCTGCGTACCCCTCACCCTCTCCTCCCCCTCTCCCATAATATTACTTCAACTTCTCCTCCTCCCCGCCCCCCCCCCCCCCCCCCCCCCCACCCCCCACCCCACCTCCCTCCACACCCACACTCCTACCTGTTCACGGCCTCGGTGTCGGCGAGAAGAAGCATCTGGCTGGCGTTCTCTGGGCTTTGAGTCACCAGGTTCATCTGGATGAAGCACGGCGCTTTGGGGTGGTCCAGGTAGTTCTTCAGATCCACCACCTCACGGACGATCAGCAGGCAACAGGCTTCGGGATCCTCCACCAGCTCCGTGCCCGTCCGGACCTCTCGATCCAGGTCTGCCAGGGACAAAACTCACTCTCTCAAAGGATACATCCTGATTTCTAGCAACACATGCGACAATTATCCCTTCCTATTCCGGACCAGGGGAAACATCAACACATTAGGGGGGAAAGCTTTGTTAGTTTGTTTTTTTCTGTTCTGGGTTAAGGAAAACGTCAGTATCCGGCAAAACTTGGTTATTCCCCCCTGTTCCAGGTCAGAATAAATCAACACACCCGGCAAAAGGCTTGGTTTTCCCCCTGTTCCAGATCTGAATAAATCATCAACTCATCCGGCAAATCTGAATAAATCATCAACACACCCGGCAAAAGACTTGGTTATTCCCCCTGTTGCAGATCTCAATAAATCATCAACACATCCGACAAAAGACTTGGTTATTTCCCCTGTTGCAGATCTCAATAAATCATCAACACATCCGACAAAAGACCTGTTGCAGATCTCAATAAATCATCAATACACACCCGACAAAAGACTTGGTTATTCCCCCTGTTGCAGATCTCAATAAATCATCAACACACCCGACAAAAGACTTGGTTATTCCCCCTGTTCCAGATCTGAGGGTACGTCCGCACGGCAAGGAATGCTCTTCTATGTCAGAGGCGGATCGCTTTGTCTAGAATCTGAAAAGAAGGGATGGGAAGAGGAGAGGGACGGGGTCTGAATTGTGTGTATAGGCAATAAGCAGCTATAGGCTTTGTAGTGAGGACAGTCTGGAAGATTTATCTTTTTAATGGGTGCGTGTACCTAAGAATATACAAATGCACACTATGTATATGTATATAACATTATGAGGAGAGAGAGAGAGAGAGAGAGAGAGAGAGAGAGAGAGAGAGAGAGAGAGGTTTTAAATGGCAAACAATATACACTACAATTAATCTAGAAGAGAAGGGGGGGGGGGGGGGGGGGGGGGGGGGGGTGACCGCACTCGAATTTCAGCAGCAAAAAAAATTAACGCATGTCTGCAACCTATAAATAAACCTGACGTATTACTGGGGAAATGTTATACATTAAATACAGACAGCACATTATCTCTGTCTTCCTGTCGGTCAGTCTGTCTGTCTTCTTGGTCTGGGGACGGTCAGTAGCATATAAAAGAAAGAATCACCGAACATGCCCAAACCAAGGGACATAACTGAGGATACGGTCCTCACTTTTCTGAAAAGGGGCTGGGCAGAGTCGTATATCTTCCAGTGCAAGATTTTCCAGTAAAAAATCTTCCAGTACAAGATTTTCCAGCGAAAGATCTTCCAGTACAAAATTTTCCAGTACAAGTACAAATTTTTTCTAGTACAAAATGTTCTAGTATCTATCTTGTGCCGAATATGAGAAGATAAGTGATCGCTCGTTCTTCGTTTTTATTGTCCTGAATGTGGTTTGTTTTACCTGAAGAAGACCTGAGAAGTCAAAACGTGTCGTGTTTGGTGTCGTAATCTGTTTGCCCATAATTATTGTCTTGCGGAATCTCTAACAATTTTTTAAAAATTTGTTTTCTTCCAGTACAAAATCCTCCAGCAGAAAATCTTCCAGCAGAAGATCTTCCAATACAAAATCTACCAGTACAAGATCTTCCAGTACAGAATCTTCCAGTAGAAGATCTTCCAGTACAAAATCTTCCAGTACAAAATCTTCCAGTAGAAGATATTCCAGTACAAAATCTTCCAGTACAAGATCTAGTACAAGGGGCGCAGGAGCAACATGGCGAGGGGGGGGGGGGAGAGGTAATGACGGGATTTCGGGAGGTGGGTATGGAGGACGAAGGGGAGGGGGGTTGTGAGGCGGTGGATGGGTCAACCGGGGAGAGAGGGGGTTTGTAGTTTGTTACACTCAAGAAGACATTCACTCGTACTCGTACCATGAATTGCTGATCGTGATAGGTCGACGTAGGAGTGGTAATAGACGTCCTGTGTTCCAGGCAGGGGCAGCAGCAGCAGCAACAGCAGCAATAGTTGTAGCAGCGGCAGCAGAAAGAAGTCGTAGTAAGAGGAGGAGGAGGAGAAGGAGGAGAAGGAGGAGCAGGAGGAAGAGACAGAAGCAGAGGAGGAGGGGCAAGGAGGAGGAGGAGGAGGAGAGTTTGATATTGTCGCCAGTTTTGCGGTAAAAGAAGCACCGACGGTGATAGTAGTTAGTAGTAGTTAGTGGTAGAAGTAGTAGGAGTAGGGCAGCAGGAGTAGCAGGAGGAGGAGGAGTAGTGAGAGGAGTAGAAGTAGGTGTAGTAGTAGTAGTAGTAGTAGTAGCAGTAAGAGGAGTAGTTAGGAAGAGGAGTTGGAGAAGGAAAGGAGGAGGTGGAGGAGAAGTAATAGTAGGCGGGGTAGTAAGTAGGAGTAGAAGAAGTGGTTGGAGTAGGAGGAGGAGTAGTAGATGGAGGAGTAGTAGTAGTAGAAGGAGGACTAGTAGTAGGAGTAGTATTAGCATCGTAGTATCAGTAGAAGCAGTAGCAGTAGTAGTAGCAGCAGCAGCAGTATAGCAATAGTAGTAGTTGTAGATCTAAGCAGTAGCAGTACCAGCAACAGCCGTGTGATGTTGGGTTTTCGCTGGTCAGCTCCTCGCCCACCCCACCCCCTTACTCTCTGTACCCCTCCTCCCCATGCATCCCGAGTCCACTTCGTTCAGTGGACCAGACTCCTTTCCAACTGACCTGACATTAAAAACCTGTCTTTGCCATCCATGTCCAGGTCGCCTTTGGGTCAAAAGCCAGGCGCGCCCCCTTCTGGAGCAAGCGGCGTAACTCTACCTGCATCTCCCCCCACTGTTCTTCCCGCGTTTTAGTCGAGCGTTCTCGTCTTTCTGAAGAGAGTTTGAGTGACTTCTCATTGAAAAGAGTCAGAAGTGTTCTCTCTCTCTCTCTCTCTCTCTCTCTCTCTCTCTCTCTCTCTCCTCTCCTCTCTCTCTCTCTGTGTGTGTGTGTGTGTGTGTGTGCGCGCCCGGGGCGTGTGTTTCGCGCGCGTGCCTCTGTGTGTGTGTGTGTGTGTGTGGTGTGTGTGTGTGTGTGTGTGCGTGCGTGCGTGCGTGCGTGCGTGTGTTGTGTGTGTGTGTGTGTGTGTGGTGTGTATGTGTGTGTGTGTGTGTAGTGTGTGCGCACGTGTCCCCTTCTGTCTGTCTCCAAAGTATCAAAATAACTGCAGCGGTTTTTTTCCCCAAAAATAAATAAATAAATATATGAATGAATAAATAAATCAATAAGTAAATAAATAAATGAATAAATAGATAAATAAGTAAATTAATAAATAAATAAATAATGAGAAAAATAAATTTTCTACTCATTTGCATACACTCAGTGATGAGTTACATTAGGTGCATTCATTGATGAGTTATAGGTTCACACTCACTGCCTGCAGTAAATTTTAATCGTATTTGATCTCAAATGTGTCACAGAATAAATACAACTGTAAAAGAATCAGAGCAACAAAAATTCGGACAGTAAGTGTGCAATCAGCGATGTGTTATTTTGTGTGCAATGATGGCTGAATTACAGTTGGTAGAGCGCCGGACTCGTGATCCTGAGGTTACGGGTTCGAATTTCGGTACAGGGAGATTTTTCCTCGGAGTTAACATTGGTTCTGACTCCATTCCCCATACAGTCCTCGAATGAGACTATAAACCGAGGTTCCGTGTGTGAACGCACGCATAACATCTTGCACACACGTAAAATCCCATCACCAACTTTCGGAAGAGAAGGCCATTTTTTGGCCGTTGGTATGGATGACACGTTACACATAGCAATGCACCCTGCGTGAGAAATGGAAAGAATGGAGGAAGCAAGGACACTGAGTGAACGATATTGGACGATATTGACTGTATGACACGGGAAACGACTGAATGAAGCGCCAGCTGGCAGCTCTTCAGTCGGCACTACCCAGGTAGGCAGCCCGTTGTGTAAACGAGTGTGGATTGTAAAGCGCTTAGAGCTTGGTCTCTAGCCGAGAATAGGCGCTATATAAAGTATTCATTATTATTATTATTATTTTGTGAACATTAGTTGATGAGTAATATTGTGCGCATTTATTGAGGAGTTACAATTGTTTGCTCACAAATGAGTTATATTTTGAGCAGTCAGTAATCTGCTGAGTGCGTGCGTCAGGGTTTATCTCTAAAATGAATTTGTTTAATGGCCCCGACGCAATGCCCCATCAGAGCGATTCATCAACAATTATCTTTAAACAGAAGTTTTGAAAATTAGTAATAAATACTACAGAGTTTCTGAAGCAGCTGAATTGAGGTAAAAAATCTTTTTTTTTCTGGATCATGTGAAGAATTAAAAGTCCACATTCAGTGGGCGGTCGCTTTTTTTAGATTGTTTGTTGGTTTTTGTTGTTTGTTTTTGTTTTTTTGTTTTTTTGATATTTTCATGGAGTTTTCTTTTCTAAAGTGCTTATGTCAGACACCATATAAGTCCCAACACTCTATGAGAACATGTTTTTTGTTGTGTGGTACACCCCATTATGGATGCACTATGGAGCTTCTTACCTTTTAAGTGTGGGCACAAAACGCTTCCTTCTTCACGTCCACGTGTGAGAAACGCCATTTAAAAACTCCTCAAAGATTGGACGGATTGAAAAAAAATAATGTGTAATCCATCTGCAGTTTCCATTTCTGTTTTCCGAGGTCTTTGACGTTAGTCTGAGGTTTAGGTCTCAGATTTGTCTGAGGAAAAGAGAATCTGCCCAACATTTATTTGCAGCAATTCTTGGCGAGCTGGTCACTTCCCCCTCATCGCCTCCAATGCCGACATGATAGGGAACCTGAGCAAAAGCAATGCTGTAACCATCAGGTTTCTCAGAAAGTACGTTGTAACGAAACCAGAAGGTGAGGGTGATTAAGGTTACGACCACAGTGGTTTTCAAAGAGCAAAGGGGGTCAGAGAGAATGAGGAAGTCTTTATGTTGTGATTCACAGCCACTTGAAGTGCCAGGACCAACTCTTTGAGCTGAGCAGTGGTAGATGGAGCTGTCAGAGGGAACGTGTTCAGAGCACTCTGACAGAGGGCTGTTGAGTAACACCCAGCAAAACTAGCTCCTTCCGTCAGGTTTGAAACCATCAGTAAATGTTCTGTAAAGAATGGAAATCTAGAACGAAGATCAGCGAAAAATGTCGTGTACGCCAGACAGCTGGTGGAGTCTTTGCAGTATGAGGCCAGAGCAAATCCATGGTAGTGTGTCGAGCAATGGGAAGGAATCACACACCACTTCAAGATGAGGAAAGTCCATGGTGTGTTGTCTGCAAGGGAGGAATCACACACCACTTTAAGGTCTGTCAGGAAAGTCCATGGTGTGTGGTCTGCAAAGGGAAGAATCACACACCACTTTAAGATGAGGAAAGTCCATGTGTGTGGTCTGCAATGGGAAGGGAATCCACACACCCACACTTAAGATGAGGAAAGTCCATGGTGTGTTGTCTGCAAAGGGAAGGAACACACACCACTTTAAGTCTGTCAGGAAAGTCCATGGTGTGTGGTCTGCAAAGGAATGAATCACACACCACTTTAAGATGAGGAAAGTCCATGGTGTGTGGTCTGCAATGGGAAGGAATCCACACCACTTTAAGATGAGGAAAGTCCATGGTGTGTTTTGTCTGCAAAGGAAGGAATCACACATCACTATTAAGATGAGGAAAGTCCATGGTGTGTGGTCTGCAATGGGAAGGAATCACACACCACTTTAAGATGAGGAAAGTCCATGGTGTGTGGTCTGCAATGGGAAGGAAACACACACCACTGTAAGGTCTGTGAGGAAAGTCCATGGTGTGTGGTCTGCAATGGAAGGAATCACACACCACTGTAAGGTCTGTGAGGAAAGTCCATGGTGTGGTGGTCTGCAAATGGGAAGGAATCACACACCACTGTAAGGTCTGTGAGGAAAGTCCATGGTGTGCGGTCTGCAATGGGAAGGAATCACACACCACTTTAAGGTCTGTCAGGAAAGTCCATGGTGTGCGGTCTGC
This sequence comes from Conus canariensis, assembly GCA_033310375.1. Lineage (NCBI taxonomy): Eukaryota > Metazoa > Mollusca > Gastropoda > Neogastropoda > Conidae > Conus > Conus canariensis. The sequence goes on along the minus strand of CM065719.1, from coordinate 63,015,875 downwards.
AATGGGAAGAATCACACACCACTTTACGGTCTGTGAGGAAAGTCCATGGTGTGTGGTCAGACAAAGGGAAGGAATCACACACCACTTTAAGTCTGTGAGGTAAAGTCCATGGTGTGTGGTCAGACAAAGGGAAGGAATCACACACCACTTTAAGATGAGGAAAGTCCATGTGTGTGGTCTGCAAGGGAATGAATCACACACCACTGTAAGGTCTGTGAGGAAAGTCCATGGTGTTGGTCAGACAAAGGGAAGGAATCACACACCACTTTAAAGGTCTGTGGGGAAAGTCCATGGTGTGTGGTCAGACAAAGGGAAGGAATCACACACCACTTAAGATGAGGAAAGTCCATGGTGTGTGTCTTCAATGTGAAGGAATCACACACCACTGTAAGGTCTGTCCAGAAAGTCCATGGTATGTGGTCTGCAATGGGAAGAATCACACACCACATTAAGATGAGGAAAGTCCATGGTGTGTGGTCTGGCAATGGGAAGGAATCACACACCACTTTAAATTAAGATGAGAAAAGTCCATGGTGTGTGGTCTGCAATGGGAAAGGAATCACACACCACTGTAAGGTCTGTCAGGAAAGTCCATGGTGTGCGGTCTCAGTGGAAGGAATCACACACCACTTCAGGGTCTGTGGCAGCACTTCTCAGAGGAGGAATACTGCGGTCATTGATCAGATCTGATCTGTGCACTCGTTACTGAGTTACACTGTGCACAATCATTAATGAGATATATTGTGCGCACTGATTTAATGAGTAAGATTGTGTGCATTATCAAATAGTTTAATTGTGCGCAGTCCATTGATAAGTTATGTTGTGTGCAGTCATTGATAATATGTTTGTGTGCAGTCATTGATAAGTTATGTTGTGTCCAGGTCATTGATAAGTTTTTGTTGTGTGCAGTCATAAAAAAGTCATGTTGTTTTGCAGTCATTGATAAGTTATGTTGTGTGCAGTCATTTGATACGGGGGGTTTTTTTGTGTGCAGTCATCGATACGTTATGTTTTGTGCAGTGTTTGAAGTGCACTGCACGTGATACTGAACCACTTTTGCAATGATACATTACGTGCACTCATTAATTAGTGACAGTGTGTTTCAGCAACGATAATTATGTCGCGTGCCGCTGCCAATGGTGACTGACTTTGCATTCAGTCCCGATGTATTTACCTTATGCAGACTCAATTTATGACTCTTTCGTTTCATATGATGAGTATGCTGAGCGCGCTCATGATGACTCGTGCTATGAAACAAAACACAAGACTCGTCCACAAGACTGAGCGGCACTGCAGGGACTCCTTTGTTGAGTTGCCTCACTGCCTGACGGAGATTCTGGGGCGGGGAAATGCAGGGCCGAGGTTACAAAAAAAAAAAAAAAAAAAGCAAAATGTCAGAAAATATGTTAAACAGTGTTTGAATCCTTTTTTTTTTTTTTTTCATGTCGGTTGACGGACGGCTGAGGCACGTGGAAAATGAGAGAAGCTTGCTGTTTTTTTTAGGACGGGGTTTTTTTCCGATGTGATGGCAGACCAGGTGTTACCAACAGGAGGGTACTTCACTTGGTTTGGGCCAAGCTGGGAAGTTGTTTTCAGCATTGGGGTTGAAAAAGGAAAACCTATTTTTCTGTCCGACAAAAGTGGGGGGATGTCGATTTTAGCGCTGACAGAAGTCGCTAGGGATTCTGTTTGGTCAATATTGATTCCCTGTGGAAAACCTAAAACCCCGCCCAAACCCATTGGCTCCTGCAAAACCATCTTCCTGGAGCCCTTGGGAATCCCGCTGGGGAAATTTTTTTACAAAGAAATTTTTTTCCCAATGCAACGCTTAGTAAATAAAAAGAAACTTGAAAAGTAATACCTTTATGCTGCTTTTTCAAAAGAAAAAAAAAGAAGTGTGATAATAATTGAACATGAAATTCAGATTTTAAAAAAGGCTATTGTGTGTATTTTAATGTTTTATAAATTGCTTGTTGGTTTGGTAAAGGGAGCCCAAAAAAGTGAATTCTTGTTTCCCCAGCTCTCCTTTGGATGAACGGAGTAGATGTCGCGCGTATGGAGTAAACATGCGTGTTTGTTTTGAGTGTAGCAAATGCGGTGTGTGACCACTCACGACAAACCTCATATTGATAGCATGCGTGCTCTCTGTGCAGGGGAATCAGAATAACGCATTTTGTGTGTGGGTGTGTCGGGGGAAATGGGAAATTTTAGGGGTTTGAAAGCAGATTTCATAGACAACGCAAGGAAAATAAGATTTAAAAAAAAAAAAAGGGGGGGTGAGGGAAGAGGAACCGGGGGTAAGGGGGAGAAATCAGTTTATGGGTTTCTCATTGTTCCCCAAAATTGTAAGGTCTGGAATGGCCCCCGTCTGGTTTGGGGGACGTAACGGGGCGGCAGGCTGTTGGTGTCGATGACGTAGAACTGGTCGATATGTCACGTTACGTGTGTCACGTCCACGGTCGTTGAGAAATTCAGTGACGACGTGGTAAACTTGGGGCCAGGATGAGGCTGGGGGGGGGCTGCTCCAACTTCTGTCGCAATGAAAGCCTGACAGCGAAACACACACACACACACACACACACACACACACACACACACAAAACCCCACACACACCACCAACACACACACACACCCACACCACACACACACACACAGCACACACACATAGAGTTGAACACTAAGCCGTGGTGTTAGACACTACAACTTACATCCATTCTTGGACATTATGGCATGAGTTACACATCAAAACTTACATCCCATTTTGGACACTATGGCCATGATTTTAGACATTCCCAACTTATATCTCACTTTTGGACACCGTGGCCATGATGTTTGACGTTACAACTTATATCTCATTTTTGGACACTATGGCCATGATTTTTTAAACGTTACAACTTAAATCTCATTTTTGACCACTATGGCCAGGGATGTTTGACTTACAACTTAAATCTCATTTTTGGACACTATGGCCATGATGTTTGACTTTACAACTTATATCTCTTTTTTGGGGACACTATGGCCATGATGTTTGACGTTACAATTTTATATCTCATTTTTGGACACAATGGCCATGATGTTTTGACGTTCAACTTATATCTCTTTTTTGGGACACTATGGCCATAAAGTTTGACGTTACAACTTATTCTCTTTTTTTGGACACTATGGCCAGGGATGTTTGACGTACAACTTAAATCTCATTTTTTGGAAACACCGTGGCCATGATTTTTCGAGACAGCAAGATATAGGTCAAAGCAGGGGAAAGCTATTTTCATGGCGCTAAAGACAGCCCGGAATTTTATGCCCCCACTTAGCGAACATAACTGCCATGGCCTTTCACTTGGGCTTTCTGTCCCACTTAGCGCTGTTTTTCATTAGAGACAACAATAATAAATGTCCTGTAAAGTAGGTAATAGTTCATGGCGGACAGAACAGGAGCTCTTATGATCCATCAATGGTGTTTTTATTTCGTGACATTAACATGAGACTTTTGATCACACTTTTGAACTTTCAAGGCGTTGAGACGGCAAGATTTATGCCCTTTTGCGGATGCGATTTTCATTGCCCTTAAAAGACAGGAAGGTTAATATTATTACTATTATTATCATTATGCTTAAAACATCGCCTATCATCGGCTAGAGACCAAGCCTAAGCCCCTTTACAAACCACTCGTTTACACCACGGACTGCCTACGGGTAGTGCCGGGCTGAAGAGTTGCCAGCTGGCGCTCATTCAGTCGTTTCCCCGTTTCATCCAGTCAATATTTGTTAATACCTACACTCAATTTCCTTTCTTCCTTCATTCTTTCCATTTTTTCACGCTGGGTGCAGGGTATGTTTAACGGTCATCCATACCAACGGCCATACTGACCCTCTCTTTTTGAAGTGGGGATGGATTTTACGTGTTGTTTCAAAATTTTATGCGTGTGTTCACACACGGAAACCTCGGTTTTTAGTCTCATTCGAAGGACCCGTATGGGGAATGGGGTCAGAAAACCCAAATTTTTAAAATCCGAGGAAACCCCCCTGTACCGAAAAGGCCCGGCGGAGATGCGAACCCGCAATCCAGGATCATCAAGATGCGAGTTCCGGGCTTTACCACTGAGCTAAATTTCCCTTTAAAAATCCCCTTTAGTTTGACACTACCTTTTTGCATGGCTTGATACATTATTTCCCTCGCTTGGACATTTTTTTCATAGCTTTAAGAAGCCAAGTTTTACCTGTGGTAAATCTATTTTGATGGCTTAAAAAACAGGGTTTTTTGTCTACTACCACAATGTTTTTTTTGTGAGTTAAATGGCCAGGTTTACGTCCCCAAAGCCAACTCTATTTCATGGCGTTAAAACACAGATTTCCACCCCCACCCCCTCCCCACTGCCCGACTCTTTTTTCATGGTGTTTAAATAGTAGGGTTTACGTTCCACTGCTTGACTTCATTTAAATGGCATTAAGTAGCAGTGTTTACTTTCCCCTGGCATGACTTGTGGTTTTAGATGGCAAAGGTCACGTCCAGTTACTAGACTCTATTTTCATGGCATTAACTGGCAGGGTTTACGTCCCACTTCTCGGTGAATGTTTCTTTGAAGATATTGTATTAACATTCTAGAGAAGTTTGCATTTACTTCCTGTGAGAGGGTTATGGAGAAGAAGAAGAAGAAGAAGAAGAAGAAGAAGAAGAAGAAGAAGAAGATGATGATTGATGATGATGATGAATGATGATGATGATGATGATGATGATGATGGAGAAGACGAAGAAGACTAATGGAGGGGGCAAAATGAATGAGAAGGAGGAAAGACAAGAAAGAAAGTGAGAAAAAAAAGAAAGGAAGGGACGAAAGGAGAGAGGAAGGAAAGAAGGAGGGAAGGAAGGAAGAAAGAAAAAAAGAAAGACAGATAGAAAAAAGACAGAAAGGAAGGAAAAGACGGGAGGAAAACCGAAGAAAAGCAGAAAGAAAGAAAGAGAAAGGGGAAAGGGAAGGAAGGAAAGAAATAAAGAACACAGACATACAGACACATGAAAAAGAATAAAAATGAAAAAGAAAAGGGGGAAAATGGGGGGGGGGGGAGAGAGAAAAGAGAGAGAGAGAGAGAGAGAGAGAGAGAGAGAGAGAAAAAGACGGAAAGTAGAGGAAAGAAAAAAAGAAAGGAATAGAAAGAAAGGAAGGAAGGAAGGAAGGAAGAACGAAAGAAAGACAAAAAACTAAGAGGGGGGGGGGGGAGGGGAGGGAAGGAAAGAAAGAAAGAAAGACGGAGAGACATAGAGACAGAAATAAAGAAAGAAAAAAAAGAAGGACAAACGAAAGACAGAAAGTGACAAAGACAAAAAGATAGAAAGAACAAACACAGAAAAGAAAGAAAGAAAGAAAGAATAAAAGAAAAAAAACGAAAGAAAGAAAGAAAGTGACAAAGAAAGTGACCAAAAAAAAGAAGAGTAGGAAGTACCAAAAAAAAAGGAAAAAATAAAGAAAGAAAGAGAGAAAGTGACAAAGAGAGAAGAGTAGAAAGAACAAAAAAAGGGAGAATAAAAGAAAGAACAGAAGAAAGAAAGAAAGACAGGGAAGAGGACAAGACAGAGCGAGTGGGTTGCCACAGACCAGGAAGCAGGGTCCACAGGACATTGTGTGACAGTTGTTGTTCTCCTGCAGCTTCAGGCGGCAAGGTCAGGGTCAGTCAGCAGCTGGTCAGGGGTCAGGCCCCACGCCAAGTCCACCATCTGGGGAGGGGGAGGGTGGGGTGGGGGTGGGGGGGATGGCGTGGAGTTAGGGTGGAGGGCACGCGCGCACGATGTTAGCTTTGTACAAGCACACGCACACACACACACACACACACACACACACACACACACACACACACACACACACACACACTCACACACACACACTCACACGCACACAACACAACACAACACACACAACACAA
>CM065719.1:63002459-63004959 GCA_033310375.1 Conus canariensis | reverse complement strand
AAAACCGTCAACCTGATATTGTCACCACAGTAGAACTAAAACCGTCAACCTGATATTGTCACTGCAGTAGAACTAAAACCGTCAACCTGATATTGTCACCACAGTAGAACTAAAACCGTCAACCTGATATTGTCACTGCAGTAGAACTAAAACCGTCAACCTGATATTGTCACTGCAGTAGAATTCAAAACCGTCAACCTGATATTGTCACCAAGTAGAGCTAAAACCGTCAAACTGATATTGTCACCACAGTAGAACTAAAACCGTCAAACTAATATTGTCACCACAGTTGAACTACCGTCAACCTGATATTGTCACCACAGTAGAACTAAAACCGTCAACCTGATATTGTCACACAGTAGAGCTAAACTGCCAACCTGATATTGTCACTGCAGTAGAGCTAAAACCGTCAAACTGATATTGTCACTGCAGTAGACTAAAACCGTCAACCTGATATTGTCACAGCAGTAGAACTAAAACCGTCAACCTGATATTGTCACAGCAGTAGAACTAAAACCGTCAACCTGATATTGTCACCACAGTAGAACTAAAACCGTCAACCTGATATTGTCACAGCAGTAGAACTAAAACCGTCAAACTGATTTTGTCACCACAGTAGAACTAAAACCGTCAACCTGATATTGTCACCACAGTAGAACTAAAACCGTCAACCTGATATTGTCACAGCAGTAGAACTAAAACCGTCAACCTGATATTGTCACAGCAGTAGAACTAAAACCGTCAACCTGATATTGTCACAGCAGTAGAACTAAAACCGTCAACCTGATATTGTCACCACAGTAGAACTAAAACCGTCAACCTGATATTGTCACCACAGTAGAACTAAAACCGTCAACTGATATTGTCACACAGTAGAACTAAAACCGTCAACCTGATATTGTCACCACAGTAGAACTAAAACGTCAACCTGATATTGTCACCACAGTAGAACTAAAACCGTCAACCTGATATTGTCACCACAGTAGAACTAAAACCGTCAACCTGATATTGTCACCACAGTAGAACTAAAACCGTCAAACTGATATCGTCACCGCAATGAACTAAAACCGTCAACCTGATATTGTCACCACAGTAGAACAAAAAACATTAAACTGAAAACTGAATAGTCACCTCAGTAGAATAAGACCATAAAACTGAGACAGTCACCGCAGTAAACTAAAACCTTCAAACTGAAACAGTCACAGCCGTAGAACTAAAACAGTTAAACTGAAAGTCACTGCAATAGTACTAAAACTGTCAAACTAAAACAGTCACTGCTGTAGAACTAAAACAGTTAAACTGAAAGTCACCGCAAAACAGTCACTGCTGTCGAACTAAAACAGTTAAACTGAAAGTCACCGCAATAGTACTAAAACTGTCAAACTAAACAGTCACTGCTGTAGAACTAAAACCGTTAAACTGAAAACTGAAAGTCAAGCAATAGTACTACAACTGTCAAACTAAAACAGTCAAACTAAAACAGTCACTGCTGTAGAACAAAAAACGTTAAACTGGAAACTGAAATAGTCACCACAGTTGAACTAAAACCATCAGAATGTCAGAATGAAACAGTCACCGCATTAGAACTAAACGCATCAAATGGAAGCAGGCACTGCAATAGAACTAAAACCATAGCACTGAAACAGTCACCGCAGTAGGACTAAAACTGTAAAATTAAAGCATTCACCACAGTAGAACTGAAACCATCAAACTCACACTGTCACTGCAGTAGACCTAAAATCGTCGAATTGAATCGGTCACAATAGAACTAAAACCGTCAAATTGAATCAGTCACCGCAACAGAACTAAAAAACGTCACACTGAAACAGTCACAGCAGTAGACCTAAAACCGTCAAACTGAAACAGTCACAACAGTAGACCTTAAGCCGTACGCTCAAATAACTGAAACAGTCACAACAGCCTAACCTTAAACAACGTCAAACCTGAAAACAGTCCCAACAGTAGACCTTACCCACACCAGCGGAACAGAGAAAAACGCGAATCAGTCGGGAACTGACTGAAGGAAGATCTTGTGACGTCAGCCGTCCCGTCAACAGACATGACGTCAAAGCGTCCATTTCGGTCGTGCTTCTGCTGCACAGCGCTCTCTGCAGTACTGCCTCACACACACACACACACACACACACACACAACACACACGGATCGACAGACATATTTGATGAAGCAATGAATTAGGGAAGTTATGTCTGGGGGACAACCTAACCTTTATTGCTATCCTGAATTTTTGGCAACGTTAACATTTCTATGACGACTTTTCCCGCCATCTTTGGTACTCGCTACCCCGGTTTTTTTGTTTGTTTTTTGTTTGTTTGTTTGTTTGTTTTTGTTTTTTGTTTTTTAGCAGCCTACGCTAGTTTTTTTGTGCAACGGCAAGTCTTTACAACCCATAAAAAAAAAAAATTGCTACTTTTGTTTTTAGATACACTATGGATCGATTCCTTCAGTCCGTTTACATTCACGGGTTACGGCTTCCATATTT
>CM065719.1:62987459-62997459 GCA_033310375.1 Conus canariensis | reverse complement strand
CTGTACTCTACGCTCACCCTCATAGTATGTCACAGTGTCAACAGACTGCATGACGAGGCTGTACTCTACGCTCACCCTCATAGTATGTCACAGTGTCAACCAGACTGCATGACGAGGCTGTACTCTACGCTCACTCTCATAGTATGTCACGGTGTCAACCAGGCCCCCACAAAATACAGTGCTGATCAGGAAATTTGAGGACCACTCTCAGACAGAGACGTATCCACAAAGTGGATGAAACTCGCCAGTGGGGTTCCAGTCTTCCCGGCTCAGCCCCTAACGAACTCTGCTCAGGCCAGGAGCCGGTTGGGGGCCGAAACGAAAAAAGTGTTCGTTGATGTTTGTCTTCGTCTTTCGTGTGAAAATGGTCAGCATCAAAGGGCTAGGAATAAATGTATTTGGACATTTCTTGTGCTGTGGTGAATTGCAACACTCGCATACCAGAGATGTGTCAGATTCCCTGCGGTAATAACATACTAAACATTAGATTCAATGGTCATCACCTTGATGGACAAGTGCGTCAAGTCATCAAGCAGTGCATCGGACATAACAGTTACAAAGATCTAAACCTTCTCATACCAGATATGAAAAGACAAGTACGTCAGTATGGCCATAGAACGGCCATCCAATGGCCTTGATGAATTAATCCTGAATTGTTGAGGGTGGGAGATGGTGGGAGAAAAACAAACCAAAAACAGCACACACACACACACACACACACACACACACACACACACACACACACACACCACTCTCATTTTTCATATGTTCATAGCTTTGATACTCATTGTTTGATAATTATCCAACATTTTAATCCATTTTCCCTGTGTAATACTTATTATAATTTGAACACTTGTACACTCTCATGCAAAATACCAACAAACACACGTACGTTCATATACTTTTACATGCAGTCAACTCCTTCCCGCTCTGCCTATCCCTTCCCTTCTCCCCCATCCTTTCCCATCGTCTAATATCACTTTTAGTGAACAGACGTTAAACAGATCAACAACAACAACAACAACAACAACACACACACACACACACACACACAGTGGACTGGCAGCCATGCACAATGAACAGTGAAAGCATTTGCAGAGCCTCGAACATTGGCACACAGCTTAGAGAACTGGAACTGGAGGAACCTGGTGAACTGTTCTTCGGATAGGTGCCCCAAAGATTCCCCACGCAATAAATCAAAGAAGAAGAAGAAGAGAGGGAGAACAAGAAATTCCATTAAGCCTTATTGTGGACCTCAATTTCTTGATCTACACTTTATTTTTTAGATCTCTCGTTTACCGTTCAAAGTCCCGACGTCATTCAAAAGAGTGGTGCTTTTTTTTTTTTTTTTTTTTTACTGGGCTTCCCATTCAAACCTTGACAGGAAAACGGAGGATTATGCCAGAATAATTGCAGCAGCAGATTAAACACAACACTGCGATCGCCAGTGGCAGTATACTGCTCACATGCAATCTTCGTCTGTCATTGTCTGTCTAGAAGTCAGATCTTAAATTAAAAACAGTAAGAGGAGACATCTCTGTGGCTTTGTTAGAAGAAAAACGATCAGATCTGTTCCACGAAACAAAATAATCAATTCTGTACATCAACTGAGCTTTCATTAGCTGAAAAAATGGCACACGTGATTAATGCATACATACCCTGCAAACCAGAAACAATTTTAGGCCTATTTTTTTCCGGAGGAACACCAATATTAATATGGATTTGATGATGTGCTTACCAGAGCGGTTCACAGAACGGTCAAAGAGAAATCAATCCTCGCTACCAATGACGTACATCTCATGCGATTATTTCCCTTATCTAAGACTGCTTCATAATCAAGACAAGATAGCTATAACCTCTCTCTCTCTCTCTCTCTCTCTCTCTCTCTCTCTCTCTCTCTCTCTCTCTCTCTCTCGTGTGTGTGTGTGTGTGTGTGTGTGTGTGTGTGTGTGTGTGTGTGTGTGTGTGTGTGTGTGTGTGCGTGTGTGTGTGTGTGTGTGTGTGTGAAATTCATAATCAAACTGATAATTATTTGTAGTTGTCCTGACTGAGCAACGTATCTGCTTTATTTCCCTGACGAAGAAAAAACGAAAAAGATTGCCTGTAACGACCATCAAAGATTGCACAATCGTAGTCTTTTGTTCGTGATTGGTGTGATGGCGCGCGCGCGCACACACACACACACACACACACACACACACACACACACACACCCACACGCGCGCGCGCGCGCGCGCGCGCGCGCGCGTGCATGCACACATGCACTCACGCACGCACGCAAACACACATACAATTATGATAGTGGTGCAGACAATGTTAGGCAAGTACCTAAGGTCGTATCAACGCGTTGGGTTAATGGCAAGTCAGACATGTGCTTAGTCGTATCCATGAGACCCTCGTCTTAAACCCTCTCATTTTAGTCATGAAGTTATTTTCTATCAGCTGTTAATCCCACACAGTGTGGTCTAGAAGCTCAGCAGATGTGAAGTAGTGTATATGGACTAGTCCGCGCAGTGTGGTCTAGAAGCTTAGCAGATGTGAAGTAGTGTACATGGACTAGTCCGCGTAGTGTGGTCTAGAAGCTCAGCAGATGTGAGGTAGTGTATATGGACTAGTCCGCGCAGTGTGGTCTAGAAGCTCAGCAGATGTGAAATAGTGTATATGGACTAGTCCGCGCAGTGTGGTCTAGACGCTCAGCAGATGTGAAGTAGTGTATATGGACTAGTCCGTGCAGTGCGGTCTAGAAGCTTAGCAGATGTGAAGTAGTGTATCATGGACTAGTCCGCGCTAGTGTGGTCTAGAAGCTCAGCAGATGTGAAATAGTGTTATGGACTAGTCCGCTCAGTGTGGTCTAGAAGCTTAGCTGATGTGAAATAGTTGTACATGGACTAGTCCGCGCAGTGGGGTCTAGAAGCTAGCAGATGTGAAGTAGTGTACATGGACTAGTCCGCGTAGTGTGGTCTAGAAGCTCAGCAGATGTGAAGTAGTGTATATGGACTAGTCCGCGCAGTGTGGTCTAGAAGCTCAGCAGATGTGAAGTAGTGTGTATGGACTAGTCCGCACACAGTGACAGCTCCTTGATGAAACTGAAACTAAATTGAAACTGAATCTGATCGGTGTGATTGAGTATCATTACTTTCTTGGCAGTCCTTGGGTGAGGGTGGGGGTGGGGGTGGGGGGTGGGGGCGGGGTCTCTTCTCCTCGAAGCATCTCTGCACAATGGCCACACGCCATAATTAGGATTTTGCACTAAGTCACTATATGCTCCATATAACCGTTTTGAGGCCTACGATCAATTCGAGCCAGATGGATTTTTTTTTAAACCACATCTCCCCACCAATTGTCTCCCTTGTTTCGGGGGATTTCCACCAATGAAACCACAAACAGTCTTCAAATACATTACCTTCCCCTTAGCTGACGTCACATTTCAGGCCTTTGCACTCACCCGTGACCCTATCTTTGCGCCAGCTGGAAGCCCCCGAGTAGTCCCATTCCTTCGATTGTAATCTGTCTGCTTGGAACCATCTGGCTTGTACCTTGATGGGCTATATGAAAGAAGACGAGGAGAATCAACTTTCCTACACAATAAAAATCCTCAAAACAATCTCACTGCGCCAGTCTATAAATACTCGACTTTCTTAAGCAAAGCCTTGGCACATTAATGTTTGGCGTGCAGCCACTGGCAGACTGTGAGCAATACAGCATTAGAACAGGAGCACGTGACTTGCGGGCAGCGCTGGAGACAGCATCATAGAATTGCCCATCCCACCCCTCCTCTCCCACTCTTCAAGAAGAGGAGAAAGAGCTGTAGAAGGAGAGCATCATCTGGTCCCAGACAGAGGCTCTTTTGGGTTGGGTTGGCTGCTATGTTTCATGTGAATGACAGAAATGCACATATGGAAAAGAATGGTGCATGGCTTACCATGGAGGGGAACGCGCGTGACTGGGATTTTTCTTTTCTGTTTCCTCTGTGTGTGTGTGTGTGTGTGTGTGTGTGTGTGTGTGTGTGTGGTGTGTGTGTGTGTGTGTGTGTGTGTGTCTGTCTGCCTGTGTCTGTCTGTTGTCTGTCTGTCTGTCTGTCTCTCTCTCTCTCTCTCTCTCTCTCTCTCTCTCTCTCTCTCTCTCTCTCTCTCCCTCTCTCTCTCTCTATTGCTCTCGTGTGAGTGTGTGTGTGTGTGTGTGTGTGTGTGTGTGTGTGTGTGTGTGTGTGTGTGTGTGTGTGTGTGTTGTGTGTGTGTGTTGCTTGTGCATATGTGCATTTATGTGCCTTCGTGCGTGCGTGTGTGTCTGTGTCTGCGTGTGTGTGCGCGCGCGTGTGTGTATGTGTGTGTGTGTGTGTGTGCGTGCGTGCGTGCATGTGTGTGTGTGTGCGTGTGTGTGTGTGTGTGTGTGTGTGTGTGTGTGTGTGTGTGTGTGTGTGTGTGTGTGTGTGACTGTGCATGTGCCTATGTGCATGCGTGCGTATGTGTGTGTGTGTGTGTGTGTGTGTGTGCGTGCGTGTGTGCGTGCGTGCGTGCATGTGTGTGTGTGTGTGTGTGTGTGTGTGTGTGTGTGTGGTGTGTGTGTGTGTGTGTGTGTGCGTGTGTGTGTCCGTGCAAGAGCAAACTCTATTGCGTTTACACTGAGCGTATGTCTGCTTCCACGAATTTCATACATCCTGGACACCTAATGTCCACCAAGGGATGTAACAGTAGCTAAGGACTAAACGAGTTAATTCCCATGTTTTTTTTTTTTCAGAGAAGAGGTTATCAAAACTGCCAAATGTCAGTGCTTTGGTCACTAGACAGTTTTAACATCCCAAGACAACTCGTTATTTAATGTACAGCCACGAATTTGTGAGTAAGACACTTTTAACATCCCAAGACAACTCGTCACTGAATGTATGTACGGCTACTAATTCGTGAGTTAGAAACGTTTAACATCCTGAAACAACTCGTTACTTAATGTACAGCTACTTATTCGTGAATTAGACTCTTCTAACATCCCAAAATAACTCGTTACTTGATGTACAGCTACTAATTTGTGAGTTAGACACTTTTAACATACCAAGACAACTCGTTACTTGATGTACAGCTACTATATCGTGAGTTAGAAACGTTTAACATACCAAGACAACTCGTTACTTGATGTACAGCTACTATATCGTGAGTTAGAAACGTTTAACATACCAAGACAACTCGTTACTTGATGTACAGCTACTAATTTGTGAGTTAGACACTTTTAACATCCCAAGACAACTCGTTACTTGATGTACAGCTACTAATTCGTGAATAGCAGCATCACAGTGTTCCTGTTCAGAGGAACATTTGTCACAATCTTGCCGAATGGAGAGTGGATCTGTCGCCCGATCTGGATCGGCATCGCTTGCTCCCTATTCGTGACCTTCCACCTCATAGAGGGGTCGCTTAGCACTTTACAGTAATTATAGTTAGCAGTCACAATAGAAGCTGTCAGAGGTCGATTGGAGGATTTAGGTTGAAATGGATGCTTTGATTTGTTTTTTCGAACTCGTGCTGCGGTGTGTAAATTCATTACATGTTACTTCTTTTTATGTGAAATTTTCTATTTAGAGATTAACAGTCACAAATTAGTTCTTCATTTAAGTGTCACTTGTTGTTGTTGTTGTTTCAGAAAGAATTTCTAGTATGTACATCAAATTCTTGTGAAAATGCTTCCATTTACGTGATTAAAGTTTGTATGACACTTCATGAAATTTAGGTAAAGATTATAAGGCAAAGTTCATGTTGTATTTGTGATTTGTGACCGATGTTTGTTTTCTTCTTTGTTTTTCAAGAAAAGTGCGTGTCAAAAGCGTTAAGATTTAATCAAGATCATATTCCACATAGCGAAGATCAGATTTCAGAACGGCGTACATGATTGAAATGAAATGAAAAGTTCAGGGAGAAAAGTACAAAGTCTGAAAATAACCCACAGGTGGCAAGTGACAAATCTCGTGACGTAAGTCACATTTAATATTACCCGCCCCCCCCCCCCCCCTCCCCCAAATTCAGTTCTGTAAGTTTTAGTAAAATATGTGACAGACAAACAAACGAATAAACAAAGAGAGGGTGAAGAAAATATAGATTTCTTGGTGATGATAAACATTAAATGAGCAGAAATTGGTTACAATTTAAAAATGAAAAAGAGGCAAAGGTTGCAGGTGAAAGCTGTCATCTATTTTGTCCTCGATCATCTCACACTTACTGTCGTCCAGATCAATCATCAACTTGTTTATTGGGCAGTCCTGAGGTACCGCGCAGACTCTCTCTTTCTCTGTCGGTCGGTCGGTCTCGTCTCTCCCCTCTCTCTCTCTCTCTCTCCTCTCTCTCTCTCTCTCTCTCTCTCTCTCTCTCACACACACACACACACACACACACACACACACACATGTGCGCGCGTGCACACGCACGCACGCAGGCACTCACGCACGCACTCTCACACATACAATACAAACACACGCACGCACACGCGCGCGCGCGCGCGCCACACACACACACACACACACACACACACACACACACACACACACACACACACAACATCTCATTTACTTCAAACACGCCCCCATTCCGGATCCCTGCTCTTTCCCCTTCCCCTCCACTCCCACCGTGTGCACCCATCTCACCCACCGCTTTATCCCACACCCTCACTGTCCCAACCATGTGCACCCATCTCACCCACCTCTTTATCCCACACCCACACTGTCCCCCACCATGTGCACCCATCTCACCCACCTCCTTATACCACACCCACACTGTCCCCCACCATGTGCACCCATCTCACCCACCTCTATATCCCACACCTTCACCGTGTGCACCCATCTCACCCACCTCTTTATGCCACACCTTCACTGTCCCCACCGTGTGCACCCATCTCACCCACTCTTATACCACACCCACACTGTCCCCACCATGTGCACCCATCTCACCCACCTCTTATCCCACACCCTCACCGTGTGCACCCATCTCACCCACCTCTTTATGCCACACCCTTCACTGTCCCCACCGTGTGCACCCATCTCACCCACCTCTATTTTCCACACCCTCACTGTCCCCCATGTGCACCCATCTCACCCCCACCTTTATCCCACCACCCTCACTGTCCCCACCGTGTGCACCCATCTCACCCACCTCTTTATGCCACACCCTTCACTGTCCCCACCATGTGCACCATCACTCACCCACCTCTTTATCCCACACCCTCACTGTCCCCACCGTGTGCACCCATCTCACCCACCTCTTTATCCCACACCCTCACTGTCCCCCACCGTGTGCACCCATCTCACCCACCCTTTATCCCACACCCTCACTGTCCCCACCGTGTGCACCCATCTCACCCACCTCTTTATCCACACCTTCACTGTCCCCACCGTGTGCACCCATCTCACCCACCTTATATGCACACCCTCACTGTGTACACCCATCTCACCCACCTCTTTATCCCACACCCTCACTGTCCCCACCGTGTGCACCCATCTCACCCACCTTATCCCTACACCCTCACTGTCCCCACCATGTGCACCCATCTCACCCACCTCTTTATCCCACCACCCTCATTGTCCCCACCGTGTACACCCATCTCACCCACCTCTTTATCGCACACCCTCACTGTCCCCCACCGTGTGCACCCATCTCACCCACCTCTTTTATCCACACCCTCACTGTCCCCACCGTGTGCACCCATCTACCCACCCCTTTATCCCACCACCTCATGTCCCCATCGTGTGCACCCATCTCACCCACCTCTTTATCCACACACCCATCCACCGTGTGCACCCATCTCACCCACCGCTTTATCCCACACCCTCACTGTCCCCACCGTGTGCACCCATCTCACCCCACCTTTATCCCACACCCTCACTGTCCCCCACCGTGTGCACCCATCTCACCCACCGCTTTATCCCACACCCTCACTGTCCCCACCATGTGCACCCATCTCACCCACCGCTTTATCCCACACCTCCACTGTCCCCACCATGTGCACCCATCTCACCCACCGCTTTATCCCACACCCTCACTGTCCCCCACCGTGTGCACCCATCTCACCCACCGCTTTATCCCACACCCTCACTGTCCCCACCGTGTGCACCCATCTCACCCACCTCTTTATCCCACACCCTCTCTGTCCCCCACCGTGTGCACCCATCTCACCCACCGCTTTATCCCACCACCCTCACTGTCCCCACCGTGTGCACCCATCTCACCCACCTCTTTATCCCACACCCTCACTGTCCCCCATCGTGTGCACCCATCTCACCCACCGCTTTATCCACACCCTCACTGTCCCCACCGTGTGCACCCATCTCACCCACCTCTTTATCCCACACCCTCACTTCCCACCGTGTGCACCCATCTCACCCACCCCTTTATCCCACCACCCTCACTGTCCCCACCGTGTGCACCCATCTCACCCACCCTTTATCCCACCACCTCACTGTCCCCACCATGTGCACCCATCTCACCCACCCTTTATCCCACCACACCACACTGTCCCCACCCATCTCATTCACCTCTTTATCCCACACCCCTCACTGTCCCCACCATGTGCACCCATCTCACCCACCCCTTTATCCCACCACCGTCACTGTCCCCACCGTGTGCACCCATCTCACCCACCTCTTTATCCACACCCACACTGTCCCCCACGTGTGCACCCATCTCACCCACCCCTTTATCCCACCACCTTCACTGTCCCCACCATGTGCACCCATCTCACCCACCTCTTTATCCCACACCCACACTGTCCCCCACCCGTGTCAACCCATCTCACTCCACCTGTTTATCCCACTCACCCACCTCTTTATACCACACCCTCACTGTCCCCCACTGTGTGCACCCATCTCACCCACCTCTTTATCCCACACCCTCACCATGTGCACCCATCTCACCCACCTTTTTATCCCACACCCTCACCATGTGCACCCATCTCACCTACCTCTTTATCCCACACCCTCACCGTGTGCACCCATCTCACCCACCGCTTTATCCCACACCCTCACTGTCCCCACCGTGTGCACCCATCTCACCCACCGCTTTATCCCACACACTCACTGTCCCCACCGTGTGCACCCATCTCACCCACCTCTTTATCCCACATCCTCACCGTGTGCACCCATCTCACCCACCTCTTTATCCCACACCCTCACTGTGTGCACCCATCTCACCCACCTCTTTATACCACACCCTCACTGTCCCCACCGTGTGCACCAATCTCACCCACCCCTTTATCCCACACCTTCACTGTCCCCACCGTGTGCACCCATCTCACCCACGTCTTTATCCCACATCCTCAACGTGTGCACCCATCTCACCCACCTCTTTATCCCACATCCTCAACGTCCCCACTGTGTGCACCCATCTCACCCACCGCTTTATCCCACATCCTCAACGTCCCCACCGTGTGCACCCATCTCACCCACCTCTTTATCCCACACCATCACCGTGTGCACCCATCTCACCCACCTCTTTATACCACACACTTCACTGTCCCCACCGTGTGCACCCATCTCACCCACCTCTTTATCCCCCACCCTCACTGTCCCCACCGTGTGCACCCATCTCACCCACCTCTTTATCCACACCCACACTGTCCCCACCATGTGCACCCATCTCACCCACCCCTTTATCCCACCACCTTCACTGTCCCCACCATGTGCACCCATCTCACCCACCTCTTTATCCCACACCCACACTGTCCCCCACCGTGTGCACCCATCTCACCCACCCCTTTATCCCTCCACCTTCACTGTCCCCACCATGTGCACCCATCTCACCCACCTCTTTATCCCACACCCACACTGTCCCCCACCATGTCCCCCATCTCACCCACCTCTTTATCCCACACCCTCACTGTCCCCCACCATGTGCACCCATCTCACCCACCTCTATATTCCACACCCTCACCGTGTGCACCCATCTCATCCACCTCTTTATCCCACACCCACACTGTCCCCCACCGTGTGCACCCATCTCACCCACCTCTTTATCCTACACCCTCACCG
>CM065719.1:62969959-62984959 GCA_033310375.1 Conus canariensis | reverse complement strand
GCTGTTTATACACACACGCACGCACGCACGCACGCACGCGCGCCACACACACACACACACACACACACGCGCGCGCGCGCGCGACGACGCACGCACGTACGCACGACGCACGCACGTACGCACGACGCATGCACGTACGCACGCACGCTTGTACGCACGCACGCACACACATACACATACACACACGCGCGCGCGCGCGCGCGCGCACACACACAACACACACACACACACACACACACACACACACACAACACACACACCACAACACATTCATGCGAGCAAAGTGGATGGGAGGCGTGGAAAACATTTTTCTTTTCTTTTTCTTTTTCTTCTTTTTTTTTTTTTTTTTGTGTTTTGTTTTGTTTTGTTTTGTTTCGTTTTGTTTTTGTTTTCGTTAAACAGTTACAACTTTTAGCATGCATTTTCTCTTGTAAAAGGTTTTATTCAGTGGGCAATCGAATGTCAGTCATAAAATGCTCTAAATCTTTGAAAGATTTTATTCAGTGCGTCGTCAAATATATGTGATAAAATACTCTAGATCTGTTAAAGATTTTTATTCAGAGGTTAGTGCAGCAAACAACGTTTTGATTTGCTCATACCGTTCTTTATAGTGAAACTTCTCCGAAGTCTAGAGCTTTGAAAGATGTTATTCAGTGGATAGTCCAGTCTGCCTGATAACATACTGGGTTGGCTTTTTGTTTTTGTTTTTATTTTTATTTTTTTATTTTATTTTATTTTATTTATTTTATTTTATTTTGAAAGATTTTATGGAGTGGATAGTGAAGAAAGTTTGGGTGAGTCAAATGTATCAGTTTTATGTTCCTGGCTTTAGGAACACTGGAAGCGCATGTGATCTAGAAAGTTTATTTGTCTGTTGACGTTTTAAAAAAATGTATTTGTCTCTGTGTTTATCTAGGTCTTTAATTATTCATTATTTATTTGTTTGTTTATGTGATTTTTTTTTATTTGTTTATCTATTTATTCATTCAGTTACTTATTTTTCATCTGTTCATTTATCTATTCATTTATTTATTCATTCATCTTTGTTTTTAGCTGTCTGATCCTTCCAGTTACTTCAGTGGCATTGCACCCACGCCGCTCTTTCCGGCTACCTTTCCACAGCCACACACAGGCTTGTTCCGCCGCAGCCTCAGCACCAGCAATCCACAGGGAGCAGTCACCGTCAAGTCGTCTCATGGTAACCCAGCAGAGGACACACTGCCTACTGGGCACTGCACGGTTTGATCTGGCAGCCTTCTGTCACTGACGGAGTGATGGGAACTTTTTTTTTTTTTTTTTTTTTTGGTGACTACATTGTTACCGTAATGGATTATAAATTGTAATGCAGCATTCTTCAACCCCACACCGTGTGATGTCTGGCCGAGTGGAGTGTTTTCCCTTAGGGGTTGTGGGTATGTGTTATTTGCAGAACACTTTGTGGATTTGTATGCATTTTGAACACTGGGATATGAGCACACATTTTCAAAAGAGAGAGAGAGTCAGACACACACACACACACCACACACACACACACACACACACACACACACACACACACACAACACACAAACACACACACACACACACACACACACACACACACACACACACACACACACACACACAAGCATACAGAGAGAGAGAGAGAGAGAGAGAGAGAGAGAGAGAGAGAGACACACACAACACAGACACAGACAGAGAGAGAGAGAGAGAGAGAGAGAGAGAGAGAGCGTGTGAAAGGGACAGTCTAAGCTGGAATGTGATCCTTGTGTGTTCTTTGGCTGAGCTCTGTCTGACCACAAAGTGACTTGACCAAAAGGTTCCACTGCCCCAACCAGAGCTAGCCATGAACCACTGACAGGTCATCGCTAGTCACCCGTGACTCACGAGCACGCCTGACCCTTTCTCCATTCTTTGTGACCATGCATGACAGAACGTACTATGGTCATGTTTGCGCGTCAAAAGTGTACCGATGTAGCTATTCTTGTTCTTCATTTCCTGGGTTGAAAAGCGTGAAACACAAAGGACACCATCCAGACCACAACTCTGAACATCTGTTCGCTTTCACACACACACACACACACACACACACACACACACACACACACACACACACACACACACACACACACACACACACATGATGGCGAGAACACTAGAGAATTACAGACTGTGATGTAGTTCCATTTGATGTCAAGGTAGCACAGACACAGTCAGCCGTGTCTCCCTGATGAGTCCGATCCAGCGGACGAAAAGGCCTAGGAGCAGGCAATATGAATTGATCTGTCTTCAAGAGGGAATGGTTCCCATATGCAGCTAGTGAAGGGTTTAACATTTATAATATATTTCCCTGATGTTATGTTCTCATTTTCTTCCTCTCCCTCCCGTCCCCCCACGCCCCCACCCCCCTCCCCCTTTTTTTTTTTTTTTTTTCTTAATTTTTAATTTTTGTGCGACGTCATTCAGCCCAGAACTTCTTACACTCTAAGGGGGTCGGGCCGCATTTAGATCATAACTCCCAGGTGCCCTTCTACTGCCAGCTTTTTCTCTCTCTCTCTTTTTTTTTTTTTTTTTTTTTAAACCAAGGAAAAGCTTTGCCTAACGCGAAATCTACGTTACAAACGGCAGACGTTGGTAGTTTGACTTGTTCGTCTAGTTTCACATAATTTTGTGAAAAGACGTAAAATGAAAGTACTACTACTACTACTACTACTATAGTAGTAGTAGTAGTAGTAGTAGTAGTAGTAGTAGTTGTACTTGTCTTTCTCGTGGTTTTGTAGGACAAGGGGAAAACGCGAAATATCGAGGATTATGTCTATTGAAAGTGTTCATATGACGTGATGATATACTACTGGTTGATGTGGTACACACTGGTGCCAAGAATTTGATTGTGTTGATGCTCGGTGACGACAATGACCATGATCAGTGAGTTGCAAAGTGGGGTGACTGCAAGCGGAAACTGACACAAATTTCTAAAAGGAAATAAAAGTGACTCCGCCAGACAACAAGGACAAACAAGACAACGCGTTTCGACCTCTTAGGTCTTCTTCAGGCAAGATTAACATCATTCAGGACGAGAAAAACGAAGAACGAGCAATCAGATATCTAGCTTACAACGATCACAAGTGTACACCTAAAATAAATAACGTGAAGCGAAATACAAAACAATGAAGGGTAGCAGTCAGCGTGAAACAAGGTCATTTTCAAGGTGAGGTGACCGCAAGCGGAAATAGAAATACGTTTTAAAAGGAAACTAACGTACATACTCCGGATGAAAGGGACAAACATATTACAGGGTAAAAGAGGTCGAAACGCGGTTTTTTTTTTTTTTGTTTTGTTTTGTTTTTTGTCTTGTAATTTGTTTGTCCATGTCATCTGGCGGGTTTACTTAAACTTCCTTTCAACATTTTTGACAAGGATCAGGCGGAGCAGATCCAGGATCCGTCCTTTGATGGTGGACCTCTCCACAGAGGTGGTCCAAAGTTGAAGAATTCTTCTTTGGCCTGCACTTCATGTTCTCCACCAACTTCCCTCAACTTGGCTCTGAAGTGTTTGTGTCATGAAATCCGTATTCATCTTAACCTGGACTCGGCATTTTGGGCGCATTCTAATGGACAACACAACAAACAATGCAACTGACGGACGCGGTACATAGATAGTGCCGCCTTGGCGGAGTAATGACATTTCATCAACAAACAGATTTGTTGTCTGATCTCTAGCTTTTAAAAAGCGTATTGATCTTGTTCTATATATTAATGAGGAAGTGGATTTTTCACTTTCTGCCTCGATACCTGTCTGTTTTAGTTATAGTCTTCTAAATATCCAAACAGACAGACTGACAGACTGACTGATAGATAGATAGATAGATAATAGATAGATAGATAGATAGATACCCAGAGATCATGCACGGACCAAACTGCCACCATGAGAATTATCATCGAGCAGTCTCTGGAGTGGCAGACCCCCTTGTACGCAGTATTTGTGGATTTCCAGAAGGCGTTTGACAGCATCGACAGAGATACCATCTGGAAACTCATGCACCACTATGGCTTCCCACCCAAGTTTATTGCCATCATCCAGCAACTCTACGAGGATGCCACATGCCAGGTCGTCCACGACGGGAAGCTAACGAAGCCCTTCACTGTACAAACCGGCGTCCGTCAGGGGTGTCTACTATCGCCAACAATTTTCCTGACGGTCGTTGACTGGATAATGCGGCAGTCTACAGACGGCAAGAGGACAGGAATCCAGTGGACTTTCACCAAGCAACTGGAAGACCTGGACTTCGCCGACGACATCAGCCTTCTCTCCCACAAACAGCAAGACGCACAAGAGAAGCTGTGCCGGGTAGCAGAAGAAGCAGGAAAGACAGGCCTCCAAATCAACACAAAGAAAACAGAAGCCATGAGAGTCAACAACCAGCAACGACACCCACTACGACTACAACAGGAAGACATCATTGAAGTTGACAAGTTTGTCTACCTCGGCAGTGTGGTCAGCAAAGATGGAGGTACAGATGAGGATATCAAGAGCCGCATCAATAAAGCCAGGCACACCTTTACTACGCTACGACCCATCTGGAATTCCTCTGCCCTCTCACTCCACAACAAGATCAGAATCTTCAACTCAAATGTGAAATCTGTCCTTCTGTATGGTTCTGAAACGTGGCGAACAACAAAGACAAACACCCACAAACTGCAAACATTTATCAACAGATGTCTGCGAAACATTGTGAACATCAGATGGCCAGATGTTATTGCCAACACAGAACTGTGGAACAAGACCAAGCAAGTTCCAATAGAATCAGGAATCAGAAAACGGAAGTGGGGATGGATTGGCCACACCCTCAGAAAGTCTCCGTCCAACATCACAAGACAAACCCTTGAATGGAACCCTCAGGGCAAAAAAAAAGTGGGAAGACCAAGGCAGACATGGCGAAGGAGTACCGACGCGGAAGTGAAGGCCGCCGGAATGACGTGGGCCGAGCTGAAGAAGATCTCCCAAAACCATGTCCGCTGGAAGAGTGTGGTTGCGGCCCTATGTTCCCCAGGGAATCCAGAGGACTAAGTCAAGTAAGTCATATCTATAGATTGACTGATTGATCGATTGACTGAGAGAGACAGAGACAGAGAGAGACAGACAGAGAGAGTACGTAATATTCTTAAGTAGAAGAAGAAAATAATTTCAGAATCATTCATTGTTTAAGATGTGCACTACGCCATTTGAAAAAAGACATTACAACGCAAGCCTGTGTATTTATGTCAACAAGGAAGCCAATAAGAAAGCAAGCTTTTCAGTGTATCAGTAAGTGAACAAACAAATATATGAATTAATGAGTAAATAAACAAACAAAACAGTCATTTTGTCAATACTCACTCAGTCAGTCAGTGAGTCTATTAGGTCAGTCATTTACTCAGTCACCAAGTCAGTGAGTCAGTCAGTACGTCACAATGATTAAAAGAAAAACATAATGATAATGAAAAAAAAAAAATTTTAAGCAAAAAAGCACGAAAGTAATAAGTAAGCAAGCAAGAAAGAAAGCACTGCGCATGTCAGGAAGCAAGAACAAGAAAAGGGTAAAGTGTGAGCATGGGAACGAGTCAACCAGTATGTGAATAAGTCAGCAACCAAAAGAGAGAGAGAGAGAGAGAGAGAGAGAGAGAGAGAGAGGAGAGAGAGAGAGAGAGAGAGAGAGAGAAGAAAACAGACAAAAAAGAAAGAAAAGAAAAGAAAAGTGAATAGGCATACAAGAAAGTGAATAATGAGTAATCCAGCATGCATTTGAGTAAGTAAATATGTACGAGTCGGCTGCTCTAAGGTAATTTTCATGAATTTGCGTCATGTTGCTAACTCACCAGCCGTCCTCAAAGGGCTATATCTGGGCTCCTCGTTGAATAAGTCGAACAATCATCAACTAACAATTCAATCCACTCATACCTACCTGTTATTTAACAGTAGTAACGTAAGTAATGTCACCTCGTTGAATTAATCGAACAATCATTGATTAACAGATCAATCGACCCATCCCTACCTTTTATTGAACAGTAACAATGCAAGTAATGTCACATCCATTCTACGCCCTATTTAAGGAGACACGTGATTGTTCGTTCTTCGTTTTCATTGTCTCGAATGCTGTTTGTCTTGCCTGAAGAAGACCGAAGAGGTCGAAACGCGTCGTGTCTGTCTTGTCATTTGTTTGTTGGCTTCGTGCGGCAGCATTGTAATTTTCTTCTTCTTCTTCTTCTTCTTTTTTTTCTTTCTTTTTTTTTTAAAGTTGATGTCACTACGTTAATTAACCGAACAATCATCAGTGAACTTATCAATCCACTCATCCCTAACTTAACTTTTACTGAACACGAACAATGTCAGTAATGTCGCCTTGCTCAATTAATAAACATTCATCATTAATAAATCAATCCACCTTTCACTGACCAGACACAAAGTAAGGGATCAGGACAGCGAGGGAAAAGTTGGCAGTAGAAGGGCATCTGGGAGTCATGACCTGGATGCGGCCCGGCCCCTTAGAGTGTAAGGAGTGCAGGGCCGAAACACTTGTCTGTGGCAGGTTTCTTCTCTGAAGACCTTCTGCTGTCAAGCTCTCCCTAGAGTTTTTTCCTACTAAGTAATGTCAGCTCGTTAAATTAATAAACCAACCATCAATTAATAGATCAATCCATCTTTCGCTGACCAGTAAAAAATGTAAGAAATGCCACCTCGTTGAATGAATAAAACTATCATCAATTATTAGATCAATCCACCTTTTATTGGACGGTAACGATGTAAGTAATATCACCCCGTTGAATTAACAAAACAATCATCAATTAATAGACCAATTCACCTTTCGCTGACCAGTAACAATTTATGTGACGTCACCTCGTTGAATTAATAAAACTATCATCAATTAATAAAACAATCAACCCTTTATTGAACAGTTACAATGTAAGGAATGTCAGCTCGTTGGATTAATAAAACAATCATCAATTAATAGATCAACCCACTTTTTATTGAACGGTAACAAAATAAGTGTCACCTCGTTGAATTAATAAAACAATGATCGATTAATAGAACAATCCACCTTTCACTGACCAGTGTTAATGTAATGATGTCACCTAGTGGAATTAATAAAACAATCATCAGTTAATAGATCAAACCACCTTTCATTGAACGGTAACGATGTAAGTGATGTCACCTCGTTGAATTAATAAAACAATCATCAGTTAATAGATCAATCCACCTTTCATTGAACGATAACAATGTAATGATGTCACCTCGTTGAATTAATAAAAACAATCATTAATTAATAGATCAAACCACCTTTCATTGAACAGTAACAGTGTAAGTGATGCCACCTCGTTGAATGAATAAAACAATCATCAATTGATAGATCAAACCACCTTTCATTGAACGATAACGATGTAATGATGCCACATCGTTGAATTGATAAAACAATCATCAATTAATAGATCAAACCACCTTTCATTGAACGGTGACAATGTAATGATGTCACCTCGTTGACTGAATAAAACAACCATCAATTGATAGATCAAACCACCTTTCATTGAACGGTGACGATGTAAGTCGGCCTTCTGACGCAGCATGAGTCCCTTCCACTGTGTCGACAACATGAAAGATCTGCAGAGTGATCACCAACATGACTTTCCTACCACACCAGAACACCCACCCGGTACATTCTCATCACAACATTGGAACTCTCTCTCTCTCTCTGTCTCTCTCTCTCTCTCTCTCTCTCTCTCTCTCTCTCTTTTGTCTGTCTCTGTCTCTGTCTCTTCTCTCTCTCTCTCTCTCTCTTTGTCTGTCTCTGTCTCTTCTCTCTCTCTCTCTCTCTCTCTCTCTCTCTCTCTTTCTCTCTCTCTCTCTCTCAGACGTCTAACTGTGGGAGGGCACTCTGAAAGGAAAGCTAAAGTTAAGCACCCCTAGAGATCTGTCCCTTTCTCCCCAACCCCCCCCCCCTTCCCCGCCCCCCCCCCACCCCCAAACAAAAGGGCGGGGGGGGGGGGGGGAGGGGGAGGGAGAGGGAAGGGGGAGAAAGGGATCAGAAAGGCGAGGAAAAACTGGTGGAGTAATGAGGGGGTAGCGGGGTGGGGATGGGGAGAAGGGAAGGGAGGAGGGGAGTCATGATGGACGAACAGGGACTGCGAAACGTCCGGCAGGAAAAAAATCTTAACTGATGCAGGGAACAGTACACAGCAAAATAACAGAGACGTAGGGCGCCGAATGACCTGGCAGATATGACAGCACAGAGCACACAGAACAAACAATATATATTTAGGCAAGCTTGGAACATCCTTTTTTTTTTTTAGGAGAGGGGGGCCGGGGGGGGGGGGGGGGGGTTTCCTTGTTTGTTCTGTGTGCTCTGTGCTGTCATATCTGCTAGGTGAGTCAGTGTCGTAAGCAGCATTCCTTTGAGAGTTCTAAGCGTGTATTTATTTCATCATTCGAGAGCAAGAGTTACCCAACTTGCTTGCTATAATTATGTCCAGGGTGGGGAAGTTTACACTGGGGGAGGGCAAAAGGCAGGGAACATCGTCCGCCACAGACCACAGTTGAAAAGAAAGTGACCAACGGTGTGCCACGCACGACTGAGCCCCACTTCTACTGTGAGCACCCTGGTCATCGAGTTCGAAAGGACAGTCTGACCAACTGGGAGAGGATCAGGCAACATGTGTGTGTTTGTCTGGGAGGAGTTTGAAATCAGCTCATGATGTGACCATCGGTCATCTTGTTGTTAATGTAGTGGTGGTGGTGGTGGTGGTGGTGGTTGGTGATGGTGGACGTGGCTGAGGTGGTTTAGCTCAGGACCGGTAGCGATGGGGCGGAAAAGGAGAGCGATGGTGGTGGTGGTGGCGGTGGTTGTCTTGGAGCTGATGGTTCTAATGCACGATCTTCCTGCCAAGTTCAACAGCGCCGTCAACACGTACTTGGGTCAGTCTGTCTGTCTGTCTGTCTGTCTGTCCGTCTCTCTCTCTCTCTCTCTCTCTCTCTCTCTCTCTCTCTCTCTCTCTCTCTCTCTCTTGGTGTTGTGACTGACTGAAACATACATGATTACATGTAATATCATCGTTGGTTCCAATCTGAATCTGCCTCATCCAGTTAAATATTATGTTCACATTTCCCTTCATGGTGGGCTGAGCCCTGATATGAATAAATTTTAAATAAATGTTAGCAAACCGCCCAAAGAAAAACGTGGACAAACGAATCACAAGACAAAACACGACGTGTTTCGACCTCTTAGGTCTTCTTCAGGCAAGATACAAAACAATCAGGACAGCGAAAATGAACGAGCAATCTGTTATGAATAAACCATCTCTAGTCCCGAGTCTCTTCCTCTCTTTCTCTTCTCTCTCTCTCTCTCTCTCTCTCTCTCTCTCTCTCTCTCCTCACGCACGCACGCACGCACGCACACACACACATACTCATACACACACACACACACACACACACACACACACACAGAGAAGAGAGACAGAGACGAAGAGAGAAACACAGAGAGAGAGAAAGAGAGAAGAGAGAGAGGAGAGAGAATGCGAATGCGAATGATTTATTCAGATAAAGGCCATAGCCCATACTGAAGGGGTGACACCCATAATACAGAGAGAGAGAGAGAGAGAGAGAGAGAGAGAGAGAGAGAGAGAGCTGATGTGGCCCTTTGCGGTCGGCTGGGCTATAAGCAACAGTACCTTACGCGCGCGCGCACGCACACACACACACGTACACACACACACACACACACATACACACACACACACACACACACACACACACACACCACGCACGCACGACGCACGCGCCACACACACACACACACACACCACACACACACAACACACACACACACACACACACACACAGCCCATGAAGATATCCACAAAAACTGTAGACTGTTAAAATCGTTCGTGTTGGGGGAGGGGCCTCAATACAGACCATTTTGCGTATATTGTTCCATGCAGCTATCAAAACATGACACTATTTATGGCAGGCAAAACAGCGAGAGACGAGACGACCGCGAAGCGATTTCATGGCAATATTTTCGGTGCTAAGATGATGCTTTGCTTAGGATGTGTGCGTCTGTATGCAGTTTTTGTACCTGAGGTGGGGATGGAGGTGGGGCTGGGGAGGGGTGGGGTGGGTGGGAGAGAGAAAGGTGGGAGAGAGAGAGAGAGAGAGTGAGAGAGAGAGAGAGAGAGAGAGAGAGAGAGAGAGGGAAGAGAGATTGGCTTTTTGTTGTCACTGAGACGTATGGACGATGGCTCCCGTGTCCCATGGGATTCCTCGCTGAATCCGCCAGGAAAAGAACTTTCCCATCCCCCTCTCTCTCTCTCTCTTCTCTCTCTCTCTCTCTCTCTCTCTCTCTCTCTCTCTCTCTCTCTCTCTCTCTCTTCTCTGTATGTCTGTCTGTCTGTATCTCTGTCTTTCTGTATGCTGTCTATTTGTCTGTCTGACTATTTGTCTGTCTGTCTGTCTGTCTGTCTGTCTTCTCTTTCTCTCTCTCTCTCTCTCTCTCTCTCTTCTCTGTGTCAGTCTGTCTGTCTGTCTCTGTCTCTCTGTCTGTCTGTCTGTCTGTTCGTCTGTCTCTGTCTTCTGTCTCTGTCTCTGTCTCTCTCTCTCTCTCTCTCTCTCTCTCTCTCTCTCTCTCTCTCCTCTCTCTCTCTCTCTGTTTGCATTGCTCTTGTTGTTCCAGGTGTTCAACAGACTGATGTGTGGCGTGTCACCGCAGAGGACTTCGCGCGAAAAAAATGGGTACACACCTGTAACGTTTCTCACGTGTGCTGTGAGAGGAATTAAGAAAACAATGCTGACTGCAGTTCCTACACCACCTCCGCGTGCGCGCGCGCGCGCGCATGTGGTGTGTGTGTGTGTGTGTATGGTGTGTCGTGGTGTGTGTGTGTCGTGCGTGGTTGCGTGCGTGTGTGTGTGTGCGTGCGTGCTGGTGTGGTGTGTGTGTGTGTGTGTGTGTGTGTGTGTGTGTGTGTGTGTTTCAATTTACATTATTCAATGTACTCTTCTTGAAACAGTATACTTTAGTGCTTGGACGTCCTTAACATTACGCTTAAGAGTTGTACAGTCCGTATGAAATCTTGCAAATCACAGTTACCTTTTTGGTTGACATGAGATTCAGTATTCTACTACAAATCGTACACTTTAGGTTGTGCTCAATAGTACACCTACACACGTATGGGACGTGCATTCCATGTCAACTGCAACTGTTTAGGTTTTTTCTCTTCTTCTTCTCTCAACATACATTTACGTGTAGAGCGTTCCATCTAATATATTACACTCAAGTATTTTGTTGATATTGCCTTACAGGAGGAGCATTTCATTTGGACAGTTAAACTCTACTGGTCTGAGTTAATATTGTATTTATGTGTAGTGCATTGCGCCTGAAGTATTATATATTAGATTGTTTGTTTGTTTTGTATTGCATGTAGGTGTGGTGAATTGCATTTGGATTGTACCGCCTTATCTTGCTTTCCCTTTTCCTTAACATTAGACTTACATGTGATGCACTGCACGTAAACTGTTAACGCTTTTTTGTTTGTTTGTTTTTTATAGGGGGTGGGGTGGGGGGGGGGGTGTTTGGTTTGGTTTGATTTGGTTTGGTTCATAGCATATTTACGTGTTGTGAACTGCAAATGAAAAAAAAATGACACTTTTCATGATTACTCGTTCACATGTATCGGTTCCGTTCGTTGATTCAAAGATTTGCGTTCTGTTCTTCTCTGCTGATGATGTAGATTCTGACCGTATTCAATGTTCTTGTACGGTTAACAGGCCAATGATTATAATCAGAAGAAACAACTAAACAACTCATGCAAAAAAGGGGACTTGGAGGGGTCTGGGCTACTTGGGAAGGTTGTATAAGTGGGGAACTAGATGGGAGGTGGATTTGGGGGATTAAGAAGGGTTTTCTAGAATCACTCGATTGCATCATAGACAAGTTGCATGGCCACTGGAAAAAAAAAAACTAGAAGAACACTGTAACTTTTTTTTTTCAGAGCGACTTTCGAAACCTTCAACACTATTTTTCACGACTTTCATAAGAGCAAAAAAAAAAAAAGGGGGGGGGGGGATTTATTCGTGGACAATTACATAAGACGCATTCAACTATTAGTTTTGCATTTTGCAAAAGAATTCTTCTTTAGAATGGATTTGTGGATGGAAAGTCAAAAAAAAATAGACACCAAATTTTCATAACTCTACCAGAAGCTCGTAGGCCTACACTTAATAAAAGAGTTTATTTGCGTCTGAATGATGAAAACAAACAATCCCTGCCACTGTGTGTTTTCCCAAAGGTCTCTATACTTTACCTGTAGTGCATTCTGTTTGAAATATTACACTCTAGCCTTGGGCTAGTATCATACTGACGTTTCGTGCGGCCGATTTGTTGAAATTTTACGTTTTTTGGTTTTAGTCAGCATGACAGTTGCCTGTAGTACATTGTCTTTGGAATGTTACACTTTAGTTTTTAATTATGTTAATGTGTTCCCTTTTTCTTCCTTTTCTTTTGTTTTTTGCTCTTTTCTTTTCTTCTTTATTTCGAGACGTACACCAGCACGTTATTGACGTTTTATCAAGAACTTGCTTGCCATTGTATTTCACGAGTGTTCCATTCCAAGTGGCAACATTCCACAGACTCTGTTGTGACAAGGTGGTTGACTTTCACCTGCTCGTGACCAGCCAGACCTACAAACAGCTCAACACTGACACAGACGGCGACACAAAATTAGTCACCGCTGCAGTGGATACCACACCACCCCTCCCTCCACCACCTCATCCCCCCTCCACCCCCCACCCCCACCCCAAACCTACTCTTCCATGTTTCTGGTATCATTTGTTGACTTGACTTAACAAGTTGTTACCGTACTAGTTTTGTCAGCAAATGATACCACTAACTGTCCTTACTCAGTGAGGAAAACTGCTTCTCTTAGAATTACTGTGTTTTGTTTCATGCCAATGCCATCACATCATCATCCTCGTCTGGCCGCGAACTCCGCCAATCACAAACACAAGCAAGCGTTGGCATATTGTACTGTTTATCTAACCACCCTTTTATCTTCCATTCCCAATCGCTGCCCCCCCCCCCCCCCCCCCCACTACACCCCCACCCCCCATCCTCCCCTGTCTCACGACTCCTTCTCCACTCCCGTTTTGTTGTTGTTGTCGGAATCTTATAATTGAGTATATTTGCATGTTTTTGTTAAGCCTTTGTATACAAATGCGCGCGCGCGCGCGTGCGTGCGTGCGTGTGTGGTGTGTGTGTGTGTGTGTGTGTGTTGTGTGTGTGTGTGTGTGTGTGTGTGGTGTGTGTGTGTGTGTGTGTGTGTGTGTGTGTGTGTGTGTGTGTGTGTGTGTGTGTGTGTGTGTGTGGGAATCATGTACTTTATAATCCTGTGTGCCTGATTTTTTCTTCTTCTTTTTTTCTTTCTTTATTTTCTTATCTTTTCTTTTCTTTTTTTTTTTTCTTCTTTTTACTACATCTTTTTATTTTATCCTCTTAAAATATCATTGCATAATTTAGCTTAGCGAGGACAGATTGGAAGAACAGGCTCTGCCTAAAATCTCAATCCTTGATCGAATAAAAGTCTTCTGAGTTCAGAGCTCTGATTTCTGGTGGCAGTTGGAAGCTTACCTGGAGGAGCGGAGGGTGCGGGTGAAGGAGGTGGACTGCCGGAAGGTGCTGGACGGGGATGGGGAGGAGCTGGACAGAGCCAACGTCACAGAGGGGCAGAAGGTGCCCCTGCCCAGCGATGCCAGCCTGTCTGACATGGCCCACAACTGCAGCCGCTTTGTGCAGCACTACGGCTTCCTTCTGGACCCCCTGACCCCCATGGAGAAGAACTTCCCCCTCGCCTTCAGTGTCCTGGTGTATAAACAGGCTTCACAGGTCAGTAGGGGTGGACATGTATTTCTCCATCGCCTTCAGTGTCCTGGTGTATAAACAGGTTTCACAGGTCAGTAGGGGTGGACATGTATTTCTCCATCGCCTTCAGTGTCCTGGTGTATAAACAGGCCTCACAGGTCAGTAGGGATGCACATGTATTTCCCTGTGGTCTTCTGTGTCCTGGTGTATAAACAGTAGGGGAGGACATGTATTCCCTATCGCCTTCAGTGTGCTGGTGTATAAACAGTAGGGGTGGACATGTATTTCCCTATCGCCTTCAGTGTCCTGGTGTATAAACAGTAGGGGTGGACATGTATTTCCCTATCGCCTTCAGTGTCCTGGTGTATAAACAGTAGGGGTGCACATGTATTTCGCTATCGCCTTCAGTGTTCTGGTGTATAAACATGCCTCACAGGTGAGTAGAGGTGGACATGTATTTCCCCATCGCCTTCAGTGTCCTGGTGTATAAAGAGGCCTAACAGGTGAGTAGGGGTGGACATGTATTTCCTCATCGCCTTCAGTGTCCTGGTGTATAAACATGCCTCACAGCTCAGTAGGGGTTGACATGTATTTCCCCATCGCCTTCAGTGTCCTGGTGTATAAAGAGGCCTAACAGGTCAGTAGGGGTGGACATGTATTTCCTCATCGCCTTCAGTGTCCTGGTGTATAAACAGGCCTCACAGCTCAGTAGGGGTGGACATGTATTTCCCCATCGCCTTCAGTGTCATGGTGTATAAAGAGGCCTCACAGGTCAGTAGGGGTGGACATGTATTTCCTCATCGTCTCCAGTATCCTGGTGTGTAAAGAGGCCTCACAGGTCAGTAGGGGTGGACATGTATCTCCCTCACAGGTGAGGGCGTTGGAGATGTTTTCGTCTATTGTCTTCTGTGTCCTGGCATATAAACTCAACGGTGAGTACAGTTGGTGTGCGTGTCCTGGCATACACACTGAAAGGGAAATAGGGCTGGTGTGTGTGTGTGTGTGTGTGTGTGTGTGTGTGTGTGTGTGTGTGTGTGTGTGTGTGTGTGTGTGTGTGTGTGTGTTGTGTGTGTGTTAGGTCTTCAATTTAACGTCTATACACATTATGATATTAGACGAAC
>CM065719.1:62929959-62964959 GCA_033310375.1 Conus canariensis | reverse complement strand
AATGTAGAAAGCTTATTCCAATTGGAAGTTTGTTCGTTTTTTCTCGCATTTGCATTTATAGATAAAATATTTTGCTAGAAATAGTATGAAATCAAAGGTTTCATCACCTCTGAAATGATTTGAATGACCAAATAATACCAATTCAACAGATAAATCTAAAGAAACCGCATGCTGACATTTTCTCTTTTATTATTGCTTGAAGTTGTTGCCAAAAAATGTGCCACGTGTTCACAAAACCAAAACAGATACTCAATGTTTTCCCTTTCTCTATTACAAAATGTACAATGATCACTCAGATCAGTTCTCATTTTTGGCAACACAATATCTGTACCCAACATACGGTTTAGAATTATCTGAAACCATTTAAGTTTTATTTCATTTATTTTTTTGTACCTTTTTGAAAATGATACTCCATTCTTATGTTGGTTAAGTTTTTCATTCCACTTATTGCAAAAAGCAGGGTTTATGTTGTCACACAGAAAGGCATCATAATAAACACACCCTCTGCTGACTGAACAGATAAGTTTCCACAACTTAGACCTTTCTTCATTCTTGTTATTCGTCATTGTTACTGCAGTGTTCCGAATATATGCGTTTACCTCCCTTAATAATCCAGTATATGAAATAAAGTCATTGAAAATCCACATTTGTTATTGAACTCTCTATGTGCCAAAAGCGTGCCATCTTTTTTCATGATGTGTACAATTGTGTATATACTTTTGTCGAACAGACTTTGATTTTTTTTTTTAATTGCTTTTTTTGTTTATCTTAATATTTTCGTTATGAAATACATTTTCAGAAGTAATTTCTTCGGAAATACAAAGTATAGTCCTTTGGCAAAATTCTTTATATGTCTCTTTTCTTTTTTTTCTTGTCTGCCTCATGGAGACAGTTTGAAAAGTCGTACGCTATTTCCTTGTTGTTGATTGTTTTTGTTGTTGTTGTACTTTGTTTTTCACTTGCTTTAATTGTTTTTGTTGTTGTATTTTGAACTGCTTTTTTTTTCATTTTACTTACTTCACTGGTGATGTCAGTACTTGCTTCTTGGTGGTGATTGTTACTGTTTGTTAGCTTGGTTTGACGTTATTTGTTTGTATAATCATGTTTTGATGTATACGCTGTATCATTCTAGTTCTAGCTTCGTAGAATAGTAATGGCAAGAATGAAAAATGGCTAACTAATTCAATACTTTTACCGTTATAGAATAAAGAATCATTGTCATTTCCACTGTCATTGCCGTAATATCTACTACTTCCTTCTTCTGTCTCTTCGTTCCTCTCGCCCTAACACCCAAACCCCTCACCCCACGGTACCCCCACCCCAACACATCATGCCCGCATCCTAACATCAAACGCCTTGATTCTAGGAAATGGACACAGCGACTTGGCATTTGATGTTCACGTGGCATATGTAATATGATTCAGCGCGTTTGGTAAGCCTCCTCCCCCCTCCCCCCCCCCCCTCCACCTCCCTCACCCCTCTTTACGGCCCCGAAACGTAACAGCAGGTACCTTTGTCATTTAGAGACGTGTTCATTCTAGTATGTCTGAAGCTCCTTTCTGTCCAAGAGGGTGGGGGTGTGGGGGTAGGGGGTTGCAGTCTACATGTTTAGACTCACATGCCGTAACACAATACCTCTCCAGGATAAAAGGTGAAAAAGATGAAGGGGGATGGAGGGGAGGGGAGGGAAGGGGAGGGGCTTGAAGAGACGATCGAACAACGGAAGGAAGGAAGGAATCGTGTTCAATGACCCGTCATAAATATAGATGATAGCAGTTACCTTCTAAAGACAATGTTTTTCCCACAGTGGTGGAAAGCTATCATTAAGACCTAAAATACAGGGGGGGGGGAGTGGAGGAAAAGAGTGGGACAGAGAGGAGAAGAGGGGATAAGTGAATCGTGTGTAGGAAGAAAAAAAAAAAAGATAAACGGAGATCCCATAGATGAACATCGAAAGTGATCTAAAGTACATTTACTAAATGTAAATCGCTGATTTAACAAGAGAGTCAACTGATAACGAATCTCAAAAAGTGAAAAGAAGCATTCTAGCGTCTGTAGATGGCACACTTTCCGGTAAGAGAGGCATCATCAAACTACAGTCAGAGGGATACAGAACATAGAACCACCACCATGGCAGACCCACTTGAGATTTCCGCAATAGTTGGTCCATAGTGAATAGACCATGTGCGGGAATCTGAAGGGAGGTCATCTGTGTGAGTTGGCCTTCAGGGGGTCAGGGTTGGGCATTTTCATGGGACAGATGCTGATGGGAACGTCCAACGCCATTCGCCCCATCAGTCTGCACAACAATTCAAATAGAGTGACTTGAGGCCAACACACACACACACACACACACACGCACGCACGCACGCACGCACGCACGCACGCACACGCGCGCGCGCGCGCGCGCGCACGCACGCACGCACGCAAATAAGCACGCACACGCACGCACGCACGCACACGCACACACACACACACACACACACACACACACACACACACACGCACGCACACACACACATACACACACACTCACACTCACACATGCGTGCGCGCGCATAGTTTCGATTGTTCATAAATCGAGACAATGAAAACGTCTTTTGACCGATTGATGTTTTGTTCGCGATTTTCAGGGCATTTTGTTTAAAAGCGCTGTCACCATTTTTCAAGTGAATATAAATGAAAATCAAATAAAGTCATCTTCATGATCATCATTACCATCATCATCATCATCATCATCATCATCATCATCATTATCATTACCAACACCAACACCAGCACCACCATCATCATCATTATCATCATCATCATCATCATCATCATCATCATTATCATCATCATCATCATCATCATCATCATCATTATCATTGTCGTAGATAACAGCAACACCAACTGCAGCAGCAGCAGCAGCAACAGCAGCAGCATCGCAATCATCATCATTAACATCAGCAGCAGCAGCAAATCAGCACATTAATGGCGACCCACACAGAGTCCACCCATGCTGACTTTCGCGAATCAGCCAACAGAACTTGCCATGGCCTTTGATTCAGCAGTTCACAATTACCGCAACAACAGCCACAGTATCAACTGTAGCCGCGGAGAAGCGTGTTCAAAGTGGTGTGTTTTCTGTGTGCCAGCAACGCCACCATAAGGTACCGGTGGCAGAAGTTCCTCCCGGCCCCCCACAGCATCACGTTGTACAAGGGAGCCGTTCACATCGTGGTCAGCCGAGCCTTCGTGGACTACGTCCTGCACTCGCCCAAGGCTCAGGCCTTTCTGCACTGGTGCCGCCAGACCCGTCACCCTGATGAACACTTCTTCAACAGCCTCAACCACAACCCTCACCTCAGGGTACCTGGAGGCAGCACAGGTAATGCCAACAATGTTACACAGTTGTGATGACGATGATGAGGACGACGATGATGAGGTCGATGACGACGACGACGACGATGATAATGATGTTGAGGAGGAGGAGGAGGATAATGATGATGATGATGATAATGATGTTTTTTTGTTATTGTTGTTGTTGCTGTTGTTGTTGTTATTGTTTTCTTTTCGGCGGTGTAGTGGTTAGTGGTTGTGTTTTCTCCTCCCCCCCCCCCCCCCCCCCTCCCCCCCTTTGCCCCTTTTTTTCTTTGTCGTATCCTTTCTTCCTATTTTATGACTCCTGTAAGTATTTCTGCGTCTGTTGTATTGAATATATTACATTTCGCTGGTTTTGGTTTCGTTTCTGTAGTGTCTGTATCTGTATATCTGTTGACAACGAAAATATGCGCAACTTTGGGGAAAAAAGTCATTGATAAGGTGTCGAACCTTAACCCCCCCCCCCCCCCCCCCACTCCTCCCCGTCCCCCCCTCCCCTCCCCCTCCCCAATCCCCCCAGCATCATTCGATGACCGTATCCACTGTGCCACACAGCTGACGATGTGCACAAGGTGAAGAAACAGTGCACAGTCACACACCGAGAACTACACACGTCACAATGGAACAATTACGTTGATTCACAAGATGACGGTGAGGTTCAGTTTCATAAAAGTGCCATTGCGTGCGGACGTGTCCATATACGCTACACCACATCCGCTAAGTTTGGAGACACCGCTGCGCGTGATTTAATGAAGCTGATGGATAAAGGAACGAATCACTAAGATGAGAGAATTTCAGAAGAGGGTCTCGTGGCTACAACTTAGCAGATGTCTGACCTACGCATTAGATCGACGCGCTGGTCAGACCTTTGGCACCTTCCCAACATTGGGTGTGCCATTATTATCAATCATGCTTCTGAATCCAAAGTGTCAGTACGGACTAAACCCCTGTCGGACCCGTCAGTTGATTTGATGCGGTATAATATGATTAGGTTTATTTTGATATCAGTTGATATGACGTCATTTCACTTAATTGTGTTGATGTTGATGTCATGTGAAATTGGATGTGATTTTATTTGATTTGGCTTGAAAATAACTTGTATTGATGTCACTTGGGGTGATGTGATTCCATAACTATAATCTCCA
Source organism: Conus canariensis (assembly GCA_033310375.1). Classification (NCBI taxonomy): domain Eukaryota; kingdom Metazoa; phylum Mollusca; class Gastropoda; order Neogastropoda; family Conidae; genus Conus; species Conus canariensis. Next base: position 62,960,451 of record CM065719.1, on the reverse strand, counting down.
CCGATTTCAATACCATGGTTTGAGGTCATTGGCATTGTCCGCTGTTGATAATTGATGTCGGTTGATTTGATGTGGCAGGCAAGGGTGACCACTCTACCCGTCACAAGCGAGTCCTCTCCTCATCCATTGCCCGCTACAAGAACTGGGTGCCTCTGTTCCCCTGTCCAGGTCACAAGGTCATACGTGCTATTTGCATACTCAACGTCCTTGACCTTCCGCGTCTAAACAGGCGCCGAGAGCTGTTCGCCAACAAGTTTTACGCGGACTACAGTCGATTAGCTCTGCAGTGCCTTGCCGAGAATCTTCACAACCGTACCACAGAACAGGCGCTTGGAAGGTTGAAGTTTGACGTCACCTATTATGAGCGGCTGCCTTTCGTCAGGGCCTGGCGGGGGTGGTGATGACGTCAGCTGAAGGGGGGCAAGGTCTCGTTGTCTACTGCGGGTTGGTGTGTGTTCAGTGTTGTGCCACGGAAGACATGTCCTGTTCGTGGAACAATCAGAGACTATGCACACAGCCTGATAATGCTTCGAGCGAAGCGGTGATGCTATTGGAATGCCTGGTGACTGGAAATGAAATGTCTCTGTCTCTGTCCGCCATGATGGACGTTTTCTCACTTGCAAAAGAAGTCTCTCTTCTGTTCTCCACGTCGATCATACATCGCATGTCATGAGATCTTGTACAAACCTTGTGACGTCAACTTAGGGTTAATTTTCCCCTCAATAGTCGAATTTCTGACGAAAAATTCTAACTTACGCCAAGACCAATGTGCGTGCGTGCGTGCATGCGTGTGTGCGTGTGTGCGCGTGCGTGCGTGCGCGCGCGCGTGCGTGCGTGCGTGCGTGCGTGCGTGTGTGTGTGTGTGTGTGTGTGTGTAAAGTGAAATATGAAAACAAAAATATCTGAATCAAAGTAGCGATGGGGGAAAACGTGCTTATCTTGTGTACTTATTCTAGATTCTGTAAAGTGTGTCGGAAATTGATACAACAATTTTAACTGAGCCCACAATCCTGAATAAAATTTGTTTTAATTCAAAATGTGACCTTTCACCACAAACCACGAGTAGCATGTCACATCACAGTATTTGCAGCTAACAGCCAAAATGGGACGCATGGGTATCAGGGATCTTTTTAGAGGTCTTTGTTGAAACGGATATGATGATTTCCCTACACCTGCTACTATATGTAAATTCCTAATGGTTTGCAGTCAAAATGTAGACCTAGGTTGAAAATGAGAATTTCAGAAATTAACTCAATATTCAAGTGTAAAATTTCCGGTGGGAAATTTTTGCATGGATACAAATGTTGTGAAAATCCATTCTTTTATGTGATTAATAATTGTATGCCATGAAAACTGGAGACTGGATATAAGGAAACTTTGTATGTTAGATTATGAATTGTCATACAATTTTTGTCTATTTTCAGAAAAGTGTGTGTCGGAAGCTAACCATTTTATTTAAAAACAAACAAACAAACAAACAAAAACCGCATCTGACAAAGTAACTATCCGACTTCAAATCGGGTTTCACTCATAAAATGAATGCAACAAATGCATTCAGTTGTCTTTATTTAAAGTCTAACAAGGAATCACAGGCGACAAACGATTCATCTGGTGCTAGAAAATCACATGTAAATGCCAGAAATAATGTCACCGCAACAACTGCGCGCATAGATCCTAGATACGCAGCCTGGCATGCGGACAAGCAGAAATAAAATGATGAAAACATCAACGATTGTTTTTGAAATCTTCCTATCGTAGACCATCAAACCTCCGGCTAAGTCATATAGTTGATGTTACACGCTGTCATGTACGTTGCACTGTCGTCATAGATGCCTTGCTGGACTTTGCATACCATTTTGTGTTACATATTGAGTCACGAAGATGGATAGGGTGACTTTAAAGGGGCATAAATATCATAGTTATATGTATTGACCTGATGTTTTAGATTCAGATGTCTGCATCATGTGTGTGTGTGAGTGTGTGTGTGTGTGTGTGTGTGTGTGTGTGTGTGTGTGTGTGTGTGTGTGTGTGTGTCTGTCTGTCTCTCTCTCTCTCTCTCTCTCTCTCTGTCCTTCTCTCTGTCTATCGCTCCCTCTCTCTCCCTTCCTCCCTCCCTCCCTCCCACTATCATACCTCTCATCTCTCCTTACCATCATAAAGAAACAAGTACCATTTACATTTAGAAAAAAAAAAAAAACCGAGTTAAGCATACTATGATGAATCCATGGTTACGACAAGAATTACTGCAAGATATGATTCTCGGTGACCAGTTCAAGGAAGCAAATGTATTTGACCAACGCAAAGAGCAGAGAAACCTTCCTTCAAATGAAGCCGAAAAAGTCCAGACATAGTACTTAAGTCAAATGATTACGGATGCATGCATTTCAATCTGGATTCCGACACAGATAATTATCAAAAATGCCTCTCATCATATCACTCATCGCTTTGAGATATGAGCCATTCACAAGTGACTGTTCTTTTTCTTGACTTCAAAGTGGCGTTTGATTTTGTTGTTCATTTCGTTCTTTGAAAGAAGCTGCTTATTGTCTGTGTAGCTGATCCATTCGTCGACAGTCTCATTATTCCAATCGTACTAGAATGACTCAGTATGTGCTGCTTAATGGCAAAACCTCCTCTTCAGACTTTGTCAGACATGGAGTACCACAGGGCTCATTGCTAGGCCCCATCCAGTTCTGCATCTTTATCTAGGATTTGCCATGAGTCAAATGGGTTAAAAAAAAAAAAAAGAAAGAAAGGTCACGATAGACTTATTAGCTGATGACTGGTCACTGCAAACAAATGGCAGTAATCTATGCACAATAGAAACGTCTATCCGGAAACATCTAAATGAAACACAGGTTGGTGCAATGTAATGGTCATACACCAGCCAAAACTAAATCTACGATTACAACCACTCACTAAAACACCAGTCAGCTCCTCTTTTTCTAAAACTTCATCTGAATGGTACTTCTAACGAGCAGGTAGATGAGCATTGTGTTTCTCTAAAACTCCATCTGAATGGTACTTCTAACGAGCAGGTAGATGAGCATTGTGTTTTAGATGCAACGACAGATGAAGAATTACAACTCCAATTTCTTCTAATTAATTTATGCAGGACCATTTCAAAAACATTTTCCCTATCCTCTCAGTTAAAATGCTATGTCAGTGTTACTGCGTTTAAACGTTTTCCAAAACACACATAACGTCTACCAATTATGCTTCAACAATATGGGATGGGAACAGAGGATGGCAGAATGACTGAATTCTCTCCACAGACGCGCAGCAAAAGTTACTCCTTCCATTTGTAGTCGAATAACAGATGGAAAACTAAAAGCACTAAATATCCTTCCACTAAATAAGCAGGTCAAATACAACGAGGTATCATTTATGTTTATAATTTCAAGAAATACGAGGCCATATTATATTAACGGATTTTTTTTTTCACAACAGCGTACAGCTGTTCATGTCAATTCCTTCTGCTCTACCTATGCTTTGACCTATGCAAAACAAGCCTAGCTTACTCGAGACCATACATCTGGAATTCACTTCCAACGACTCTATAAAGACGAATATACTAAAATATTTCAGTAACATTCACATAAGCATTCGTGCCTCAAGCATGTGATTATTTGATCGAAAATCATAAACCTCCATTTGCACATTTTTCTGTCAGACATAATTTAAATACACAGTCTGAACACCGACTCCATTTAATAGCTCACCCCCACTTCCATTCTCTGTCCTGTTCCCCCGCACACTCCGTTAAATAGCCCACCCCCACTTCCATTCTCTCTCCTACTCCTCTCAGCCCCACTTCAGACTTGTGATTCTGGGGTCGTGGGTTTAAATCTCTGTGGCGCTGTTTCAGAAGAGGTCAATTTGTTTCTCAGACTTGACTTTAGTTCTGACTCCATTTCCCAAAAGTTCTTGTGAAGATATTTTCAACACAGGTCTGTGTGCATATAAATGCGTGTGCGCATACACATACACACACATACACGCACAGACGTGCGCAGGCAAGCACACACACGCACACATATATACGCACACACGCACATATGCATGCACACACACACACACACACACACACACACACACACGTGTGAAATTCCACCTCACCTGTGGGAACAGCAGGCCGCCGTGTGCCAGTAGGAAAGGATGCCAGACCCCAAAAACGAAAATTAGTAAGCAAGGGTGATACCAGAAGTGCACGAACAAGGACAGAAGGAAATGGAGGAACAAGAAAAAGGAAGAGAGAGGAGAGAGAGAGAGAGAGAGAGAGAGAGAGAGAGAGAGAGAGAGAGAGTGAGTTTGTGAGTGACACGATTGAATGTAATGGAGAATATTGTGTTTGGGCCTTAATTTGTAACTGTGGACACGGACCAAACCTGTTTTGTAGGCTGACATTGTCACACTGCAAGGGAGTGGTGGATGTGGTAAGGTGCGTGTGGATGGTTCATTCACCCCGCGTTCTGATTCAGGCTATCAGACACGAAGAGCCCGAGGACAAGTTCGAACACATTTATTTATGTAAATATGAAATGATCGATGATATGATGATCGGTGGACAATGTGATAATGATAATAGACGATGCGTTATGACGAAGCTTTCATTCACTGACTCACACCAGGCTACTAACAAGATTTGTACATTAATGCGTGTATGCATGCGTGTGCGGGTATTTGTCGAATGATACGTATCTTGGTTGCGCCGTCTTCTCTTTAAACCGGGTTACTCGTCGTCGGCCGTGATCGGCTTGTTAAAGCAACGTTCATTCGATCCCAGGAAGCACGTAGATCCACAGATATCTTCGTGTGTGTGTGTGTATATATATATATATATATATATATATATATATATATATATATATATATATATATATAATCGCAGGTACTATTCACCTCAACACTTCACAACACAGCATTGGAAATAAACAGTCTCTTCTTTCTTCACAGCACTCACAGAATCCTCAGCGCGGTGACCAGTTCCAATTCTTCTGAATAGACTTAACAATCCCTTTCTCCTTTTCTCTGTCACACGGAACACCAATTTCTTCACTTTGACGAATATATACATTTTTTTGTTTGTTTGTTTTTGTTTTTGTTAATACGTATAGTCACATAATTCTTCCTGCAGCATATCAGATCAGTCCTCTACTTCACGAGCACACGAAGTCATCAACATCACGTGGAAGTGCATAAAAGAACACATGTACACATGGGTGGAGATACTCATTGAAGAACTTGGCGACGAGTGTAGAATGCAGCGATGTGCGATAAGCCCAAGACAGGAGATGCGAGGAATATTGAAGACGATGACGATGGTATGAGAATAGATATAGATATAGAAAAGACCGGATTCAGATACGGAAAAGATAAGATAAGGTGCAGACTTGCGGCTATCGGGAGGGTGTCAGCCAGGCATCGATTGGTTGAACCTATGACCTATGAATAATCTAAGGGTGGGGGTGGGCGGCGGGGGTGCAAAAAGCAGCAACCAACTCATTCTCCACAGAGTATGAACCTAAAATACATTACAATGCACTAATGAACAGTAGACCTAACTGTAGATTCAGTTTCTTTGTCGACTGAAAAAAAAAGATGCGAGACGAAGTCTAAACACTCTTTCTACTCAGAACACATATCTATGATCGTTTCTGATTTATTTCAACAGTATCATGACAAAAGTACTCCCTGCTGCCGCTAACATTGATGTTGTTGCCCCTGATCGTCTGCACGAAGAGGAACTGGAAATCGGATTAGATTATTCATAGGTCACAAGTTCAACCAATCGATGCCTGGCTGACGCCCTCCCGATAGCCGTACATAGTTACCTGCAACAGAAATAGAGAGTCCTTAGCTCATTCTCCAACAATACTAAATAATATACATCCTCTACATACACGCATTTACAACCACACTATTCCCCTACTGTAGCCTGCATTCGCTCTGAAAATAAAATAAATCAAAATCAATGGTAACGAAGACACAGGTCGGCACTCTGCTCGATTCAGTCATAATCGTGGGACCTGAAACATTCTACAAATGAATACAACACAAACAGACCCTCCTGGCTTCATTGATCAGCTCCTCTGCGGATGAAAGTATCTATTAAGCCTGCTTGCACCGATCTCTTACCTCAACAGGTATATTAAACAGCCATAGGCTCGGGAACGATCGACTCTGTGCGGTTAACTGTCAAGATATAATCCAGGCAACTGGGTCCAGCCGCGCGATCGGATATACCACAGCGACGGCCTAACATCACTAAGACAAATGGGTTAGGCCTGCTTATGCGATGACTCGATTTCCGAACGACGTCATACTACACCTTGCGTCATTCCACTCATACGTAAACATCCCTCCATTCTCTCCTCTCTCTCCCTCTCTCTCTCTCTCTTTCATCCCGCTGATTGTCCAGTCGTATTGTCCATGACAATAGCCCCCTTTTAAGACTTGAAAATCTGGTTTTAAAGATATAACAGGATCATGGGGAAAAGCCCCCTTTTAAAACTGGTAAGATTTTCAATTCAATTCATACGACTGAGATAATCAGCGCCGATGTTATCCACACCTTGGATAACCTGTACTGTAAAACAGTACTGTTGTAGATGCAGCGCCCACCTCATCAATCTTCCATTCGTGGGTTTGTTTCGCTGCAATGACTGGAGTGGCTGATGATCAGTCTGCAGGGTAAACTTCTTCCCGTACAGGTATCTCTCAAATTTCTTAATCCCCCAGACCACTGCCAGGCATTCTTTCTCTACGGTGGCATAATTCAACTCTGCCCCGTTCAACTTTTTACTATCGTAAGCGATTGGTCTAAGACCATCCTCCTGCTCTTGGAGCAACACTGCCCCAACTCCTCTGTCGGAAGCATCTGTGCGCAGCACAAACTCTTTGCCTAAGTCGGGCAAACAAATAATTGGATTCTCCGCCAGCTTTTCCTTCAGGGTGGTGAAGGCTTGTTGGCAGCTAGCGTTCCAACAGATTCTCTCTGGTTCCTTCTTTCTGCTAACAGTTAACTCTGGATCGATGACGACATCTTCTTCCGTTTCATGACTCTTGGCACTCGGGGTAGGTAATACATTCCCTATGTCGTCTGCATCTGGCAGGTCTGTCTCCTCTAACACTACGATCGCAATCTCGCAGCCATCGTTATCCGGTTCGTCGTCTCCATCTTCCTCAGACACACAGACACATACACACACACGTATCTCAGTTCATGGAGAAAAACAAACTATTTCACCCACTCCAATCTGGATTCCGATCTAATCATTCCTGCCACACAGCATTATCACGAATGTGTGATTCATGGCTTTCAAATATGAACCAATCACAAATGACAGGGGTTGTCTTTCTTGACTTAAAAAGGCGTTTGATCTTGTTGATCATTCCATTCTTCTAAAGAAATTATCTGTCTACTTGAACCATACCCCGACAACTCATTATTCCAATCATACTTGAACGATAGGACTCAGTATGTGGTGCTTAATGGCAAAACCTCCGCTTCAGACTTTGTCAGACATGGAGTCCCACAGGCCCCTACTATTCTGCATCTTCATCAATGATTTACCATTGTCCGTTTCAGATGAAAAGGTCACGACAGATTTATTTGCTGATGACTCGTCACTCCAAACGAATGGTAGTGATCTACAGACAATAGAAACTTCTCTCCAGGAAAGTCTAAACGACGTGTCAGACTGGTGTCATTCAAACTCAATGGTCATACACCCAGCCAAAACCAAATCTATGATTATAGCTACCCGCCAAAAACACCAATTGACTCCTCTTTGCCTAAAACTTCAATGAATGGCACTTCTGTCGAGCAAGTAGACGAGCATCGTGTTTTAAGGTTAACAATAGATAAAGAATTGAAATGGCAATTCATCTCAATAACGTATGCAAGGTAGTCTCAAAACACCTTTTCCTGTTATCTCAATTAAAGCGCTACGTCAACAGTAATGTGCTTAAACTTTTCTTCAATGCACACATAATGTCACGTATCAATTACGCTTCAACAGTGTGGGACGGAAGTAGTGAGGTCCACAAAAAAGGCTGAATTCTCTCCATAGACGTGCAGCAAAGCTACTCCATCCAGCTGTATCTCTAACAACAGACGAAAAACTAAAAGCGCTGAACATACTTCCTCTGAATAGGCAATTGGAATTCAACAAGGCATCATTTATGTTTAACAATCTTGACAGATACTATGCCATGTTATATCAATGCCCTTTTACAAGATCGAACAGCTTTTCTGGCTCGACGAAATTCCTTCTTCCCTACCCACGCATTGATCTATACAAAACAAGCCTAGCTTAGTCTGGACCATATGTCTGGAACTCACTTCCACCGAATCTACAAAACATGAATACTTTAAAACTTTTCAAGGAACATTTGCATAAACATTTTATGTCTCAGTAATTTAGTTATACGATTACAATGATTAGCGCCCATTCGCAAAATCTTCTGTGTACCATACTTGAATAAATCGTCTGAACATAAAGACTACTCCGTTAAAATCGCTCATCCCCACTCCCACTCTGTCTACCATCCCTTTTCTCCTCCCCCTACCTACCATTCTCTCTTCCCCACCCTCCTCTGACCTCTCTCTCTGTAGTTTTGTTTGTTTGTTTGTAAGTTTCCTTCTGTTTTACCATCCCCCATCTCATTAGTACTTTTATGAATAGCTTGCTTATCATTGTAGAATTAGATTATCATGTTGCTATGTTGAATTGTCAGTAGAATGATATGTGTTGAAATAATGTATGCATGACAAGGACAGATTGTAAGACTAGGCTTTGGCCTAAAATCTTCATCCTTGTGTATTAAAGTATCAATCAATCAATCATCAGGTGTAACCCTATCGGTCAATTGCTCTCTCTCGAGGTATTCTTTGAGCATGTTGATGTGGAATACCTTGTGGATTTTGCCGATTCTTATGACGTAGTCGACACTGTTTACTCTCTTGAGCCTTTGAAAGGTCCCATCCATTGTAGTTCAAGCTTGTTGTGTTTCACCGATCTCAGTACGAGTACTTTTGCTCCAGGTTTAAGTTCTCTTTTCTTTGCCTTGACATCATAGTGTTTGCCATGACGTTCTGCGGCCTTAACGGAGTTTTCCTGTGCTATCTTGCACGTATCATAGATCTTGGTTTTCAGTTCCGTGACATATTCTGCTGTTGTCCTAGCTTCTTCTGTCAGGTCTTCGTTTGTCCAGATAGCCCGCAGGATTTGCAATGGTCCTCTCACTTGACGTCCATACAAAAGCTCAAATGGAGAGAATCCCGTGGACTCTTGTGGCACTTCTCGGTACGCAAACAATAGCGCGGGTATAAACGTGTCCCAAGTCGTTGGTTGTTCTAGTACTAGTTTGTTCAACATGCTTTTAAGCGTTCCGTTGAACTTTTCAGCGAGTCCGTTGGTTTGTGGGTGGTATGGGGTAGTCTTGAGTCTTCTTATAGCTAGCAAATCCAAAACTTTTTTCATGGTTTGGCTCCTGAATTGACTCCCTCTGTCCGTTAACATCTCAGATGGTACGCCAGTCCTTGTCCACATCTCCCACAATGCGTCTGCTACTGATTCGGTGGTGATGTCTTTCAACGCTATTGCTTCTGGATATCTTGTGGCAAAGTCAACCATGACCAGTACGTACTGTTTCTTGCTCTCTGACATTGGTTTTATCGGGCCGATGATGTCTACTCCTACCCTGCTGAATGGTGTATCAGCTCGTGGTGTCCTGACAAGTGGTACTTTCCTTATCCGTCCTTTACTAAGGGTACGTTGACACGCGTCACATGACATGCAGTATCTACGTATGTCCCCTACTATTCCTAGCCAATAGAACTCGGTCCAGATCCTCGATGTCGTCTTCTTTACTCCCATGTGTCCTGCCATTGGTGTATCATGGGCGTTCTTCAGTACTTCACTTCTGAGCTGCTTCGGAATAATCATTTGTTTTTGTCGACGACCCTTCTTGTCTACGTGTTTCCTGTAGAGAATACCCTCTTCTACAACGAATGTGGCGTTACCCCTTTTCTCTTTAGAAGCTGCCCACCTGAACATTCTTTCCAATGTTGGATCTTGTTTCTGAAGTCCTTTTACTTTCTTTGGATCCGTCTTGGTCTTGGCCGGCTTGTTATCGGGTTTAGGTGTATTCGGTTTGACGTTTCCATCTTTCGCCTGTTGCCTAGTCTCTACAGCGGAAACTATTTCTCTGACGGGGTATACTGGGATCCTTGACCTGCTTCTGGTTCTAAACGCTTGTTTATGGTTCCCTATGAGAACTGGGTGTACGGGATCCTTCATTACGACAACATCTACATCGCCTTCACAGTACGGTGAGTCAATGTGTACAACTGCTACAGGTAGTTCTTGTTGAACCCTTCCTGACGCTAGAGTTAGAGTTTTCCTTCTCTCAGTTATCTTATCTTTTGGTACGAGCTCTTCTGACACTACTGAGATCGATGCTCCTGTGTCCCTTATGCCGTCGGTCATCACCCCCTCAACAGACACTGGACAGTGGTTGTCGAACTTGCACTTATCACACAACCTGTCGGTTGCTTTAACCTCTTTCCTGTTGTCTTTCTCGCCGCTATCTGTGACGAGATTGATGGTGTTAGCAACTTCAGGACAATCATGCCTAATGTGCCGTGTGCTGTTACACGCAAAACATCTCCTTTCGGGCAGAGTATTCTGTGGTCTATTGTCTCCCTCTCTGTGTGTTGGAACTCTTTGTTGTTGGTTGTTCCTATTCGGGTTCGGACCATACCGCATCCTCTCTACGTCACCCCTCGGTCAGAATCTTACACTTGAATGCGCCTCTTCGTACGTTTCGGCCAACGTCGCCATCTCTTGCGCGCTTCCTGGCTTCCGTTCCTTAATGAACGTGGCTACTTCGGGTCTCAACCCTTCAAGAAATTACTGTTGCAACATTAGGTCCAAAACATCTTCGAACGATTTGTCTTTGCCGGACAGCTCAATCCATCTCAGGCAATACAAATCAAGTCTTAACCAGATAGTCACTGAACGACTCATTCGGCTCGCGCTTAGCTGATCTGAACTTCCTTCGGTACGAGTCGGTAGTTAACTGAAACTTCTCTAACAGTGCTTTCTTCAGAATGGTATAGTCACTGGCCTGTTCATCACTAAGCTGGGTATACACTCCCCTAGCTTTTCCTTTTAACAGTGTTCCTAACCGCGTGGCCCATGTTTCTTCACTCCACTCCTGGACTTTGGCAATCCGTTCGAATTGACTGATATATGATTCAATACAATCACGATCATCGAAGTATGGTAACCGGATTTTTATACTTTCTATCGCATCTGGACCCTGCTGTCTCACGTTCGACTGAGCATTCTCTCTCACTTCTAACTCTCTCATTCGTATTCTTTCTTCCATCTCTTCTCTGTCTCTTTCTCTCTCCATTCTTTCTCTTCTTTCTTCTCTATCTTTCTCCCTTTCTCTTCCCTTTCCATCCTTTCTCTCTTTTCTCTCTCTCTTCCCTTTCTATTTCTATTCTTTCTCTCCTTTCTCTCTCTTCCCTTTCTAATTCTATTCTTTCTCTCCTTTCTCTCTCTTCCTTAACGTATTGGATGAGCTCTGTACCGGTGAGCCCAAGCAACTTTCCTTCTTCTACGATCGCAACGGTCGTGGACGACATACTAGAAACGGACACTGAACTTTCTGAACGTGTCGCCGTGGTGCCGCTTGCGCTCGTGCCTTGAATGGCTTGGCCCCTGCTTGCCTGTCCTGGGCCAACCTTGTGTGCTGAGCTGGACCATCCATTCTAGCTGGTACTGACGCCTATGTACTACAATGACGTCAAATATAGAGACACTTAAGACCTTTTCACGAGATTCGAGGATTTGCTTATCGCTATGCAGATCTACGCGCTGGCTAGTTCCAGGGCTAGATCTAATCACTACTTCACTGTAGACAATTCTCCTACGATAGCAAAGTGACCAAACTACGTGAATTTACTGTCTTCACTAGACACAGCTCTCCAACAGATATATATGAGCCTCACACAGACTCGTAAATACACACTTTAAAATGAAGATATGAGCCTCACACAGACTCGTAAAATACACTCCTTAACACTAGTAACAGATGCGTATGAGTGTCACCTACACTCGTATCGTGCGCACAGACGATTCTCAACCAGAACTCGCCTACAGCTCACTTTCCTCTCGGTAACCTTCTACCTCAGAAAGTAACAAAGATACACAGAGATCCAAGGAACAATAGGTTTAGCCATTACCTATTACCACAAGTCGATCCCGTAATGTAAACACACCTTCGGTTCACACCACGAATCCTTGATCTCACCAGTTAATGAAAATCTTCGCTCTATCCTCACTGACTACCGTTTAGACATACGCGCACAAGTACATCTAAACAAATGGACACTCTATCCAAACATCAAGTTAACTCATACAGAACATAACCACTTGTCCTATATACCACTAAGTTAACTTGCTTGCCCTAAGACACACCTTTGGTCCTAGCAACAACAGTATACTCTGTACTGGTGATAAGACACAACGCTGGTCTTACTGATCAACCCACGTACATTCAGTGTTATCATACAACACACACTACAGCATAGCTCTAGCAACACGCTAAATAGCTACTTTCATCCAGCAGAAGGAACAGATGATCGCCTACAGGTCATGTGCCCTTGCCTGCTAGGCACCTATCACCCTCCAACCGCCCGCTGTAGTTAGACGGGTCAAATCCCTAATTCGAATCCCTCTTCCCGGCCTGAACTGGGTTAGGATCTCCAACGAGACCTTACTGTGGAAATAAAAAACGAAGCGAGCGATGAGATGAACTGATGATGATGGCTCTCGTGGTGATAATAAGAGTTCCGGGACGGCTCAGGGTAATCCCGGACGAGCCCCCATTTGTCACACTGCAGGGAGTGGATGTGGTGAGGTGCGTGTGGATGGTTCACTCACCCCGCGTTCTGATTCAGGCTATCAGACACGAAGAGCCCGAGGACAAGTTCGAAGACATTTATTTATGTAAATATGAAATGATTGATGATATGATGATCGGTGGACAATGTGATAATGATAATAGACGATGCGTTATGACAAACCTGTCACTCACTGACTCACACCAGGCTACTAACAAGATTTGTACATTAATGCGCGTATGCATGCGTGTGCGGGTATTTGTCGAATGATACGTATCTTGGTTGCGTCGTTTTCCTCTGCAGTCAGGGACTGGAACAGTCTACCAGCAGACGCCGTCCTGTCCCCCAGCCTTGTCGCCTTTTCTTCAAAGGTGTCAAGTCCACACTAGACCTCCCCCCCCCCCCCCCCCCCCCCCCCCCCCCATCCCCCGCCCTTTTTTTTTTTCCGTCCTTCTGCGCACTCCAAAAAAAACGCCAATAATGGTCAAAACGTTGACCATAGGTGTATACGGAAGAAGAGAAATGTGCAGCTGCTGGCTGGCTCTACACTGTTGGGTCCCCATAGACAGGGAACCCTGGCACAGCCCCAGTGGCTCTACACTATTGGGTCCCCATAGACAGGGAACCCTGGCACAGCCCCAGTGGCTCTACACTGTTGGGTCCCCATAGACAGGGAACCCTGGCACAGCCCCAGTGGCTGTACACTGTTGGGTCCCCATAGACAGGGAACCGTGGCACAGTCCCAGTGGCTGTACACTGTTGGGTCCCCATAGACAGGGAACCCTGGCACGGCCCCAGTGGCTGTACACTGTTGGGTCCCCATAGACAGGGAACCCTGGCACGGCCCCAGTGGCTGTACACTGTTGGGTCCCCATAGACAGGGAACCCTGGCAGCCCCAGTGGCTTTCTCTTCCAACAAACGAGAAGCTCTGTCACGTTTTACAGCCTCAGGCACGGCCTGCAGCCTTACCCAGGCCCACAAAGCGCCGCACTCCACCAAATAAGGACAAACAATATTTTAGGCTGGAGGAAGGGGGCAGGAAGAAGTTGTTATTAGATTTGATGTTGGAAAGACTGTACAGAGGATGCAGCCTCCTCAGGGAGAACATTCCACTCCACAACTGGGTGAGGAAAACGAAAACCTCTATTCTGCAGGAGTGAACGGGGAACAACTGAGGGTTAGTACAGTGGGCTTGATGTCTGCCTGCACCTGGGGACAGAGCAGACTGGCTGTCTCTCTTTCTGTCTTGTACTGTCTGCTTTCATCTTGTGAATGGTTTCATTACTCTGTCTCTTCGTCTGCCCCCCCCCCCCCCCCCTACTCCCCGCTCTGTTTAGTAAGTGGTGTGTGTGTGTGTGTGTGTGTGTGTGTGTGTGTGTGTGTGTGTGTGTGTGTGTGTGTGTGTGTGTTGTTTGTGTGTAGCTTTCCATCCAGTTTTCTTCTCATCACCTTTTTTTTTTACTTTTCTTTTTATGATTCTCTCTCTCTCTCTCTCTCTCTTGCTCTCTCTCTCTCTCCTCCTCTCCTCTCCTCTCTCTCTCTCTCTCTCTCTCTCTCTCTCTCTCTCTCTCTCTCATTTTAAAGCTCATTTTGTATGCTTCACATTTATTTTCTCCCTCCCTCCCATCTACTCTCTCTCTCTCTCTCTCTCTCTCTCTCTCTCAAATCAACTTAATGTCCTATTTGAGTGTGCTCAAAGATTATGTTTAAAAGTTAATCTGGAAAAAACTAAAGTCATGGTTTTTCGGAAAGGTGGCTATTTAAGTAGAAAGGAATGTTGGTTCTTTGGTGATAAGCAGTTAGATGTTGTAAATTCTTATAAATATCTAGGTGTTACTTTTTCAACAAAGCTTAGTTTCGATGTTGCTTCTGGACACGATCATTGCATTAGAGGTAAGAAAGCTACCATAGAAATTCTGAAAGTGTTAAGAAAACTCAGCTGCTTTTCACCTAAGCTGTTCTTTAGGATTTTTGATGCCCAGGTTGTTCCTTCTCTTTTATATGGGTCGGAACTATGGGGGTTCAAACCACGAGAATCTATCGAAAAAGTTCATTTGCAGGCCTGTAAGCTATTGCTGAACGTCCCTCCATTTACACCTAATGATATGGTATATGGAGAATTGGGGCGTTTTCCGTTATATAGTACTTCAGCAACGAGATGTATTCAGTTCTGGTTCAGACTACGCAGGCAACCACTGACAAGGTACTCCAGAAAAGCCTATGATATGCTTTTTGATTTACAAAATAGAAACAAGAAGATGAAAAATTGGGTCACACATATTAAAACACTGCTTTGTTCAAACGGTTTTGGGTATGTCTGGATGTTTGGAGAGGTAGGCGACGAGAAACATTTTATACAGATATTCAAAGAACGCCTACAAAACTGTTTTTGCCAACGTTGGTATGCGCATGTATCAGAGAGCAATCGGTTTGAATTATACTACTCATTTAAAAGCATCTTTGAACGTGAAAAGTATTTTGAATTCATTAAGAACAGACAATTTAAAACTGCCCTCGTGCGTTTTAGAATGGGAGTTTCGAGCATAAACAGCCATGTTTTCCGCTTTTCGGCAATAGATCAACCTGGTTGTCCCCTATGCCAGGCGGACGATGAGGACGAATTCCATGTACTATTCGAATGCCAGCAGTATAGTGACCTACGAGCTAAATATTGCATTCAAAGTGCAGGGACCTACCTTACCAAACGTGACCAATGCACAAGGATTTTGAGTAGTAGCCTTGATACTCAACTGAATTTGTCTAAATTCCTCTTTTTGGCTTTGAAACGCAGAGCAAGTTTTGTTTTATGAACACATTTTTCTGAGATTACTGCGGTTGATATGGGATTTTTGGCAATGTGTGAGTGTTACGTTTGTTTGTCTCGTTTTCAATTTAACAGTTGTTTGCCTTCTCTTCATTGTAATGGGCCACAGGCCTATACACAATAAAACATTTGTCAATTTGTCTCTCTCTCTCTCTCTCTCTCTTTGAAACAGTTCTTCGGCTACAAGATATGTTTATTGTCAAGAAATGTTTACTTAAATGCAAATCCAGATTCCTGCACCAAGATTAGACCTGTTTAAATCAAGCTTTTCTTGGTCTGGTAGTATGCTTTGGAATATATTTCCATCACATTTCTGGATGTCATATTCATGGGTCGACTCTCCAACTCTTTTCCACTCCACACAAAGCCACTGCAATGCCGGAACCATTCCTGAGTATTTTAAACAGTCCAAAGATAAATAAAAGTTTCTGTTGGTAACTAGCACTCAAAGTTTGCTCTCTCCACTGCTAGTAAGAGAGAGGATGAAGGTGAATTGTGATATAAAAATGACTCTATGATCTAATAGAGAACACACACTAAATGCACCCCTTAGGGACCACACCTTCCACCCCTGTTCGACACAGCTACTGTCACTACTGCTGCTGCTGCAGCTACATGGGGTTTTCGGCTAAAACAGGTGTGTGGCCTGCAGGGGCGTTTGTCGATCTACAAGAGTTATCTACCATGAATTATCAGCGACACCACACAGAAGTGGGTGGCTGTTTCGCACAAGTGCATCGATCTTCCCCCCAGTTTTGGAATTGACCGATTTTCATCATGAGGTTTGTCTCCTGTCAGCACGACAGGTAAATACATTATTAGTGTTTATGCCCTCACTGTTGTCTGTGTCACATGTTACATGGCAATGTTACTACTGTGGTATGCTGATCAGGTTCTTGGAGGGTCGTAATAACGGGATTTCCCGATTTCTGCCCCAAACAGTTGCTTTCTGTTTTAAACTGCTTCCATCTTGCGAATAGTTATTTTACTCATTCTGTCTGTCTATCTGACTGCCCGCACATCTGGCTGCCTGTCAGTCTGTCTGTGTATGTCTGTCTGCCTGTCTGTCTCGTCTGACTGCCCACACATCTCTCTCTCTCTCTCTCTCTCTCTCTCTCTCTTCTCTCTCTCTCTCTCTCTCTCTCTCTCTCGTCTGCCAGTCTGACTGCCCACATCTCGCTCTCTCTCTCTCTCTCTCTCTCTCTCTCTCTCTCTCTCTCTCTCTCTCTCTCTCTGTGTCTCTCGCTGTGGCTCTCTCTCTATCTCTCTCTTAAAATTAATTCAGCGTACTCCTACATTTATTGCCTTTTCTTATTTTGCATTGTTTACCGTATTCAGGGCAAGGACAGCATGTAAAAAAAATCACACCAGTGTATATATATATATATATATATATATATTATCTGCTTAAATAAAGAATTTTGTCTTGTCTCTGTCTCTGTCTGTTTGTCTGTCTGTCTTTCTGTCTGCCTGCGTGTCCTGTCTGTCAGTCTGTCTGTCTGTCTGTCTGTCTGTCTCTCTCTCTCTCTCTCTCTCTCTCTCTCTGTACTTGAACATGATTGCCTTATGAAACACTGTTTCTTCCTCCTCAGGCTAACCTGATTATACTGTTTTGGTGACTAATGCCTCTGTTATCTTTTTCTGCCTATGTATGTAATAAGTAGTATGTACATGCATGAGCATAGTGAATATGTTTTTTGTTTTTTTTTCATTTATGTACAGAGTGACTGTGAAGAGGTGACAGCTGTGATATGGTCTTTGTAGTCGGCTGGGCTTTAAGCAACAAGAGTTGAACTAATCATTATTCTACCCATATGCATATGTGTTTATTTGCCTACCCAACCATATACTGTTTACTTACAAATGCAGCAATACCTAATTACTGACCCACATATTTGTACACCAATATACCCAAACCTGTTTGTCAACCTATTTTGCTTATACCTGTTAATCTGACCACATCTGAACCACATACACATCTATTTTCTTACCCACTAACCAACCTCCTCAATCACCCACCACCTACTTACTCATCAGCCTACCCATCTCCTCACCTACCTGATGACCTACACACTTGTCTACCTACTAACCCAGTACTTTTTAGTCTGCTACTCTATACAGCTATCTATCCATGGCCTATCTACCCATGACTTGTCTACCTACTAGCCCAGCACTTTCCAGTCTGCTACTCTATACAGCTATCTATGCACGGCCTATCTACCCATGACCTACACACTTGTCTGCCTACTAACCCAGCACTTTTTAGTCTGCTGCACTATACAGCTATCTATGCACGGCCTATCTACCCATGACCTACACACTTGTCTACCTACTAACCCAGCACTTTTTAGTCTGCTACACTACACAGCTGTCTATCCACGGCCTATCTACCCATGACCTACACACTTGTCTACCTACTAACCCAGCACTTTTTAGTCTGCTACACTACACAGCTATCTATCCATGCCTATCTACCTATGACCTACACACTTGTGTACCTACTAACCCAGCACTTTTTAGTCTGATAAACTATATGACTATCTATCCACAGCCTATCTACCCATGACCTGACTACCACTATCTCTTGTGAAATAGAAACTGTTTGGTTTCTTTCCCAGGTGGATTACCTCACAGGTGCAGAAGTGAGGGGTGGGGCTGTGTGCCTACACCACAATCAGAAGATTCTTATGACGTGAACAACATTGACAACAACATGTGGTGAGTCTGTGAGGAGAATGATGATGTTGTTCTGATGACATGAACAGTGAACATTGACAACAACATGTGGTGAGTCTTTAAGGAGAATGATGATGTTGTTCTGATGACATGAACAAGAAACAACAACATGGCACAACGACAGGGGTGAGCATGCCAAGTAGAATAGTATGTAGTGTCAGTGACATGAGCCAAGAACAACAACATGGAACAACGACAGGGGTGAGCATGCCAAGTAGAATAGTATGTAGTGTCAGTGACATGAGCCAAGAACAACAACATGGAACAACGACAGGGTGAGCATGCCAAGTAGAATAGTATGTAGTGTCAGTGACATGAGCCAGAACAACAGCAGGAACAACGACAGGGGTGAGCATGCAAGTAGAATAGTATGTAGTGTCAGTGACATGAGCAAGAACAACACATGGAACAACGACAGGGGTGAGCATGCCAAGTAGAATAGTATGTCGTGTCAGTGACATGAGCCAAGAACAACAGCATGGAACAACGACAGGGGTGAGCATGCCAAGTAGAACAGTATGTAGTGTCAGTGACATGAGCCAAGAACAACAGCATGGAACAACGAAGGGGTGAGCATGCCAAGTGAATAGTATGTCGTGTCAGTGACATGAGCAAGAACAACAACATGGAACAACGACAGAGGTGAGCATGCCAAGTAGAATAGTATGTAGTGTCAGTGACATGAGCCAAGAACAACAGCATGGAACAACGACAGGGGTGAGCATGCCAAGTAGAATAGTATGTAGTGTCAGTGACATGAGCCAAGAACAACAAGCATGGAACAACGACAGGGGTGAGCATGCCAAGTAGAATAGTATGTCGTGTCAGTGACATGAGCCAAGAACAACAGCATGGAACAACGACAGGGGTGAGCATGCCAAGTAGAATAGTATGTAGTGTCAGTGACATGAGCCAAGAACAACAGCATGGAACAACGACAGGGGTGAGCATGCCAAGTAGAACAGTATGTAGTGTCAGTGACATGAGCCAAGAACAACAGCATGGAACAACGACAGGGTGAGCATGCCAAGTAGAACAGTATGTAGTGTCATGACATGAGCCAAGAACAACAGCATGGAACAACGACAGGGTGAGCATGCCAAGTAGAATAGTATGTAGTGTCAGTGACATGAGCCAAGAACAACAGCATCAGGGAGTACATAAGAATACAAATATTTTCTGATGATTGTTGGTAGTAAATAATATCAAATCTTTGTTGTTCATGTTTGTGTGGGATTATCATGAGTGAGTAAACATCATTATGTTTCTGCTGTATGCTTTTGTGCAGGATGTCTTTCCTGTGTGTGTGTGTGTGTGTGTGTGTGTGTGTGTGTGTGTGCGTGTGTGTGTGTGCGTGTGTGAGAGAGAGAGTGTGTGAATGTGTGTGCGTGTGTGTGTGTCCTTCATTTAACGTCTATCCACTATTCGTGATATTAGACACACACACACAAAAAAAAGTGAATGTGTGCGGAAGTAATTGCGAGCGTGCACATAATGTGTGTATGTGTATATGTGTGGGTGCACATGAATGTGTGTGTGTATGTGTGTGCGTGCATGTGTATGTGTGTGTGTGTGTGTGTATGTGTGTTTGTGTGTGTGAGTATGTGTGCCTGTGTGTGTGAGTGAGAGAGTTGTGGATGTGTAAGTGTGTGAATATCTTTACATAAGTCATAAGTGAACATTAACATGAAACAAAATACTTAAAACCAACAACTAACTAATCAGTTAAAGTTCAAACGGATGACAGTATTAAAGAAAAAAAAAGGAATAAATAAATAAACAAACAAAAAAGTTGTTTTTTTTTTTATCCTTTGCTTTTCTATTAAGGTTAAAATTCTCTTTGATTCTTTTGATATCAAACTGTTCTTTATAGACGTGATCTACCATACTATATTTGAAAGCTTTCCAGATATGCAACTTAACTAAGTTACACTGTTTATGTACTGATAAGGGGAAATCAAACAATTCTGAATCAAAACTATTTTTGGCTCCACGTTTAGCTGCCCTGTCTACTTTTTCATTATAATGAAAAGAACAATGTGAAGGAATCCAACAAAAAGCGACATGGGTTCCTCTTGCAATTAACATGTGTATCATACAACTTATCTCTAGGATCATTTCAGGTCTTGCGTGCAATTGAAAAACCTTTAATGCCTGAAGAGCTAATTTAGAATCAACACAGAACAAAATTTGAAATATTGTTTTTGGAAAGTTTAAAAGGTAATTTAAAGCCAGGAGTATCGCTCTTAATTCTGCTGTAAATATCGATTAGTTAATTCCGATATAAAATGATTTCTCTACTCTTAAGTCTTGTACTAAGAATGCACAACCTGTTTGTTTATCAGTGCACAAACCGTCTCTGTATATTTTCAAATGATTTGAATAGTTCTTTTCAACTTGATGTTTGGTATAGCTTGCTAACATGTTTATGTTTTCATCTTTTTTCATATTGGTATGTTCAATATCAAAATGTGCTTTATTAAGTTCCCATGGTGGTGTAGGAGAAAATAAAGGTCTAATAGATAGTGCATTGTTATCGATTGAAACTCCAGAATCAGTAATACTTTTTGACCTGTAAGTTGCCAGTGTTTTTTGAGAAGCTATAGATTTTGCTCTTTTAGGAAAATCAATATCTGACCTCATTTTGATTTCAGATCTAATGTGCGTTTTATTAGTTGTACTCTTGATAACAAATTTACAACACGCTAACTCTCTGTATTCATCCAAGGGAAGCATCTGTGCTTCGTAATATGTATGAGAAGATGATGCATGAACTGGAAGGCCAAGTGCTAATTTCAATGCCTTGCATTCAATACTTTCAAGCTTTTTCAATAGGTATTTGGGAGCGCTAAAGATTACTTCTTGGACATATGTTATTTTCGACCTTATTAAAGATTTACATAGAGTTATCAATGTAGATGAATTCTGTCCCAATTTTTCTTTAGAAGTAATTTTAAGGAAATTTAATATTTTCCTCGCCTTTGTTAATAAGTATTCAATATGAGCGTTCCATGATAGTTTAGATGTGAAATGGACTCCTAGGAATTTAAATTCTGTCACGTATTTAAGAGGTGTTTCGCCCAATGTAAAAACAGGCAGTTTTCCTGGATTATTACCACTATTGAAAAGAATTATATTTGTTTTTTCAATGGATAAGTTCAATCCATTTAACTTCATGTATTCCATCATCCTATTTAGTTTGACTTGACAGATCTTTCTGATGAAATTTATATCATGCTGTGGAGTTTTCTTTTTAAGAGCTACTTCCATCCACATGCATATGTCGTCTTTATTATGTGTGTGCGTGTGTGCATGTATGTGTGTGTGTGTGTGTGTGCGCGTGCGCACTTGCGCATGCGTGTGTGCCTGTGTGTGTAGAATATTTGGTGAGTCCACACTAAACATCATGTCTGCTGTATGTTTATGTAGGATGGTAATTTAGTGATGAAGGGAGTCATTATCATATCTTTGCTGTATTTGGTTGTTCAAGATGATATTTTGGGAGTCAGACAATAAACATCATCATGTCTTTGCTGTATGTGTTTATTCAGAATAATATGTAGGGAGTTGTAATAAACATTATCATGTCTTCCTTGCATGTGTTTGTTCAAAATGGCATGTACAGAGTTATAATAAACATATCAAGTCTTTGCTGTATGTGTTTGTTCAGAATGATATGTAGGGAGTTATAATAAACATCATGTCTTTGCTGTGTGTGTTTGTTCAGAATGATATGTAGGGAGTTATAATAAACATCATTATGTTTTTGCTGGTGTTGTGTAGAACAATATTTGGGGAGCTAGTATACATCATCATGTCTCTGCTGCATACATGTAGAATGATAGTTTATGAGTCACAGTAAACATCATCATGTCTTTGCTGTATACATGTAGAATGATGATTGGTGAATCACAGTAAACATCATCATATCTTTGCTACATACATGTAGAATGATGGTTGGTGAATCACAGTAAACATCATTATGTCTTTATTATGTGGGTCTGTATAGGATGATGGTTGGTGAATCACAGTAACACCATCATATCTTTATTATGTGGGTGTGTATAGAATGATGGTTGGTGAATCACAGTAAAACCATCATGTCTTTATTATGTGGGTGTGTATAGAGCAATGGTTGGTGAATCACAGTAAAACCATCATGTCTTTATTATGTGGGTGTGTATAGAGCAATGGTTGGTGAATCACAGTAAAACCATCATGTCTGACACCTGTATGTCTTTGTACAGGATGATACACTGGCGATCACAGAGAGATCTCTTCTCCACCTGTTAAACACACCATTAATCCACGACACAGCGCTAAAACATCATGTAAGTCTGGTCTTTGGGGACTCTGTCTGATTCTGCTGTATCTGTCTTTGTGTATTTGTGAATGTGGTGTGTGTGTGTGTGTGTGTGTGTTTTCCAAAGTGTGTGTGTGTGTGTGTGTGTGTGTGTGTGTGTGTGTGTGTGTGTTGTGTGTGTGTTGTGTTATGTGTGTTTTCCAAAGTGTGTTATGTGTGTGTCTGTGTGTGCGTGTGTTTGCATGCACATGTAGTGTGTGTGGAATGTGTGTGTGTGTGTGTGTGTTGTGTGTGTGTGTGTGTGTGTGTGTGTGTGTGTGTGTGTGTGTGTGTGCGTGCGTATGTGTTTATGTGTGTTTTCCAAAGTGTGTCTGTGTGTGTGTTTGCATGCACATGCAGTGTGTGTGTGGAATCACGATTACTGTTCCATTTTCACACAGCATTCTGTTTCCGTTTGTATTCTCGTTGATAAAAAAAATTCCATCATTGTGAAGTATTGTAATACAGAGTCGGTAACTTTAAAGTCTTGACTATCTCCTAGTTACACACAGACACATGCATTTACATACACATACACAAGAACACATGTTGTGCTGCGATGTGTTCACTGAAACGGATTGCATACAACAAAAGCGCATGATGCGGTTTCTAGTTCAAAAAGAAATGTATGCAGTACAGAGTGACGATGTGATGTGTTGATACATTATTACAAATAATTACGACAGAGACAGGCCAACTAATACAGTCGTGTTGATATGTTGTTGTATATGATCTTGATATTGACGGCTGAGTCCATTCAGTGATGTCTTGGTATGCCATGAAAAATAATCTTTAATTTGACACATCATGTGTTGAGGTGTTGTGATAACCGTGGTGTTGGCAGGGAGTGATATAAATGATGTTTTAATATGTTATGAAAGATAATCTTGTATTGAGAGGTCAGTCAATTCAATGATGTCTTGAGAAATAACCTTTATTTTTCAGAGGTCATGTATTGTAGTGTTGTAATATCCTTGGAGTTGGCAGGGCAGTAATATAGTGATGTCTTGATATGTTATGATAAATAATCTTTATTTTGACAGTTAAGCCAAAACAGTATGATGTGTGTAAATATTCTAATAGATAATCTTGATATTGACAGGTCGGCCAATAGAGTTATGTCAGTGTCTGCTCCATGTGTGTGTCAGTTATCACCATGGCAACCCCCAGTCAAGGGCCAGGAACTGACGTCAGCACAGCGTTGACAGAGGCAGTTGAAGGTGGGCAGTGGAAAGAGGTGCTCAGGTTGGTTCACACTGATGACTGCAGCCATGAACAACGTCACTGGGCCATGGAGAGGGTTGTAAAAGAGGCACCAGAATGGTTTGTTGATGACAGACTAGATGCTGTCTGTGATAACTGTGCTGATGACAAGCTGGGCAGTGTCTTGTCCCATCTCCTGACAAGACGTCTGTGGAGATGTGTAGGTCGTGTGTTACAGCGTGATATCAGTCCCACACTGCACAGGTGGGCTGTTGAACAGGTCAGCACACAGGCTGATGATGATGACTTTGTTCGCCACATACTACCTCACTGTCATGATGAGGACCTGGAATCTGTCATAACCCACCTGGTGTCACAGGGTCTATGGTGGTCAGTAGGCGGGGTATTAGAGAGAGGCGTTAGCTGCACACAACAGAAATGGGCTGTTGAGCTGGCTAGCAGACAGGCTGGTGATGATGACTTTTTTCACATCATACTACCTCACTGTCATGCTGAGGACCTGGAATCTGTCATAACCCACCTGGTGTCACGGGGTCTATGGTGGTCAGTAGGCGGGGTATTAGAGAGAGGCGTTAGCTGCACACAACAGAAATGGGCTGTTGAGCAGGCCAGCAGACAGGCTGACGAACATACCTTTGTTTACATCGTACTCCCTCATTTTCATGATGAGGACCTAGAATCTATGATAACTCACAGGGTGTGGCGGGATCAGTGGTTGTCAGTGGGTAAAATGTTAGAGAAAGGCGTTAACTCCACACTGCACAGGTGGGCTGTAGAAGAAGCCCTGAAACGTGGTGATGAAGAAGAGTTTGCTGCCCACATATTACCTCACTGTACAGAAGAGGAACTGGAACAGGTGTTAACACACATGGTGTCACAGGGTCTGTGGGAACCTGTTGACAGTGTTACAGACAGTGACGTCAGTGTTACACAACACATATTGTCACAGCTAATGTCACATGGTCAGTGGGGAGCTGTTGACAGCTTTATGCAGCGAGATCTCAGCAGTGCAGTGCACAGGTGGGCTGTTGAACAGGCCAGCAGGCGTGTTGATCAATGGGAGTTCATTCACCACAGATTACCTCACTGTACAGAAGAGGAGCTTGAAGGGATGCTAAAATACATGGTGTCACATGATTGGTGGGAGCCTGTAAGCATTACTGACAGTAACATCAGTGTTACACAACAAGTATTGTTACAGTTAATGTCACAAGGTTGGTGGTTTGCTGTACACAGGTTTTTACAATGAGGTCTCAGTAGTGCAGTCCACAGATGGGCTGTTGAACAGGCCAGCACACACGCTGATGATGATAGCTTTAAACGCTACATATTACCTCTTTGTCATGGTGAGGACCTGGAGTCTGTCATAACCCACCTGGTGTCACGGGATCTGTGGAGGTCAGTAGGCGATGTGTTGGAGAGAGGCGTTAGATCCACACGACACACGTGGGCTGTTGAACAGGCCTCGATGCTTGCTGATGACAGGAAATTTGCTGACTACATATTACCTCACTGCAGAGAAGAGGAACTTGAACAGGTGTTGACACACATGGTGTCACAGGGTCAGTGGAGGTCAGTAGGCAAAGCAATAGAGAGAGGTGTTCACTCCACACAACACACGTGGGCTGTTGAACAAGCCTTGATGCATTCTGATGAATGGAAATTTGCTGACTACATATTACCTCACTGTAGAGACGAAGAACTTGAACAGGTGTTGACACATATGGTGTCACGGGGTCTGTGGCAACCTGCAGACAGTGTTACAGACAGTGACGTCAGTGTTACACAACACATATTGTCACAGTTAGTGTTGCATGGTTTGTGGAATGCTGTAGGCAGGTTTTTACAGCGAGATCTCGGTCATGCAGTACACAGGTGGGCTGTTGAACAGGCCAGCAGACATGCTGGTGATGATGACTTTGTTAACTTCATAGTACCTGGCTGTGATGATGAGGACCTGGAAGCTGTAATGGTCCTCCTGGTGTCTCGGGGTCTGTGCAGGTCAGTAGACATGGGGCTAAAGAGAGGCATTAGCTCAACACGACATAGATCTGCTCTTCTGGAGGTCACTAAGCATGCTGATGATTCAAGCTTTCATCGCTATCTTTTACACCACTGCAGTGAAGATGATGTTGTTGGCTTGTTTCCCCATCTTGTGGCCAACAAAATGTGGAAATGTACACAGTGTGTACTGTGGGCGATGGTCCGTGACACCCTGTACACATGGATTACATCAGAACATGACAGCAGAACTCATGACACACTGTTCTGGAAATTCATACACAACTGTCATGTTGAGGTGTCATTGGCACTGGGTCTGACCAAAGCTGTCACACAAATTCTGTACCATGATTGGTGGAAAGAACACGCTCCCTGTGTCACCTGTGATATTGCTAGGTGTGTTACCTGGCAAAGAAGAGCACTGTACAACTCACTGGCGACATCACTGCTCTATGTACTGTGTGATGTAATTTGTAGTGATTACAAACAATACACAGACAGTACAGAGCACACCAAGCAGTGTGTGTCTGATATCTACACTCACATCACTGCCTGTGTTAAAGACAATACACATTGTCTACAAGACAGCACACTGAAGACCATCCAGAACAAACAGAAATGGACATCAGTGTTTACAGAACTCGCTGACCTTCACTACAATGACCCACTGTTCCTGCTTCACTTCCTGCAAGGTTTAAACCTGTATCACATCAGCAGACGAGGAGAGAACGATGACGCCATTTTACTGGTGATGTTGGCCGTCTTCCCTCTGTTCCCTCAACTACAGAGTGTGGCGCTCAGAATGATGCTACGTGAAAAGAGATGGGACGTCATCAGCCAGGCCTGTCTGTCTCATGTGTGGGAACATGATCGGCGGCGGCTGTTCAAGGCAGCTGTGATGCAGAGACAGTGGGATGTTGTGCGGCAGTGGTGTGACCACACAGTGCACGATGATCAGCGTCACTGGGCATTGACAGAGGCTTTCAAAGAGAAGCAGTGGGAGGTCTTCTTACTGCTGGCTGACCATGGGTTGACACCGGCAGAACACATGTGTGTACACTACAGGCTGGCCAAACACGGTGACTGGGACACTGTGCTACACATGGTGGAGAGGGGAGGGGACATCACTGAAGTCAGTGACATGTTGGAGAACTGGGTGACAGGAAATCTGAGAAAAAAGCCTGAAGGAGATGTGACGGTGTACGAGGAGCGATGCCTGAAGTTGATCAGACTGAGACTACGCTTTGCACAGAAGGCTGCCCTTAGTCCCAGGAAGGCTCTGGAGCGTTGTCTGTGGGGTAGTGTGCTGTTTAACATTCTGCATGAACGCACACAACACTACTTCTCTCAAGTCCTGCACAAAGTGATAGAAGAACAAAAATGGCACATCTTGATGCACCTGGTGAGACTGGGGATGACTTCAGCTGATCGAGACAGACTGTTTCCTGACATGGTCAGACAGCAGCAGTGGGGGGTGTGTGCAATGCTGCTAGAGTGTGGTGTGGATGACCAGCTGTGTCTGGAGGCTCTATCAGAACTGATGGAGAGGAAGCAGTGGACACTGGTGGCCAGGGTGATGGAACACGACGTGGACGACGCTGTGAGACGTCAGGTGATGCATTGGGCCTTCCAGAGGAGAGCAGGAGCATTGTTCTGGCATTGCCTCACCACCATGAAGGACCAGGATCACCTGTCCAAGGAGACACGGGGGAAACTGTTCCATCAGGCAATCCGTCGTGACATCTGGCAGGCGGTCAAACCCTTGGTGAAGGAGAAGGACGGCCCTGATATCCAACGTCGTGACCTGGCTTTTCTGGAAGCCATTGAGCAGCACCTGTGGGATGTGGTGGACTACTGTCAACCTCTTGGTGCTGACATCAATATGGAGGATGAGAACGGTGAAACCCCTCTCCACAAGGAGGCCAGGAAGAGAGAGTGGAAGGCGGTGGAGGAGATTGTGTTACGTGATGGTCAGCCCAACCTGCTGGACAAGGACAGTGTCAGTGTTCTCAACAGGCTGATACACCATGAACAATGGGACATTGTGAAGATTGTGATAATGTATGGGGGTGACATCCATTTGTCAGCCAGATACAGCGAAAACTGGTCATGGTGGGATACGCACACTCCTTTGCAGGCACTGATCACTGCACGTCAGGCAGACGTCATCCACTCCACCATCAGGTGGTGTGGTGACCAGGACAAGGGAGTGAATAGAAGAGGGGAAAGAGTTCTCCATGCTGTCTGTGACTCTGACAGGTGGGATGTTATGAGGGACCTGATTGACATCAAAGTGAACCCTCTGGCTGTGACCAAGACAGGAAAGTCACCGTTGGTGTACGCCGTGCTGAACACAAAGTGTGGGAAGAGGATGGTGGCCGAGTGCAGCAGGCAGGGCTTCAGTTCCCACCAGCCCTCAGTGACTGGTCCTCAGGAGTCCTTGCTGGAGGACGTCAGCAATGCTGCATATGTGTTTTCATTGTCCTACACGTCACCTTGTAATTATTTACGGTGGAATACTGAGATCACTTCCCCACTTGTGTGTGCTGTGCTGTGTGATTTACCTGTGGAGGCCCTCATGTTGTATGAATCAGGATCCTGTTCCAACACAGAGTTGTTCACACTGTACACACAGCTACCCAAGCTGACAGACCTGAAGACAGAGGAGGGCAGGAGACTGCATGAAAAGTTTAGAATAGAAGCAGAATCGTTTCAGGACAGTCTTTATAAGTTTGAAAGAGAAAGGGCAGACTGTTTGCTGCAGTGCTATAGCAGATTCACTCACACCCTCAAGCGGTACACTCCTTTTCTAAGGGAGGTGGCCACGACCCCTCGCACTCTGCTGTCTTCGTGTCGTCTGATAATATCACACGGCTTCCACTTCAGCAACAAATATCGTCATAAGGAGATGGATCAGCTCCCCCTGCCTGTGTCGATGAAGGAGTACCTGATGTTCTCTGACCTCTGTGACCCTGACTATGGCGGACACATGCTGTGATGAGATCTGTGTCTGTGGTGTACAGACGTCGTGTAGCAGCAGTCTGTGTCATGTCTGTGGTGTACAGACATCATGTGCCAGCAGTCTGTGTGACGTCTGTGGAGTACAGACATCATGTACCAGCAGTCTGTGTGACGTCTGTGGTGTACAGACATCATGTACCAGCAGTCTGTGTCGTGTCTGTGGTGTACAGACGCCATGTAGCAGCAATCTGTGTCATGTCTGTGGTGTACAGACATCATGTAGCAGCAGTCTGTGTCATGTCTGTGTGTACAGACAACATGTACCAACAGTCTGTGTCATGTCTGTGGTGTACAGACATCATGTACCAACAGTCTGTGTCATGTCTGTGGTGTACAGACATCATGTACCAGCAGTCTGTGTCATGTCTGTGTGTACAAACATCATGTGCCAGCAGTCTGTGTCATGTATGGTGTACAGACATCATGTGGTAGCAGTCTGTGTCATGTTTGTGGTGTACAGACATCATGTAGCAGCAGTCTGTGTCATGTCTGTGGTGTACAGACATGTAGCAGCAGTCTGTGTCATGTCTGTGGTGTACAGACTCATGTACCAGCAGTCTGTGTCATGTCTGTAGTGTACAGACATCATGTGCCAGCAGTCTGTGTCATGTCTGTGGTGTACAGACATCATGTAGGAACAGTCTGTATCAGAACTGTGCCATAACCCCTTGGACACAGTTAGTCTGTTTACAGTGGTGATGAAGCCCTGTGCTGTGGGGTTTGATACACACACTGGTCTGACTTCCATCAACACAACGATAGTAGGGAGGATCAGACACATTCTACACACACTGGTCTGACTTCCATCGACACAACAATAGTAGGGAGGATCAGACATTCTACACAGCAATCACACACACACACACACACACACACACACACACACACATGGAAACACACACACACACTCACACACACACACACACACACACACACACACACACACACACACACACACATGGAAACACACACACACACACACACACACACACACACACACAATGAACACACACACACACACACACACACACACACACACACACACACACACACACACACAACACACACACACACACACACACATATTCACAGTGAAATGTTATAGTTGAACAGTAAACAAGCAGCAAAATCTGAGTTTTAGAACACTCTCTTCCTCCCTGAAGCTGGAGTGTGGCTGCCTTAATGGCAGGATAGACAACAGTCATACACACAAAACTCCACTCCCTTTGTTGGGTAGATGGGATGAATCCTTGCCTGTCTATACAGGAAGTGTCCGCAGGAATATCAGCCTGCATACACGGGAGAAGAAGAACACTCTCCTAAAGGAGACTGTAAAGGAAGGAGGAAGAACACCGCAGGTTGAAATGATGTTCCAGATCATAGACATTGATGGACACAGACTATAGCGTTAAGGAGGAAGA